>JAXCHB010000064.1:16727500-17327500 GCA_036926305.1 Uropetala carovei
TGATAACAGTGATGTATTTACAGCAATTTATACGTTTTTAGGCGCGTTTCGCTTCCAGCGTGAGCGCCTATTATCGTCCGTCTGTCCGCATGTTCGTTCTCGGCCTCTACTGAACGGATTTTCATGAAATTTGACACATAAGGACTTACTATCAAATATAATAAGAAAATCGCAAAGATGAATCACGTACGCCAATCAGGGGTACCACTTTGCTGGTGAGAAAATATTAAATTTTCGTCATATCTCGTAAAGTATTGCTCATATCAAAATATTTTTCAAATAAAAGTTGTAGAACTTGTAAAGAAGAGTATTTTCTTTTCTATACTTTTTTATCGTAGGAGTAACCGTTATCGAGAAAATAAAACGAATGTCTTAATTCGAGTTGAACTTATTGTTAGAAAATTTCTTGCATGGTTACTTCTTCATTGTTACTATCATAAACAATCTCACAAACAAACGTTTAATTTCATTACGCGTGCATGCAATATTATTAAATAGGAAGAAAATGTATTATTTTTTGAAGAATATAAGAACTTTAAAACGCTATTTCCCTCACGTACAGGTATGTAATTTCTTTCTAATACTCCATTGGACGAAACGCGCCCATTTGTGATACGTTGTACACTTTCCTAACTTGTTTTACCGTAATTTTGAAGGGCCGTGCACTCATCGCATTGACTCCTTATGTTGTATCAGCCCCGTTTAACACGAAATTCGCTTAACACGTATTTTCAGGAACCTATCATTTGTGTTAATCGGGGTATTGCTGTATTTCTATAAAAAAGTGCCCTTTGACGGATGCTGTACGGATGTTTTTTTCCGAATTTACGAGATCGACGCGCTTGAATACGTTTACGGACATCCCCACGAAATTGTAGTCGGTGGTTGATTATTTTAAAATACGGTCGAACTTCTATAAGTCGAACGTCTATAACTCGAAGTGAATTCATTTTACAGGACAAAATCTTTTTCGTGTTATTTTTCTTCTATAATGCGAATTTTCTATAAGTCCAGTATTTTTTTTTGTATCCTTTGAGATTCGACTTATAGACGTTCCACCGTACTTCGTAAAAGAATGTTATTTTAAAGCTACGCGTTTTCCACGTTGACGTTGTGGATATTTATCATTCTGTTTGTCTTTAACCCTCAAAATTGGAAGAAATTTTCTCGACTCACCGTAGTGCAAGATTTCTTTCGTAAACAGCTAGCGAATGGAAATAGTATCAAGCACATCGTATTCGAACGTATAATGTGGGGAGTATATGTAGATTTGTTAGGAAGTTGGAATGAGCGTGTCTCTCTAGGGAAAGATGGGAGAGAGGGAGGGAGAGATGGAGGAGTTGGGGGAGAGGGGGGTGTGGGAGAGGAGAATGCGGAATAGGAGGAGGAAGGCAGGGAAAGGAATCCGAGGATGCAGAAACATTTAATTCGCATATCTCTCTCTCTCTGTTAATGGAACTCGAGTTATCCGGCCTAGAGAGAGAGAGAGCGAGGAAGAAGAAAAATAGCACAAGCCGCAGTAAATCACGCATTCAAATGAGCCGCAAGAGCATATGATAGCGCGAAGAAATTGGATCACGTAGCTAATGGCCCCAGCAGCGATCCTTCCCTGCACCTATCCTCCTTCCTCTCTTCTTCCATGCATCCAATCCCCCTGCCTCACTTCCCACTCCGGATGGTGCCCACGCCGCGCTCATTTTTGCGAAGGATTGTGGGGAAGCGAAAGGGAGTGTCTCCTGCAGTGTGCCCCATGGCCTCCTACGTGGTCGATCCGATCGCCTTAATGACTGATCCCGGCGAAATTTTCAACCGCGCCGCTTCCTCCGTTTCCTTCAAAGGCGTGCGTGCTGGAAGGAGGCGCCTGGGGGATGCGGCATGAAGAAAGAGTAGAGGGGGGAGGGGGCGTAATGGAGGGCAGCGGGGGGAGGGGTCGGATGCGGAAAAATAAATCTTTCGGGCGATATTTTAAGTCTCTCCCTTTTCCGAGCGCGGAAGGTTAATACTAGTTTGCGATGATGTTCCTACTGTTAGTTGGAAGAGGTGAACAATATAGTCTTTGTGACGTTTTAGAACGAATCCTCGCTACGCATTCCCTACTTGAACGGCATAAGTGAGAGGATGGCTCATGTCATGTTTAATCGTAGGAGTGAGATGGAGGTAGAGGAGGAGGAGGAGGTGTCGTGGGAATACGTGCGGCTCTGTCGGAGGTAGTAGAGCGTGCTCCGATTGGTGCGAGTCGCGTGTTCGGAAGATTGCGAGCACCGGCGATTCGAGACGATGAAATCTGCAACGTTTAGCGCCGTCGAAACGGACGAGCGTACGGATTCGTTTAACGCGATTTTAAATGATCCTCGAATTTTAACATTTTCTTATCTGAGGTTGTGATTCGTGGGAGAGATTTTATGGGAAAATATGACCTCCCTTTGTGGAGAAAGTACTGTTAAGTCTGGATTTACGTGCATTCGTTGAATTTTCTCGCGTCATTAAGGTAAATATTGATAAATAGTGTATCCCAACCAAAACCACCCATTCAAGTCCAGTCATTACATATTCAAATTGCTCCTCGTAATCTCCACCACTATATTTTAGTAAGTCTGTCTGTCTGTTCATTGATGCACGCCCACAATCACCCGATTCCAACCAAATTTGGCACGATAGTAGAGGTACCAAGGTTGGTTTTAGTGTCCGTCTGTCCGTTCGTTTCAAAACGGCGGCTCATTTTCTATCTGATCCTTTATGCACGCCCACAATCAACCGAATTTGGCACGATAGTAAGGGGCACTAAGGGGAAGGTCAACGCGGGGTTTTAGTGTCCGTCTGTCCGCTTGATTAAAAATGGCGGCCAATTGTCTGACTCTTCCTTTATGGACGCCCACATTTCTCAACCGATTCCGACCGAATTTGGCAGGATTATTGGGGACACTAAGGGGAAGGTCAACACATGGTGTTAGTGGTCGGCTGTCCGCTTGATTCAAAATGGCGGCCGATTTAAACATTAAACTACGCGTATTTTTCTACTATTGTTTTGAATCAAATTTAGTACGATTGTGGAAGGCTCCCAGGAATAATCCGTGTGTGGTTTTTGTTTCTCTCTGTGCGTTTTATTCTAAATGGCGGCCGATTGACCATCTAGAATTCGATCGGATTTGAAGCAAATTCCCACGGGCACCGCCGGGTATTTGTTCTAGTATTAAATAAAAAGAAGAATTATTGCGTTGTTGCAATTTAAAGGGTTGGGTTGCTATTTTTCTTAATATTGACTGTATATTGTTTTAAAGGCGTTCATGTTCAATGCGAGGAAACGGTGGCATTGCTGAGTTGTATTTCAGTAAAGGTTGTAATACAAAATTTTCATTGTTTTTATTGGAAAGGAATGTTCTAAAACTGCTGGAAATATTTACCGAAGGCATCCTTCCAAGGTATATATGGCGATTTGTTGGAATATCGCGAGGAAAGGATCCCCAGTAATGATAGATTACAGAGGCTCTCAAGAGAGGGAGCAGGTACTCGAGGGTAGTATGGCCCTTCCAAAAGTTCCCATTACGTGTCCGTGGTTAATGTACAATCTTTTTGTCTATGCGATGGCACAAGAAAGTGCTTAAACTCCGACCACTGCCGTAAACGTCATCGATCCTCGTCCTTCTTCTGCTGCACGAGCTCTCGACCCTGGAGTACGTTCGCGGGGCACCCTTGGCGTGTTCTCCCATAGTGGGGTGGCCTCCTTGGGTGCCCGCGTGGGTGGACGCGCTCTCTTTCGGCGAGGAAACGGGGAAGGCGTCGTCGCGTGGCGACGGTGGGAGGGGTTTTAATGGAGGTGGGGGTGGGTGATGCAACAAGGGAGATATCGATGGCAGAGAGAGAGCGGGCTATCGGAGGTTTTTATAGGGTCAGGGGGGAGGGGGCAGGGAGAGGAGCGGGGAGCGGAAGAATAGGCTCGCAGGTGTGTGCGTGTGTCGAAAGCTAACCCTTTGAATATTCGATGTGCGTGTGGTTGCTGGGTGCGTGCGTTCCTGTCGTGGGTGCGACCGTGTTCCTAGCGCTGGACACCCTTCTCCTTTCTCCCCCGACCCTCTCCTCCCATCCTCCCTTCCCTCTCCATTCCATCTCTCTTTTCCCACAATTCTGCCTTCTCTCCCCACTCCTGCTATATCTCTCTCCCCGCTCCTCCATTCTCCCTCTCTCTCCCTCTCTCTCCCCCTCTCTCCCTCCCCCCCCCTCTTCACTGACTCCCTCTCCCTATCTCCCCTCGCTTATCTCTTCTCACTCACTCACTTCCATCCACACCAGTATTGCACGGAGGAGTCGACTGCCTTTGTATTCTCAATCTTGCCGCAATAAAGGCTTTATCCAGTCTTATCCTTCTCTGTCTCCCTCCCTTTCTTTCTCCCCCCGCTCTCCCCCCCCTCCCCCTCCCCTCCCCTCCCTCTCTCTCCCCCCTCCCCCTCCCCTCCCCTCCCTCTCTCTCCCCCTCTCTCCCTCCCTCCCTCTCTCCCCCTCCCTCTCTCCCCCCTCCCCCCTCCCCCCTCCCGCCCTCCCTCCCTTCCCCTCCCTCTCTCCCCCTCCCTCCCTCCACCTTCCCACTTTCTCCGTCCTGTGCTGCCGCATCCGTCCTTTTCATACCAACCTCTGTGCCGCACTCTCTTATTCCGTATACCTTTTAACCCCCATTTTGTAGTCCTCTTTCCTCTGCTTTGCCCCTCTTATCTGTCTACTCTTTCCTTACCTCACTGTCATCCATCCCTATTATTTAGCGCTACATCTCTCCTCCCCATCCCTTTCTCTCCCTCGAATCCAGCGGACAATGGACAATGAGCAATAACGGGGCCGTATGCCGGATGTGGAGTCCTGTGCGTGTCGCGGACGTGCCACTAGTGGTGGCAACGGGAGTGCGGCGTGTATGTGCCCGTTGGCAGCGCCACGGAGTCGACCATTGTCGCCCGAGCCATTTCTTAATCTCGACTTTTTTCAGCAGAACGTGTGTCGCATTGGCTCTCCCCACATTCCTCGAAAAGGTGGCTAGCCAGCGCGTTTGAGGGAAGGTGTGGAAGAAGGGTGGGGAAGGAGGAGGAGGGTGAGGAAGGAGGAGGAGGGTGAGGAAGGAGGAGGGTGATAGAGGAAGGTGTGCGGAGATCCTTAAAAAGGAGGACTGATGTCTGAGACAGGTGGTGGGATTTGGGAGGGGAAATTGTGGCTGGGAGAGAAAAGTTGTGAGACCTTATTCGATAGGATGAACTATTGTATAGTATGTCGTGATACACCGTTCATGTTTGACGATTTAGTTTTCAGCGTCGAATATTCACCGTTAGAGTTGACGAGGATAATGCATGATATATGAAACGAGTAAATTTTAAGTTAAAAAGATCTCTCGTGTAGACATTTAGAAAACCAGATCTTAGATAAGCAAGATAGAAAAGATGCGTAATGCGAGCATACGTGCTACGCAGAAGCGTCCTTTACGATTTTTAATCATCATTAATAAAAAGTAAATAGTAATGGCTTGGAATAATGCATAAACACTGTCAAACGATATATCAGAGGATTTGTCGAGGACATTCTGCATTATTGATTTATCTAATCGTTTTCTATGTGCTTGTATTTACTAAAACAATCGAAGATTATTAAATGATCAGTTGTAATCTTTACATTCACGCGTATTCCTTCGTCGTAAATTATCTTCTTCTTTGCGCTTAGTTTATGCTGTAGGCGCACGAAAGCAAATTAAACGTATTTATAGTAGGTCGTGCTTACTTCAGTTATTGCGAAGATGTTTTCGTTGACGAAAATTAGAAAACACGGTGAAAATTTTCTAAGTTGATAGTGAATTACGACTTTCTTGTTTGATTTTCTTGAAAACTGCTACTCTCTCAGTAAAAATGTGTATATAGAAGAAAATAAATAATGTTTTACGAAATAGGACGGAAAGTTAATTTTTTGTCTCTAGTAAAGTGGCATCCCTGATTGGGTTTTGTGGACTATTTATATCATTTTTTTATTTTCTCTGCCGTTAAGTCCGAAATACCAAGTTTCGTGGAATCTGCCCAGTAATTTCGGAGGAGAAACACAGGGGCGGACTTGGCCTGCCTTTTTATATAGAACGCCTAATAAAATGGAAGCAGTTACTAGAAGAAGAATCTTAAAAGGATTTATTTGAAAACCCCTCTCTCATATCTTTATGAAATCTAGTGTTTAAAATTATTTTTTAAACGAGGGCATTTTTAAATTGTTTAATTAACCCATATTGGGCACCTACGACCATATGTCCTAGACAAGATTCGAACTAGATACGCTTACCAAGGCCGGCGGCATTTTATTTGCATATTTGAAAAGTCTTCTTTGAGTCTCATCTCACTGTATCATGAAATAGCGTTGGCAGTAGGGCTTTCGTTATTCGAACTCATTGAAGAAATTGGCTGCATGGTGTATGAACTCGGAAGAAAAGAGGGAGAAATGTGTGAGGACAATGCAAAAACATATAGACATAAAATTTTATATTCTGTCATTTTTGGAGGGCACTAGCACCGATTTAAAATAAAATATATAGTACGACTATCTTTTGTAGCGCTGATCTCTTACAATAATAGACAAATGTTGGTTGGTTGGTTGGTGATCATATAAAAATGCGAATATCTCGATAAAGAAAAGATGTAGAATTTCTAAATTTGGAAGAAATGCTCGATTCACATATTTTAAGATGCTGACGAAAAAAAATCTTGCACAAAGTCCTGGGTTCGACTCCAAGAAAGACATTTCCATTTTCCATAAGGTAACACGTAAAAAAGGACTTTTTGACGTGCAGGGATATCGCCAGATGCAGTAAACGTAATGAAAAATCCTCTGAAAAGAAACTCAAGCTTCGTATTCGAGCACTCATTACCACAGTATCCGCGATTAATGGAATATTTATTTATTGTAGTATTGGGCGAATCCAGAAACTTCTCAGGGTGGGGGGGGGGGGATGGTGGGTGGGAAAGGGGCGATCGCCCCTCCACCTATTGAATCCGCCCCTGCCAACGGCCCTATATTTTGAAAATCCCTACCCCTATCAGAATCTTTCTTTCCTTTGCTATACATACCCAATCTGCGGCGTATAATTGTGGAATTCTGCGCGGATTAGGCACCCAGTGGAGTGCAATAGGGTTATCCATTCCCCCCCCCCCCCACCCCCGTGGATCCGCCACTGTTGTAGTATTATTTATCGTAATCAAGGTATTGCTTAAACTTCAGAATAGCATCTAAATTTCGTGAATATATGGACAGATGCGACGGCTAATTATAACCCCAGTCAATCACACGCAATTACATTGTAAGTAGGAAATGGCGTATTTACACGAGAAATTTTTTGTAAAGTAATTTTGGATTTGTATTCATTGCAAAATTGTCTCAATATCGAGCGAAATGGGAGTTGATGAGCGTAACGAGCAGGGGGCGGAGCCGCCTAGTTTTATTATATACGTAAAGTTTCAGGCTCAACAATACTCAGCCCCTTAGCAACGAATCCAGGGAAGGCCAGAAAAAGTGTCGTTTTTTCGTATTCTTAACTAATTTTTGCACTTTATGGAAACTGATAAAAATTTCCACGTTAAGAAAAATAAATCATTTACGCATGCATGTGTCAAGTGTCCCGAGTCCGTATCGTAATTCTAACTACTTTAAATTAGCAAAAGAGTAAAAGTCAGCTTGTCGATAAATGGATTTTTACGTGTTATCTTATGGGAAATAGAAATTATACCCTGAAATCGAACCCGGTTTTTTTCGGGATTTTTTTCTTCATTGCATTTTAATATCTGAATCAAGCATTTCTGCCAAATTTCAATATTCTGTTTAATCGGAAAGTTTGTTAAAATACGTTAACAAGTGCAAACCAGAGGTGATGACGTCAGTGTCGGTTGGTACACGGGCGACGGTCTACCTTCTATCTTTTTATAATATTAAAATTCTAATCGTACGTACGTGCGTGAAGAATTACAGCGGCGTAGTTCTCGAGAACCGTTCGTCGTAAAGATATGCAGTAAACGACGTTTTGTTCCTACTAGCTATGAGGTCTCAGAAAAAATATTTTTGTTTACCCGGGTTGTCCCGGGTTCGAATCCAGGAGACATTTTTCCATAATTTTACACGGGATTTTCGATTTTTCTGAGTGCAAGTTTTTGCCCTTCATTCATCAAAGTACGATTTTCTTTGTTTTTACTTTATTCGGAGGTTAAAACTATACTATTTTATTCTTGCAATCTTTACATGTTACACGGTCAAATATTTCAGAAATACGCAATTGTTTTCGAAATGTTGTGGATATTTCGTACTCTTTCCAGGCGTTGGCAAGGCGACCATCATTGTTGTCTCCGATTCAATTAGTGCCAGTTCAGATAGACGAAAGAAAAGCGTTATTCGCTTCGAACTGTTGTTTAAGCATCGAAATTAATGAAGTAGAACGTAAATATTTAAGGGTAATTATACTGTTGACCGTATGAGAAGCGTTTCTAACGATTTAATCAATGCATTTCATCGTTTGAATGCTGGAATCTTACCGTTTTGTAAGTAAAACCATTATATTATACATCTGTAATGTGTATTAAATAGGGCTGTCAATTTTTTTCGATTTTTTTCGAAAATCGGTAACTCGACCGTCGAAAATCGAAAAGTCGGTAAGTCAAAGTCGAAAACCGAAAAATCGAAATCGATTTTTACCGAAAAGTCGAAATAGATTTTTTTACCGAAAAGTCGAAATCGATTTTTTTTACCGAGGAGTCGAAATCGATTTTTTTTACCGAGGAGTCGAAATTGATTTTTTTTTACCGAGGAGTCGAAATCGATTTTTTTTACTGAACTGGGGAAGTCAGTCTTTTGGATGTCTATGTCGTTTTTCTCGATTTAAAATGATTAAAAAACACTATTTTTTTTCGATTTATAATAATTAAAAAACATACTATTATGGAAATCGTTCGATTATGGCAATCTCTACACAAAGGATGCATCGAGGTTTGCATTTCTTCCATTTTCCTTTCTTTCATTTTCTCATTCCACAAAAACAATCAAGGCGGTGTGACGCTGATACCCCACTGCCCTTTGGTCTGACAAATACCATTATAAATAAAAAATAAAGGATAATTAAAGCGGACAATTGCAGATGGACCCGTGGATATTCAAGGCTATTTCGGACCTTACCGTTTCCCAGCAGGCGACGTTTTCATCTTGGCGGTGAAATAAGAAACGGCAAATTCTTCTAGGATTTGAAAAGGAAGCACTTTACAGTAATCCTTGTTCGTAAGCTGCATTTTATGATTACAGCAGTAATATTTTCATAATAGGATGAAAAACACAGATGATGATTTACATTTACTGCTACAGTCATATATACATTACTTAATTTTACTTAATTATAACTTAATCATTACTTAATCTTACTCCAAATAAAATAAAATAGTAGGAGCAGTATTTATAAGTGAGCCTTCACCATTACATTATATGTCTGTTCTGGAGTATGAATTTCAGAATTTTATTTTTCGAACTTGTTTCACCCGGAGTTCTACCTACATTCCAAATTTCAGATCCGTAACACATCGGGTTACCATAGACAACGGACACGATGCGGTGTCACTTCGTTCCACGATTACATACTGTAGGCTTTTTTGAGAAAATCGATGTAGACATCTAGAAGACCGACTTCAATAGTTCAGTAGAAATCTATTTCAACATTTCAGTAAAAAAATCGATTTCGACTTTTCGGTAAAAAAATCGATTTCGACTTTTCGGTAAAAAAATCGATTTCGGTTTTTCGGTAAAAAAAATCGATTTCGACATTTCGGTAAAAAAAAATCGATTTCGACTTTTCGGTAAAAATCGATTTCGATTTTTCGGTTTTCGACTTTTAAAACGGCGGTCGAAAATCGGTAAGTAGAATCGGTTTTCGAAAATCGATTATTGACAGCTCTAGTATTAAACGCAAATAGGCTCACGCATGAGTTAAATTAAATGAGAATAGGGACGTACGTTATTTATTAAAACATACTTAAAGTTACCTGGTTATCCTCTCTTCGTAGATAATCTAAATAAACGGTTGCATTGTTTGTTATATAAAAAAGAAAGGACATATATTACAATAAAAAGAAACAGATAAAATAAAAAACAAATTTTCGTGATCAATTACGGTGCAGCATTAATTTCCTCTCTAATATGACTTTGAAACTGCAGATTTCTGATTGACTTATGGGTTATTCTTCCTCGCGCTGGATGGGTGTGTAAAAGAGACGGAAGATTTAACAAAACAATCGAATCTTCATTTCATCTTTTGAATGCTGGAATCTTACCTTTGAGTTAGTAAAACCATTATATTATACATCTATAATGCTTAATAACGCAAGTAGGCCCACGCATAAATTAAAAATTAGAGGAGAATAAGGGCGCACGTTATTTCTTTAACATATTGAATGTTACATGGTTATCCTCTCTTCGTAGATAATCTAAATAAACGATTGCATTGATTGTTTTATAAAACAGAAAGGACATATATTTCAATAACAAGAAACAAAGAAACTTGTAAACATAAATGTTCGTGATCATTTACTGTGTAGCATTAATATGACTTTTTAAATGCAGATTTCTGACTTATGGGTTATTCTCCCTCGCGCCGTATAGATGTGGAAAAGTGACGGAAGACTTAACACAAAAGCTGTTAAACAGAGCTAGAAAGATACGCTTAGTTTTTGCCGCCAATGTCACGGGATTGGGCCGCGGAGTGGAGCCCCTATAATTAAAGAAACTTCTAGCGTAAGCAATTGAATTGAACTATATGATCATACGACATGAGAGCGTAGTCCGATTATATTAGTTACTAAAACGAATATTCCTGAAGAATTAAAATAAGATTTCATTTCCGCTGCATTAAGAGTACATTTATTACTCTTAGATTTTATCAGTAATAGCGATATTTCCTTTCCTATTCATATAATATTTAAAAACAAACATATTACCTGGCAGTCTAAACAGAAGCTTCTAGCAGAAGAAATTCTATTATATGATCATATAGATTGAAAGCTTGCGGCATGCTTCGGGTCTTTTGGAATTAATTACGGGCCCGGGCCTGGCTTCAAAAATCACGCGAGTCACACTGGTCCTCCGTAATGTCTCACGGGCCGGGCCTACAGTTTCCGCGACATCGTACGGGACGGTACGTGTCCGAATTTGTATGGGTCGGGCCTAGAAAATCAGGCCCGTGCAGACCTTGTTAACTACTAAAAATAACATTCCTGAAGAATTAAAATAAAAAATAATTTCCGCTGTATTTAAGATAAATTTATTACCCTTAGCTTTTTTTATTATTAATAATAGCAGTATTTCCTTTCCGATTTATATAATAGTTAAAAAGGAACATCTTTCCTAGCAGTCTAAATGGAAGGAGAAAAAGATATTTTCAGCGACCGTGATTAATGATTCCGGATAAATGACAACGAGCAGTAGACGACGGGCTACGTTTATTCAGAAGCAGTGTAAAAACATTCATACTTTACAATGAGGACCTAGAACTTGCTGAAACTTACTTGTCGCAATTGCGGCAACAGGCACCTAGTATATACTAATAAAGCAGAAAATTTGTGAGATATTTCCCTAACAACATCTGAAAGTTATATCGTATACACCTCAGTTGATGACATATGGGAGTTCCTTTGTACTTAGTTAGTGTGTTCAACTTCTTGAAAACTGTGTGGAACTACATTAGAAGGATATTTTTATACTTCTGGTTGGGTCTGGAAATCCATTGCATGAGCTCAACTCTCTCACTCGCTCTCTTGCTTTGTTGGGTCTGGTTATGCGAAAGAGCTGTCCTTGCTGCAAAATATGATGCGGTGGCTTCAATCAATGAGCATCTTTTAAACTAATTTGTGGCTGAAGAAATACTTTATAACTCCTTGGATGCCGTAACTAATGTGGATGAAGCAGTAAATTATCCGGTTTAGTTTTTAAATTAACAAAATCCGCCAGGGATCCCTCCTCATAAATTTCTGTTAAATGTTGGTGCTCCAATTATATTTCTTCGGAATTTAGATGCTCCAAATCTTTGTAATGGGACCAATTTGCAGATTCAAACTTCATACCCCCATGCTGTTGAAGTAGTAATTTTGACAGGATACCACGTACTATCCCTGTGATTACTAGCGACTACCCTTTTGATTAAAACGGCTTCAATTTGCGGTAAAGGTTTGTTTTACAATTACTATTAATAAGGCCCAGGGTCAATCACTAAAATTTGTCGGGATCGACTTAAGTGCGCTATGGTTTTCTCAGTTTTACGTAGCATGCTCAAGAGTAATTAGTTTATTCCTTCGCAAAGTGGAAAGACCGTCAACACAGTCTATAAAGAATTATTGGGTATGTGAGCCATTTATATCATTTTCTTATTTGCTTTGCCGTTTAGTGATAAATGCAAGATTTCATGAAGATTCGCTCAGTAGTTTCGTGGATTAAACATGCGGATGAACGGAGACATGCACATAAGGCAGCGGTTGTCAAACTATGATGCCTCCTTTGGGAGCCTAATGATGGCGAGGCGCCAAAATGTTGTAAGTTTCACCCAAAAAATTATTTAATGCAGATTTACAAAATAATGCTGCAAATTTTCGTTTTGTCCTCCATTATATTCCCAAGCGTCGAACGATCAAGTAACTTAGAGCGGGGCTTCCCAAACCTTTGAAACCACGGAACCCTTATATTCAAATATTTTTTCTCGCGGAACCCTAAGAAGTGGTAAGCCAAATCGCAATAAAATTACCTTTTTATACTCGCTGTAATTGTTATTTACATAGTTTATGTATCTTACATTATACAGTTTATAAGCGAAGCTAATGTTTTCTGCTGTAAATAAGAGAAAGAACGTATCGAGTCTCTTCCTATGTCTATCGCGGAACCTGAGGGTTTTGAAGACTTAAGAGTGTAACGGACCGCTGCGTTGAAGGGTTGCCGCCACGATCCGCCATCGCAAGTAATTCCCGAGAGAAAAGACTGATTCATACGTGCGAGTTGGCGCTCGTATGCACGATTTATTGAAATATTAATACTTTATGGAGCTTCGTAAGTACGGACATTCGTGAGTCGGGGATCTCCTGTACTGCCACCCTGCCATTATAGATACTTATGAATTTGAATTACGTACAATTTATATGAAGCTGGGTTTTCTGTGGATGCTGTTGTTAAGAAAAAATCTGATGTGGCCAACACGACTTTCTCCATATTTGGGGTATAGATATTTAAATTATTACGAATAGCATTATGAGGCAAAATTATTATTTCGTATCGTAAAAGAATACAGTCGTCCTTATTGCCGTAAATTACGTATATTTTGAATATGTTTACAGAATTCACCGCTACATGGTGCTGGCGCTGTATACTGGTATTAAGATAAAGCGAAATATCTCCGAAATGGATGGTTCTACGAAAATTAGTTTCAAACAAAACTTGGAAGAAATATTATTCTCTACAACTTTGGTCCTTACGAAGATTACCAATAACGATGTTTTTAAGGAGATATTTGACGGAAACAAAAAACCGGTTATTTATAAGTAACTCCTAAACAATAACTCCTATAGAAAATTGTTTCAAATGAAAACTGTAGGAAATTACATTCTCTATAACCTTTGTATAGAATTGTATATACAATAATGATGTTTTAACGAAGAAATATCGCAAAAACCGAATCGGGTTTCGAATAAACCTCGACTTCCGGTTATCCGTTATTGTCCAAAAACTAATCAGGTCTTTGTGCTCATGTTAAAGTGTTATATATGAAGTTTGGTAACGATATGGCACGTACTTTTTGAGTTAGAGCGCCCACAATAACATACACACACACACACAGACATCATTCCGAAAATAGTCTAAACGTGTTCTAGGGAGCTCAAAACATGTATTTCCGTTGAAATCTGGAAGTCGATTTTTTTCAGGAATACAATACTTTCCCATTACTACGTATGGAGAAAGTAAAAACAAGTTAGGAAAGTGTACAACGTATCACAAATTCGTTTCGTGCAATGGGGTATTAAAAAGAAATTATATACCTGTACGTAAGGGATACTGCGTTGTAAAGTTGTTTTCTTCATCGTAAATAATCCATTTTCTTCCTATTTAATAATATTACTTGCACACGTAAGGAAATTAAATGTTTATGTTAGCAACAATGAACTCGAATTAAGACATTTTTGTTTGATTTTCTCGATAACGGCTAATCCTACGATAAAAATGTATAGGAAAGAAAATACTCTTCTTTACCAGTTCTACAACTTTTATTTGAAAAATATTTTGATATGGGCAATACTTTACGAGATATTACGAAAATTTATTTTTTTGTCACCAGTAAAGACTGGGGTATATTCATTTTTGCGATTTTCCTATTATATTTGATTTTAAGTCCTTAATATCAATTTTCATGAAAAATCCGTTCGGTAGAAGCCGAGAACGAACATGCGGACGGACGGACGGACAGACCGACGATAATAGGCGCTCACGCTGGAAGCGAAACGCGCCTAAAACAGGTCGAAGATGATCGACAAACGGGAGATGAGAGTGCCATTGTCTAAATTCATGCCGTTTCGATAAAATATGCAGTGCTAAGCAGCTTCATCTTCTCATCAGTTAGGTACATACGTTAGTTGTAAAATTTACAGCAAATGTTTCCATTTAATGATTACCTCTTGTTCACAACAGAAATGGTTTCTTTAACAAAAATTACTATTTGATTTGATTTAATAAACAGAGGCGTGGAAATTTTTTACATCTTCTAGGAAGGCGTTGTTCTAAAAAGTTTGAGAACCACTGCCATAAGGCGTTCTGCTATTATCGCTTCGCTAGTATGGAACTCCTAGAAATCGAAGGAATGGTCTCATCTGTTTTAAAGAGCAGAAATAAATATTATCTATGTAGGAAGTGATTTTTAACGACTGCTTGGCTAAACACGTGGCTGCGCGCACTCTAGAACCAGACATCCTATTTTCCCGTCCCAATAGAGCTGAACTTTCGTGCGTCATTCTCCTCCCGAGCGAGCGCGCTCCTTTGTGCTCTTTCTTGTTCGGTCTGTCGTTCACATTATAACGAATGTTCGCTGCTGCAGTCTTCGTATTTTCCCAAGTCCTACTATTGATTTAAATCAAACTTTGTACGATTGTGGAGGGCTCCCAGAAATAATTCCTACGTGGTTTTTGTTTCTCTCTGCCCGATTTATTTAAAATGGCTGCCGAGTGAATTCTTAAATACCATGTATCATCCAGAATTCCGATCGGATTTGAGCCAAATTTCCCCGGGCAACGCCGGGTATTTCTGCTAGTGATTATATCAGAGCTGCAAACCACTTCAAAATTTGGAGTGGTTCGGTTCGCGGTTCGGTTCTAAATTTTTGGAAGTGGTTCGGTTCAGACAAGAATTTTGACAAGTGGTTCGGTTCGGTTCAAATAAATTAATCATTTGAAATACTATTCCGAAATAATTTATCCAATATAAACATTACAAATTCAGTATCAATCTGTAAGTAAATCAATCAGCAGTTATTATTATTTTAAATGAAAGAAGAATTTATTTAAAGAAAGGAAAAATTTATATTTTAAATATATTGCAATCCCATCATCATCTTCATTTATTTATATTTTAAAAATGGTATTTTTGGTCCTAACATGATTTTTATGCTCATTGTTGTTTACATATTAATTAAAAATTCTCTGAATGGATTCACTTCAAATTCATTTACCAACATACACAATCAGAAAGAAAATGCGCCTCTAACTTAAACCGCTTTTGAGATTATCCCTGGATGGACGGACAAACCGAAAACATAAAAATGTTTTAAAGAAATCATTAAAAATCGAAGAAAATTGGTCCCTCAGACATTTTATTGCTTTTTCTTACCTGTAATACACATTATTTAGAGGAAAAAAGATTTATAACAAGGGCCTTACCGCCCGTCTCGCAATATTTAACCTCTTTAGTTTTAACACCCGCACTTGCCTTTATTTTTCTTATTCCCACACACTTACCCATTGCCGCATTGATAATTTCCTCCCTCCTCTCTCTGGGATTCACCCTTTCTCCATCTTCCACAAGGCCTTTCTTTTTAGTCCTATAGTCCTTCCTCCATCTTTCCCCAATCCCTCCCAAGATGGTCTCCCCCCTCCAGCCTTTCCTTTCCCCTCCCCCTTTATCCCTTTACAACCTACCCCCCGCAGTAACCCTCTGACAATGAGATAGGTTCCTCCTTTCCCTCCCCACCATTCCTTTCCATCTTACAAACTACCCTCCCTCCCCCATCTCTACCCATTTCTCTGTATATACTTTCTATTCTCACCACATCTGCACCTGACGATAGCATTGTAGCGTCGAAATAAAAACAATGTAAGTTACAAAGCGTTATTCCTTTGGTTCATTTATAACAAATATAAAAAATGTTCGCTATATTTATCAAGGGTCTAGGAAAATTCTTTTCCCTAAGCCCTTACTAAGATTTCCTTGATTGAATAATAGATTTAAATATTGAAGTAGACAGTTTCTTGCTTTCCAATGGCGATGATGCACGGCGTCTCAATTTTTCCAACTTTCAATAATAAAGTTATGTAAATAAAATATTTTAATTAGTTAATTAGTCAAATAATATGAAATAAAATATACTCCGAATGAATTTATGATATGTAAAACTAATAAATTCGATTATTAATTCTTATTATTATTATATAATAAATTCAAAAATACGCTTTTAGCTCGATTCCAAACATATTACATATTGCTAATTTTTTTCTTTTGCCACCTTAGAAAAGTAATCAAAAAATCAATATGATAGTAAAATTACGTTACAGGAATAATTTAAAATTAATCGACAGTTCGGGGCAGATTATTCAATATACGAAGTGCGGACACTTATGGTTCAAAACAAATGATTATAAAATGTAGAGTGACCTTCTTTAAATAACACTAACATGTTAATTAATTTTGTCTCAAATAAAGTTTACTAAAATATTATTAAAAATACACACTTTAGATAATTCAAGGAATTCTGGGGGAAATGAATGCCTCCGATCCAAGGGATCCGCCGAAGTCCTCGCCTGTTTTTGTTGGAATATAAACCACCAAGTAATGGAAATACCTATCATAGAAGAACACCATACGAGAGTTGGAAAAGGAATGATGTCGTTGAAAGCTCGAGCCGTTAAGAGCAACAGTTTGAATTTTTCTGAAGAAAAAGATGAGGAGAGTTAATGGTGTTCTAAGAAAGACACAGCGGGGCATATTTTCTCAAGTCTGCTAATTACAATGCTGAAGGGGATGATGGTGATGGTAAGGGCATGGATTTTTCTTTCGGCACGAAAGCGGATTACGGCTCCTTTCTAGGTCATTGTAAAATGACCATTTTGCCTGCGTTCAGATAAAGATCTTTCTATATTCTGTTGGTCGGTTTCTGCCTACAGTGGTTTACCCAGATATTGTCGCAGTTGGTGTCCCCATAACCCTCACCATAAATGTCGTCTGTGGATAACGATAGTAGCAGAGAGGAAAGAGATAGGCACTCTTTCCTTTGAAGCAAACCCGCTAGTTTTTCCAATGGAAATTCCTGGTCTTTTCCTTGGTCCGTACTTTGTGGATTGAGATCGAACTAAAACTGAACCACTTCTGGAAAAAATTACGGTTCGGTTTTCGGTTCATTGAAAAATTAATCAGTGGTTTCGGTTCGGTTCGCGGTTCAGAAAAATGACTGCAGTTCGGTTCGGTTCAGCGGTTTGGTTCGGTTCTGTTAGCAGCTCTGGATTATATATATGCCTATTAATTTAAAGTTATAATAAATCGATTTTTGACTTCGTCCGACCGTGGGCAAAATTTTGAAGTAAGGAGAAAAGCTGGAAAGCTAAGATTTTCATGATAGTTTTCGGCTGGTCATAGATATGAACCCTATTGATTTGGGATCCGTCCGTCTGTCCGTTTGCCTTTTGGCATGATTAAATAATTACCTCTATGAACTATACCTGTGATTAGGGATTACAATCCCGGGATCCTGCCCAAAATTACAGTTCCGAAATACCAGGATTAGGAACAAGAAAATCTTGGGATTTCGGGATTCAAATTTCTATTTTAATTTATTGGAAATTTAACCTACAGAAAAGTTTCCCGTTTTTTTTAAAGCCTTCCTATGTATTTCCGGTAGTCATCAAAGGTTCAATTTCTTTATATAGTTACCTGTTCGAGGATTAGGTAAGGAAAAAATCCAAATACTCCAAAAGTGTACTCGAAAAAGTTTACGTCTTCGAAAAGAAATCTGGTTTTGCTTTTGCTAATGGACATCTGATACTGATGTAGAACAAAACAATTATTGCGTCAGTAATTGTTAATGAATATCTGCCATCGGCATTTAACAAGGTGTCACTAATGTTACAAACTAGTAAAAACAATAAACATTGAACTATATGAGGTGACAGTTGGGAAATCAAGGGGTTAAGATCCAAAAATAAGTAGCGAACACATTCTTTAAAACATTTTACGTTGGGTGTTTCTCGTTAAGAGTAGGCTAATGACAGCACCGGGTTTCTCTCCTTCCTTACTTTGTGATTTAGACTGAGAAGCCTTCTAGCACTGGAGTCGTTTGAAGTATCAAGGTCCCCCAATTGGTAGTTGACATATTCAAGTCTAGAAACAATGAACATATTTCCATATATGAGGAAGTCACCTTTCTTCCTAAACTTTTGAAACTGACTAGCTATTCATTGCACTATCTCTTAGATACCCCTTGTGCATAGGCAAGAGAGAACCAGCAGGTCGTAAAAGGAAAAAAAATGTTAGTTGATCTCTCAAGTAGCTCGAGATTTTTGAGCGCACAGGCCCTACTCGCGGTGGTAAATTTTTGCAAAAACGTGAATTATAAGTTTCAATGGTATGCGAGGAGACACCGACCTGCTTACATCCTATGAAGTACAGTGAACCTACGGTGCACCATTTCCATCAACTGAAATACTCTTATCAGTGAGTTTCTTGTCCACTGGTAGTTAAATTACTAAAGGTATACATAGTATCACAATTATAATTTTCTCACGTTTCATTATTGTGATACTTTGTATGCTGGTTTGCCACATCTTTGGGTTTGGTCCAAAGTTTCCTAGTTTGACCCGAAGTCTCCGGAGAAGTGGCAACTAAGCTTGTGAAATAACCATTTAAAACATACTTTTATTTCTTCATCTATGAGAATCTCCGAGCCTAATTAGGAAATCTCCCGTATTATGCACGAAGTATAGATCAAAAGTGAGTGATATAACATTAGACGCACTCTGCTTTTTAAGAGCATACTTCAAAAATGTTTAAATCTTTTTGAAATATGATTTGGGATCAATTAATAATGCTTATTTTTTCATAAATAACAATTATTTTGCCTTATCAACGTGTTAAAAATGATACAATTGCATCATAAAAATCCAATTGATTCAAGTTTAGTTAAAATTAAAACATTATTTTAAGAAAATACTTTCCCATGTGTGTGCATGTGTTGTTAGTTTTGCTAATGGAGTTCATTGTACTGAGGTTTGCATATTAAAGTTTCTAAAATGTAAGGTAAGCGTTTTTGTTTTTACACACTCATGCATTACATTTACGTCGTATATATTCACCATTTCTTTTTACTTACGTAGTATAGGGAAAGTATTGTGATCACGAAAATAATCGACTTAGAGATTTCCATGGAAATACACGTTTTGAGGTCCCTAGAACACATTTCGACTATTTTCAGAATGATGTGTGTGTCTTTGTGTGTGTATGTATTTGTGGGCGCTCTAACTCAAAAAGTACTTGTCATATTAATACCAAATTTCATATAGGTATAACACTTTAGCATGAGCACAAAGAACTGATTAGTTTTTGGGCAATATCTGTTAACCGGAAGTTGAGGTTTATTCGAAACCCGATTCGGTTTTTGTGATATTTCTCCGTTCAAAAATCATTATTTTTATAAAATTCTATACCAAGGTTATAGAGAATGTAATTTCCTACAACTTTCATTTGAAACAATTTTCCGTAGCAGTTATTGTGTAGGAATTATTTATAAATAATCGGTTTTTTCGGTTTCTGTCAAATATCTCCTTAAAAACATCATTATTGGTAATCTTCGTGAGGACCATAGTTGTAGAGAATAATATTTATTCCAAGTTTTGTTTGAACCAAATTTTTGTAGAACCATCAATTTCGGAGATATTCAACTTATTCGTAAATTTCCAGTATACAGCACCACCAAGTAGCGGTGAATTCTGGAAACATATTCAACATATAATTTATGGCAATAAGGACGACTATTCTTCTACGATACGAAATAATAATTTTGCCTTATAATGCTATTCATAATAATTTAAATATCTATACCCCAAATATGGAGAAAGTCATGTGTTGGCCACATCAGATTTTTTATTTTGCTTACTACAGAAAGAATGCAATGTATAAATAAATAATATTAGCATGCCATCTTGTGGTGTCTTCATCCTAGCCTAAGTGAGCAGCACATCTCACCGAACATTTGCTTCTTATTGCAGCTTGTTCATTAAAAGTACTAGGAGTAATAATTACTTCTTTGCGCAAAATAAGAGAATAGCTGTTTTACAGCAAGCATTATCTTGATTGTCACTGTTTCCTTAACTTTTTTAATTTGGAGATATTAAGCCTTCCATTAGCGCATATTTTGTGTGTGTGTGACATAGTCAGAGGAGGTTAGAAAAAAATGAAACAAGTTTGATTAAAATGAAAGAATTATTTTATATTTTATTAGACTGAACATATTTGTGATGAGAAAATCGTTTAATTTCTAGAATTATGAGAGCTTATATTGCTTGCATATGACAGGGTAAAAAAATTATAGGTTTTTAAAATATATATTTGTTTATTTTTCAAATTCAAGTCAAGTTATAACAAAGAAAATTAGGAATGAAGATTCCATCATTGTTTTTTCTTTCATGTAAGGGGTAACCATTTACCTTTTCAATTGTTTGTTGTACACACTTTTGGGCAGTTTTTCGATCATTGGCCGTCTTTCATACGAATATATGGAGGATTAAGGGTACCACAAGGACCAAGTATTATGAGTTTTTACCAAGTTATACAATTCCAGATCTGGTATTTCTCTGCATAAAACTTTATCGATGTCTTCTGTTTCTCTGAGCTTACGAATATCTTCGAGAGCCAACAAAATGTGTGCGTGAGGCAGACCTTTTTTTTGGAACTCAGTTGTATAAATGTACATTTTTGCAATACCAAATATGTTCTTTTTCTTTATTAAATTTATTAACTCGACCTTCACATGAAGCGCTCTTGCGCCAATATCAGATGGATTATAATCAAAGTCATGTTATTTCTTTCCATGATCCATTACAGGTAAAAGTAAGAAATATATTTGGCTTGCCAAATTTCCGAACAATTCATATTTCGGGGACTGCCACTGAAAGAGTAAGGGAAAATAACAATTCAACTGGCACTCAAATTTGCATTTTCGACTCTCACATACAAAGCATCAGATGAACATAACTTTCTACCCTCAGTCTTGACTGTTGATTTCTTCTAAACTTTAGTCTGCCTCCTCCTATTCTACAGTAATGATTAATGTTGATTAATTATTTCTTGAGTTTTCCGACATTTATGACAGGTTTAAAATCCCCAGCTGGTGGTTCATCCCTTCTTATCGCCATCTTATAGCACACATATTCATTCATGGTTAAACTATTGCGGACAACAGTTGTACGGGCACCATTATGTTGCAAGTTGATCTACCATCGTGGATCTCCAAATAGCCAGATGAGCATGTAAGCCAGGGGCCTCCAACCTTTAAGCACCCAAGAGCTACTATTCATTTGTATATTTACCGAAGATCGACCTAGTGGAGTGACCCTTGTGCGAGAAATACTATTGAGCAGGGGAGGGTGGGGAGGGAAAATGAAGGGAGGGGGAAGATCAACACGTCAATCCAATTTAATCACAAACAACTTTTTATTCGAGTTAAACAAGCTCGAATAAAATTTTATTCGAGTTGTCGTTCTGTGCAAGAGAATATTTTAGTTTGGATAAAATTGATTAAAATTTTATTCACCAGGATAATTGTATGTATTACAAAGGCGTAAGCTAATAGAAGTTGAAGGAAAATGCTATTAAATAAATACATATACAGACGGAAGAAATCAACCAAAACATAACTTGAATTAGTTAATCAAGATACACATAAAGTCACAGTTGGCCTCACACTTTTGCCTTTTGCAATGATGAACGAGTGGAACACCACATATCGAGGGGTCTAGGAAAATTCACCCACCACAATTCACCGAAACACAATTCACTGATTCACATTTCACCGATTCACAATTCACTGATTCACAATTCACCGAAACCACAATTCACTGAATCTCAATTCACCGAATCACAATTCACCGAAAAGTGAATTTATTTATTGTTTCCCTCTTTCCTCCCCATACCATAAGCCTTGAATGCGTGATTTGTCTATTTAAAGTTTATTATTCATCTACCAGTTATTTGCAATCGAATGACACCCATGGTGCCCGTATTATGTTTTTTGATGTTTAACCTTCCCTCTTTCCTCCCCATACCATAAGTCTTGAATGTGTGATTTGTTTATTTATTGTTTATTATTCATCTACGAGTTATTTGCAATCGAATGACACCCATGGTGCCAGTATTCCGTTTTTAAATATTTATCCTTCCCCCTCTCCTCCCCCAACTCTCGTGAGCGTAATTTGTTTATTTGTTATTCATATATGAGTTATTTGCAATGGAAGGACATCCATGATGCTAGTATTTCATTTTGTTATACTATTTCATCTTCCTTCTTTCCTCCTCATACTCACTCCTCCTTAAATGGTAATGGTTTATTGCTACTTATTATTGTTGCCAACATTCCGTTTATATTACTTCCACTCTCCCCCATCTTCATAAAGTGAACTGGAAATTTCGATGAATAATACATTCGATGAATTGTGGTTTAGTGAATTTACTTTTCGGTGAATTGTGATTCGGTGAATTGTGATTCGGTGAATTGCGATTCGGTGAATTGTGGTTTCGATGAATTGTGAATCGGTGAATTGTGTTTCAGTGAATTGTTGTCAGTGAATTTTCCGTAAGCCATATCGAGCTACATTTAAGCATACTCAGGGTTGATAAACATCGATACGCTCGTGTCTCGCTGCAAACACTGATATCGAGAGATATCTGTATCACTTGATTAATGCATTCCTCTTGCTCTTAATTTTTGAACATTTATAAAATCACCTGCATAGCTTGGTAAAAAAAATCGGTACAACATACATTGTACAAACTTTCTCATATACTAATGCATCGTTTAGTTATCTTTAGAAAATGAAAATCATATCAACCGGTTTTTGGAAAATCCAATTTTTGTCAAAGTTGCCCAAGAATAAACTAGCCTTATATTCATTCATTGAGAAAAATTAAATATGTAGTATTAATGCAGACGTATACTCAAGTAACTTTAAGAAATTTTATCAAAATCGTTGTAGCTGTTTATGAGAAAATCATATTATTGTTAAAGTTGCCTAGAATAAACTAGCTTTATATTCATTTTTTGGGAAATATTTGGTATTATTGAAGACAAACTCAAGTAACTGTACGAAATTTGATCAAAATCGTTAAAGCCGTTTTTGAGAAAATGAAATTGTTGTTAAAATGTGTGGAATAAACTTCCCTTAATTATTGAGCAATGTCAACCATTTCTTCATAGCCTCTGCTCTGTATGATAAAATGCCTAAGTACGAAATTTCATTCATTTTCGCTGTATCTTTTAGGCTCTAGAGCAGTGGTCGTCAAGCTTCATGAGGCCGTGGAACCCTTTCGTCCAAATTTTTTTTCCTGGGAACCCTAACACCGAGAAAACACGCCAAAGATGGTATTAGGAAGTGAAATTGAAAGAAAAGTCAAATTTATAACAAAATAAAAATCGAATTTATTCATAACACAGAAAAAGGAAAGAAATTTAAACTAAAAAACATTAAAAACAAAGACTTTTAAATTCATTATACACTGAAATTATTACAAGCATTCAATGGCTAGGATGTGCCTGCTTTTGTTTGCAAATGTGATCAAAATTTAGAACAACTGTTTATTAACACAACCAGACGTGTGCAATAGGGTGGGCCGAAAAAAGAAAAAGTGTTCAGATTGAAGCGTAATAGTGCGGAAAAGTTGCCTTTGGTGAATAGAAGATGAGTGCAAAAAAATTTTTTCAAATCGGTCAATATTTGACCCTCGCGCATCACGTTCAAAGTTTCGAAAATTTGAACATTTCTACCCTTATTTCTGTAATTTTTAAAAATTATTCCTGACAGGAATATTTTGCTATATGGTGTCAATATATGATGTTTTGGCACTAAAAGGTCATTTTTAGTTGTCATGGATGGAACGTTCAGAACATAGCGTCTTTAACGGAAGAATACATTGGGCCTCCCCTCCACACTCCACTCCCTCCCAGAAGACAATGCAGTCGAACCTCATCTGTGAATTTGAAGATGAAGTAGATAGTGTTGGTGGGACGTACGTTTTATCTGTACCCTTTTCTGTTTCTGGTATGGTGGATTCCTCTTTGAAATTTGATGATGGGTGGATGTCATCAGAAGGAACGATGTCATTAGAGTCATCAAGTGTTTGAGACCTACTGTTACACTCTGAACTGGCAGATGCGCAGCGAGCAAGCTCTTGTTCATTCCTGAGAATTGTATTGGTAAGTTTTTCAGTTTCCTGCATATCTACTTGACCAATTCTGCCAATTCTTTGGTTTCTTTGATCATACACAAATCTCTGCTCAATTACAGGAATCTTCTTTGATTTCTCACAGACGCAGGTCATAGAAATCAGGCATTTACTTTTACAACTGTCAGGTCTTTTTTCACAGACACAAGTCAGAGTCATAGGGCACTTGCAGCAGCTACATAGCTTGCTCTGATAATTGTGTTTATCATTGTCCCTGTTGTATGACTTTCTCAGATTGTAGTTTGTTTTATGATATTCATTAATCATCTGTAAAATTCTTTGCTCAGAAACTGTGGGAATAGATGCTTTATCAAACAGATCTTTGACTTTTTTGGCCAACAGAAAAGTTGACTGCCGTGTAGTTGGCCTCCAAGGCTAACTTGAACCATTCTTCAAAACAATATCGCAGAACTTCCTCATATGAAGGAAGTTTAGATGAAGGCAAATCTTTTGGATGGCCAAATACAGGACAGGCGAATGACTTCCTTGTGAAATGCTTCCGTGGCTCCTCCATGCCACTAAACAACAGAGAAAATAGGACTGGTAATTGGTAAACCAACCTGATGGATGACTCCTAGCCTATCAGTCAAACCAAGAGGCAAAGCGAAGAAAGCAGAGTGAAAGAGAACCTCGAACGAATGATTGAAAGTGACAAGACAGAACTTGCGTCCACACTTGCTGAGAGCTGAACTAACAATGATGCGAAAACTCGTGGAGATGCTCTTTGACAAGTCGCGACCTGTAGTTCGGCAGTGAGAGGGAGTGGAGGGTATAGGGGAGGCCCAAGGTATCCTTTCGTTGGAGACGCTATGTTCTGAACGTTCCATCCGTGACAACTAAAAATGACCTTTTAGTGCCAAAACATCATATATTGACACCATATAGCAAAATATTCCTGTCAGGAATAATTTTTAAAAAATTACAGAAATAAGTGTAGATATGTTCAAATTTTCGAAACTTTGAACGTGATGCGCGAGGGTCAAATATTGACCGATTTGAAAAAAATTTTTTGCACTCGTCTTCTATTCACCAAAGGCAACTTTTCCGCACTATTACGCTTCAATCTGAACACTTTTCTTTTTTCGGTCCACCCTAGGGTGCAACCATCACTAACTGGTATAATTGTTTTTCTGTTGAATCTTCCAATATCAGCCGGAGACAGTATGTAACCAAAAATTGTGATTTTTCCCCATTGCTCATACTCTTTTCGGTGGTCCCAGGCGACCGTTCGGCTCGCCCGCCCATAAGACCGGCTCTGGATTTAAATAAAACATTTTTTACGTGAAAGCCCTATGGAACCCCTGCGATAAGTCTGCGGAACCCTGGGGTTCCGCGGAACACAGTTTGAAGACCACTGCTCTAGAGCCAGTAACAGACAAACGGCACTGCAAAAACCACTTTTTCGGATTCAGCGACATCTAAAATGTATATTTCCGTAAAAATCTCGAGGTCAAATTTTTTCGTGATTACAATACTTTCTTAATATACATTGTATGTGAGAAAGTAAAAATGTTCCAACTATATAAGTTCAAAATCTATATTGGATCAACATTTCTCACTTCATTCAATAAAAAGTAATATCGCTGAGGAAGGATTCAGCGATTGACTTTAAAAGTGCCAATGATCGACCAGTCGATTGCGATCGACTGGTTGGAGACCCCTGGTGTTAGCGATGCGGTCAACAATGCATGCTGTCGTAGTCAATGTTTTGCAGTTGGTCACATTTCGAATAAATTGCAATAGGTCTATTGCACTGTCAGGCGATTCAAAAACAGCAACGATCTCGGAAACGATCGGGCTATTATACCTTCTTGGATCTTGTTCGGACTCATGATGAAATCCCATCAGAAAGTTAATGAGTGGTTGACGATTCTGAGATTGAGCAGTTGCTCTTTCCTCAAGAATTTTTTCTCTCAAGGCTTATAACTGTGAGCATAAGGATTTACATTATCTAGAACCTTAATTAACAGTTATCTTATCTATCTATATAACTATATATCTATATATATCTATAAAATAAAGTGTTTGTATGTAATTTTGTAGAGCAGTAACTACAGCATGTAGAAACAAGAGAAAGGTATCACTTTAACTGGAATAACAAGTACGGTGGTGTATTTTTATATCGATTTGATTGACCTTTTTTCTAATTTTAAAAAGTATTTTCTTTTTTCATTTGAATAACATAGGGACGAGTGCAGCATATTTTTCATTTCAATTTTAAAATTACTTAGAAACATGGTACGAACTTGAGACTTGAATGGTTCTATGAAGAAAAGAACAGTTTATTTTTATTGGAGACAGAGTCTGAATCCTGATCGAATTAGCATAAAAATGCATTTAGAATCAATAAAATACGTGATTTTTATCAGTTTTATTACAATACCCATTATAAGTTACCATGACAACTCCCATTGCCGCCGAAATTGAGAGTTCAATGCATTTATATGGGAAAAATTTTAACGTAATATTGTTTGTCAATTTCTGTGTACGATTTTAATTTGTTTACGTGGAAACCAAATATTTGTTGTTTTTAATTGAATTATCTTCTAATCTAATATATAAAGGAGAATGTTTGTAAGTTTGTTCGCTTTAAATGCTTTTAATATGAGATTGGGAGGGAGAGAGATGGATGGTAATGGAGGGGGGAGATGGAGAGAGGGAATTAGGGGGAAGGGGTGGAGAGATGGAGGGGAGTGAGGGGAAGAAGGGAGGGAGAAAGAGGGAGGGAGACAGAAGGACAGACAAACGACTTTATTGAGGGCGAAATTGAGACTATATAGTCCCTTCTTACATTTGAGAGAGAGAGAGAGGGAGGGAGAGGGAGTGAGGGGGAGGGAACAAGTGGGAGGGAGGGAGGGGGAGAAGGGATGGAGAGGGTGGAAGGGAGGGAGTTTATACATTATTTTCGCAAGATTTTATTCCTTACATGTTACACGGTCGAAGTTTTAGATTCACTAAATCTGTTGAAATTCGATGGGCACTCCAGCTAGTAAAATATATTTTAAAGCTATTTTTTCTGGCCTTTGCAGCCCAACAGCATTAACCGTGGACAGATAGAGATGTACAACTGTCCATATCATTATCAGGGTAGAGTGGGCTGATACTATGGTGAATATCTCCCAGAATTTTAAACGAATAGTGGTATGCCCTGATGGTAATTTTATGTTTGTACCAAAAGAAACAAATGTCATCGCCTTATTGTACTGCTTTGCATTTTCAAGAAAATTTTTTGAAAGGTCATGATTTCCAGCACAGAGCTGCTTTATATCGATATATGCATCGTGGTGGCAGGTAACAGGACTTTGCCATTTTGGCAACATAAGCTGAAGTGTCCAGATACTTTTTTACAGGGAAAATGCAATGCATGGCACCTATCACACTTAGCAGGCAAATATCCAAGGCTGTGAGGGGCTAGATATACTGGTTTGATAACTGAATAAAAAAGGTTGTATTGGAATCGGCTCATCGATTCCTTTCAGTATTGTTGTCTACTATAATATATTTTGAAGTGTGTTTGTGTATTTATGTTTGTTCATGGAACTCCTCCTAAACGGTAAAAGCTAGAATAACCAAATTTCATACGATTCTTCCTTACATCCTAACTTAGTGAATGGTCAACGTTTGGTCAACCGGGATTAATCAGTGCTGCCAATATAGGGGATTAACATTTTTCCATAAGATAACACGTATGAATCCATTTCTTGACTTGCAAGGTATTCTTCCTTCAAGCATTAAAATATGTAAATATGGACCGATTTTTTTCGTTTTTGCTTTATTCGACGAATATAACTCTATACTATCTTATTCCTGCGAAGTTTACATGTTACACAGTCGAAGTTTTCAGAAATACGCTACTTGATTTGAAATTTTGTGGATTTTTCATATCCCTCCCGGGCATTGCCAAGGCAGCCGTCATTGTTACCCCCGATTCTATTAGCTTCAATGAAGCTTATAAATAGACGAAAGTTTAGCGTTATTTGCTTCACACTTTTGTTTAAGCAACGAAACGATCGATGTTTATGGATAGCAACGTAAATAAATACTGATTATTATTCAGGAAGCGTTTATTGATTAAAGTAATTGAACCTTCTTTCGTCTATTGAATACTGGAATCACATTTTTTGTAAGTAAAATCATTATATTTTACACTAGCAGAATTTGCAAAAAATCGAGAGATAACTGAAGTATCATTTGGTATGTTTCCATGGAACACATCGAGAATGTGTTACGAAGTTCTAAATATATTTTTCATTTGTACCTGATTGATAAATTTCTTCTGACCAAACTGCATTTTTTCCCTGAGTGTTGTCGTATATGGCAGTGATGTAAATCACTGAATTTTTGTGTTTCGGTGTGAGTGTACTTATATTGATATGAACCTATGTAAATTCCTCTTTCATCTCTTTTGCAGGCACGGGGAACACGACATCGGATGGGACGTACAAACCCTCCTTCCTCACGGACCAGGAACTCAAGCATCTCATCTTGGAGGCTGCGGATGGCTTCCTTTTTGTCGTCACATGTGACAGCGGCCGTGTCATATATGTGTCTGACTCAGTCAGCCCCGTCCTAAACCAGGCACAGGTGAGTCTCTCTCTGCATGATGATTGCAGATTTCATCTATGCAAACCTCGAAAAATTTTTGACCTTAGCTTGATACCAGATTAATTTGAGTCATGCCTCAATGAAGAACTCATTCCTCACTTGAGAACTTCTTGTAGCTTCTTCCTTTTTTAATATATTTTTCTAGCAAAGACTTCGTTGCTGCGCATTACGTTTTAAATGCTACAGTAATATCCACAGTAGTTACATTATTTTTCAGCCTTATTCTCAGTTAATTTTATCACGTGGAAGTTTTGTATTGATTTACACGTTTATGATGATTCAGAAAATTTTCATCTGGCCCAGATCTCAAGATTAACCCTTTAAGTGTCATACTTAGTAGAATGAGTTGTGCTAAAACTGTTTAGCATGCATAGTTTTAAAGGCTTTGAACTATTTTTCTCTGTGAAAAATAAATGCAGTTATATATTGTTGCAAAAATTACCTTATTAGGAGAAATGTGAATTTACAATTTAAGAATGTAAGTTATGGAAAATTGAAAATAGGAGTAAAAATTGCAAATTTTGTCATTATCACTGAAGTTCACCTATGATGTCCTTGCATTAGAGATTTTATTAAATAACATGAATAAATCATGGCATAAATAAAATGTTTTTGTCATAAATGTTGAAAATTGAGCAAACTACCACAAAAATAAATATCTAAAATTACTACTTGCATTTTGCATTAATAAAATTGCTATCTTACAGATATTCTTTTAGACTTATATTAATAAGATTTTTGCTATTCTTTCCTTTTCAACAGAGTGATTGGTTTGGTTCCTGTATTTTTGACCATTTGCACCCAGAGGATGTAGAGAAGGTGAGAGAACAGCTCTCTACCCAAGAGCCTCAAAATACAGGTCGAATCCTTGACCTCAAAACGGGAACAGTGAAGAAGGAAGGGCACCAGTGTAAGTTGCTTTCTGTTTTCTATAAATGTGCAGACTTTATAGTGAGATAATGTAGTTTTTATTTGCTTTTTTCAGAATAAGTGATTTTTTAAAAAGTAATGAAGCATCTTAAGTAATGTACTATTTCTGGCCTGAGATTTATAGTATTCTAAGTCCTCGAATTACGTCCTGGGAAATGCAACAGAAAGTGAAACAACGTATAATGAGACCTGTTTTTTGTGACCCCGCTTTCCATCATCAAAACGCCATAGCACCTCATATTTAACCTCCAAATTTATAGATTTACAAGATCTCTTCGCTGAAGCACTTTCTGCACATTTTCACCCATATTTAAGGGTTATGTGCAAATTAATGGATTAAAAAATCGATCATAATTACATCAGAATATACTCAACAATAAAAATGGGCAGGCCTTTGAGCTTCCTTGACGGAACAAGCGATGCCATTGGGGAGAAAAAACTCTCTGACTCAATATATATCTCGATCTGTTTGATGTTACAAATTAGACGACTTTGTAGGCATTATCAGAGAAGAGATACATTGTATTTCTTCTGTGATAGTACCTCTTCTACTGGGAGGGGCACACATTCAGGCATGTCTGCTATCTCAAATATCATTCCCCCCCTCTCCTTCACATTTTCCTGCCCATACACTAGATGTTAGAATCGAAATTTCTTTCAGATACAAAAAGATGCATTTAGTAATAATGTTAAGGATTAAAGCATACGTACTTTGCTTGTGAATATCAAGACGTCATGCGAAACTATTTTTCTAATGAGGTAAATTTGATAAATGTTTACATGAAATTGTCATTTAAAACAGCATGAAATGACATTAAATCAAAACAACAGAAAGTTAGAGAGAAATAAAGTAGCAACCTTCATGTTAAATGAGACGATATTGTGTTAGGACAGGAGAGCCAACTTGGCAAATACGACGTAGCCACCAGCTCTCTTTCATCCAATAAGTTTCAAAAACATTCTAGAACAATTTTCAACGAAAAAATACACCAGGCCGCAAAATAGGATAATTTATTTCTAATCATTCCGTAGCGATGTTTTTGTGTAATTTTTCATTATAGGGAATCCATTTAGTAACATCTGAGGATAGATTTAGCTACATTAAAGAAATTGCACAGATAATCGTTGTCACTATAGCTAGTTACTGCAGTGTCAAAGCAGCACAATGTAGTACTGTGGTGTTGGTGGGAATTTTCAACAATGATGTTATATCGAAATGACATAATAGAGGACTTTGTCTTACTTTTACTCTCTTCTCAAGTGATCAAGTCCTTTAATTTTAATTATTTGGTATAGACTGTCCATGTGCTTTATACAGTAAAACCCCGCTATATGTTGTTTCTCATATACGTTGCCAATCAATTAAGGAACATGTTTCGTTATAAGTTGTGTCGCTTCACTTATATGTTGTTTGTGAAATACTAAAAACAAAATTTCAGAAATTCCAATTGCGGTGCATAAATTATAACTATAACAATAAAAACTCTCTATTCGGCAATTAATTTCATGTTTATTATTATTTATATGAATTAATTTAATTTCATATTTATCAATTCATGTAAAATCATACTCAGAATAAACATTTGCTGGCCATGTGTTTGAGAGATCACGATGGGTTAGGTGGTTCACAAGATACACAGAATAAAAGAGACTGTCCCAATTTTAATGACGATGTGTAAAAACATATCTCAAATGAGCACTTGAGGTGAGAAATTTTATTGGCAGTTTCATGAAATCATTACTCAGGCAAGAAATTGTATAGAAAGAGATTAAAAATAGGTTATTAAAAACTCTGATATTGAGTGTGGCATTATATGGATGTGAGACATGGACATTGAGAAAAGAAGATGTGAGGAGATTAGAGGCATTTGAAATGTACGGCATAGATTAGAGAAAAGCAATTGGAATGATAGGGAAACCTGGTCTCTTACTATAAGAGGATAGGTCTATCTGTGTGCTTATTTGTCTCTGGATAACTCTTGTAGTGGTGAATTTTGGCAACACAACTTGAGAATGCCAAGTATAATTTCAATGATTTTTTCTCAATATAATTGAATCTATCTCTTGCACCTTTTACACATGTCATAAAATTATGGGTTGAATTCCTGGAGCATTTGTTTTTTCTATTTGATTAACACGGAGATGAATATGTCATATTATTCATTTGCATTTTAAAATAACTTGACATAAGTGTGGGATTCTGTACTTGAAAAAACAATTTATTTCCTTAAAAAAAAAAGAGAATTTGAATGTGTTGAATTATAATAAAAATTTGATTTTTTTCAGGTTTTTAACTTCCATTCTCACTGCTTTTATATGGGAATAGTTTAATGTTACATATGCTTGCTTTGTGCATGTTTTTTCTGTTTTTCTTTTTTTAAATGTCATTCTGTATGTAAAATTTTATAGATATCATGTTATTGAGGGGAGAGTTAGAGGGAGAGAGAAAGTTGTACCCGTAATTTTAATTTAATGATTAATTTGCACATACCTGTTAATGTGCAGTTGCTCTTGAAAACAATGTTTTAGTTTTAGCCAGAAAGTGAGATGCTGTATATTGTGGCAAATGACTGTAACAGAGGATTTAATCTTCTACACTTAATGTTTTTTAGCATCAATGCGACTGTGCATGGGTTCAAGAAGAGGGTTCATCTGCCGTATGAAAGTTGGCAATGTCCAACCAGAAACCATGTCAGCTGGACATCTGAACCGCATGAAGCAGAGAAACAGTCTTGGCCCCACGAGAGATGGCAATAATTATGTAGTGGTTCACTGCACTGGCTATATCAAGAATTGGCCACCTTCAGGTATATTAGAAAAAAATTCTTTGCAAATTTGTATTGTTTTTTTAAACAGGCTTATTTTTGTTTAACCCTCTCCTGTCTGAATTTAAATGCCCAATATCCCCAGTTTTGAGCCTTTTAATTTGTAAGAATCGTACTCCATGGAGAGTAGTTCACGTAAATGATACAGTACAACATCTACCTTACAAACTCCCTTAGTATGAAGAACTCCATATAACGAAAACGAAAAAAAAAGAATAGTGTAAGTACTGTTGTAAAGCAGAAATCAATGCTATATATGTGGGTGTTAACTCTGTTGTTATGACCTCACCAGAATGATTCAAAGCATAGTATTTGCTGTAATTTCAAGCATTTCGAATGATAAGGTAGACAGGTAGATCTCGTCTTTCGTGGCTTTACTTTCTCACATTTTGATCTTGCGTGTATTATGATCTTTTGCGGTTCTGCATTTGCAACCAGTTTTGTCTTTCATGGTCTCATGTTATACTCTTTTGCAGGGAAAAATTATGGAAAAGGCTACGTGAAATTTTTTATATGAGGAATGAATCACCTTTTCGTCACATTTCCTCTCATAGTCAGACCTGAAAAAATATTGTGTTATTCTAATATGTAAAATATTTACATAAGTGCATTAATGTAATATATATGCATAATTTAAAAAATTAGATACACGTGTCTTATATATACTTTTAAATATTTTTAGGATGCAATCCTCCTACACTTTTGTGCCCCTTCACATGTGAAAAGTTGTAAATATAAGCTGGTATCACCATTCAGGAGCTTTCTTTCCTTTTGACGATAGGGAAGTCCCAATGGGAAAAAGTCAACCCTCAATTCTTGATCCTTCCTATTCAGGATCATTGGGGTATTTGCTCCAGGGCATTGAACAGGAACCGAACTGAAAACCCGAACTGAAAAAAACCGATATTTTTGCCGGGGTGGAACCGAACCCGAACTGGAAAAACTAAATGTGTTGAACCTGAACCGAAACCAAAAACCGATATTTATTTCACCCCTTTAATTCGGTTCGCATGAACAGTGTAAGTGAAAGATGGAATTTTGTCACTGCTCAGTAACCTTCAATTTCAAATGGTCATCGCCTCCCTCACGCTACCATACCCTGTCGTCATGGGATCCAAACCCTGACCAAGTTCCTCAAGTCCCTTGGGTTGTTCCATGAATACGACTTTTCTAAGATAATATCTACTGACTTCTGGTAATTTCAAGGAGAATTTATCCACTTGAGAATTCCTTGAACCTTATGAATGCCTGGTGGGAGAAGGGAAGTTTTCCCCAATGTTTTGTTTGCTACAGATGTCCACAACCTTTCATTCCATCATATGAACTAGCATTTGTCAGTCTGGCCTTGCTAATTATTGGAGAAGGATCGTTCCACATTTGTTTCTTGTGCATTAGTTGCCCTTTGTTACAGGTTAGAAATTTTAAATAGGTACAGTAGAGCCTCCAAATTCGCGGCTTCCAAATTCGCGCTTCGCAGTTCCGTGGTTTTTCCGACTACTGCTGCCATCTTTGAAGGGATGAGAAAAACACTAAACAAATGAATTTCCCCGTCTGCGAGGTTTTTTTTTATCATGCTGTGGCCCCGTTTTACAAAAATGTCTACCAATAGGAAAGCAAGTGATAATACCAAAAGCAGACGCAAAAAGAAGATGTTGACTTTAAGTGAGATATATATAATAAACACTTATGTTTGTTAATGTAACGGTTTCTACAATAAACAATTAGTTTATTTTTTGTCAATAAGGATCTCCAATACAATGATCCATTCGATCGTCAAGAGAACAGTTTACAATGTTGAAATAAATTGATTTGTTTTTGTTCAGATAGTAGGTATTCAAAGAAATTATTCCGCTGATTGATTAATTAGTTAGTTTTTTATTTAAATCTTTTAAAGAGTTTTATTTACATAACGACTGAGAACATTATTGAGGATTTGAGTAAGCTTTCTTTCTTTGTAAGTACAGAGTACAATTTAAAAACAGTCATAACATTAAGTGCACCAAATTTAATTATTTTCCCTACATTATATATATATATACATACATATAATTTTTTCCCTGTCTTTGCAAACCAACAATTATATGTATCATTAACGAGAACAAGTTGGGAGAAGAATATCAGAATTTTATAGCCAAAAATAAAAACCAAAGGATTTACTAAACGACAACAGAATATTCACTAGAAATGTAATATATGATGAAATATTCATATGTAATAGTGTGCTATTAATTATTTTAAATGTAAATATGAATAATCAATCTATCTATAATTCTTCCGTTGATATTTCAATGGGCATTACACTAGTTCTTTTATAGTATGATTTGTATATGTATATGATAAATGGTACTTTATTTGTATTATCTATATTCAGGTCCATTTTCTTTTCTAGTATCAGTCTTGAAAAAACAAGGTTGTGGCTTACATGCAGGGATAGCATATATACAAGTGAATATAGTATGTTGAATTTTGCTTGGCTAGGTATTTTCATTTTCTTATTCCATCGGATAAAAATGTCTTATGTGCTTTTAAAGTGCAAAATTTTATTTTTTAGAAAAGGAAATTTTGAACTTTATTTATCTTTCAATGTCTGAAAAAGACATTTGTAATGCTCGGAAAAGATTCTATTTCAATTTGCTATTTAACAAAATAGGCTAGTACAGTCAATTACAGTAGAACAAAGATGGCAAATACGTGCCATGCAAGTGATTTTACTTCGCACATGTAAGCTTGTATTTTCTGTATAAAATATGAAGTTCCTTAGAGAAAGAGTAAACTAGTGGCACATGAAAAAAAATTCTGATGGTTCACATTACTTTCTTGGCACGCGACTCAAAAATCATTTGCCATCCCTGGAATAGAGCTTCTGTCTTTTGTAAAAATGGTAGCATTTTTCAAAACTTATTGTTTATTAAAGAAATTGCATGTAATGTATATCGTTTTCTTCACTAGGTGTTCAGATAGACAGAGGAGGTGGAGGAGATGAGGAGGGCCATTCATCATCTCATTGTTGCCTTGTTGCAATTGGAAGGTTACAAGTCACATCGACTCCAAATACTAGTGATCTCTCTGGATCTAATTCTTCATCCGGTGAGTGAGTTAGCCATTTTGACCTATGCCTTTTGGGCACCTTCTACCAACTGTAGCAATTATATTGGCTGCATTGTTTCATTTTGTCTCACTTTTATTCATATCTTCTTTTTAAAACTGTTATTTGACAAACTACATTTTTTATAGTATTACTAACAATAAGTGTATGTGCTCTTTGACTTTCAATGGATTTAGTGAATCTACTTTTATATTTTAGTGCATATGCGATATACAGGGTGTCACTAAAATGCACGGCAAAACTTTGGGAGCATACTTCTCACACCTAAAGGATGAAAACATGATATATGAACATAGGTCTGGAAACGCTTCCTTGCGGAGTTAATTCGCGAGGCCATTCTTTATCAAAAACCTTTATTGATATCCAAAACTCCTGTTTACCTTGGTTATAAAACATAAAGAAACAGATACATTAGGAAATGTAAGAAAACGTACTTAAGAAAAGAAAGTCTGCAGGCTTCTGAGGCATGGGTCTCATAGTAGATGTTCAAAATGTCCACCATCAGCACGGATGCAAGCTTCAAATCGTTGTCGCAATCACTCCCGGATGCGCTCAAATGTCCCCGGCATATTGCGGATTGTCTCGCAGCTTGCCACAATATGGTCACGAAGACTCCCAACGTCTCGCACTGGAGTTGAATACACAACCGATTTTAAATGCCCCCACAAATAAAAGTCCAGTGGATTTAGATCAGGGGAGCGTGGAGGCCACGGAGTCGGTCCACCTCTACCTATCCAACGAGCACGGTAAGTTCGATTGAGAAAATCACAAGTAACGAGGCTGAAATGAGGGGGAGCTCCATCGTGCATAAAGTACATGTTTTGTCTGATCATCAATGGCACAACTTCTAACAAAACAGGCAAATTGTTTTCCAAGAATGCTCTGTAATTTGGTCCCGTGAGCCTGGCTGGAAGTACATGAGGTCCCAATAAACAATCACCAACATTGCCGGCCCAAACATTGACGGAGAACTGTTGCTGATGACGTGACTGAACAATTCCGTGAGGATTCTCGTCTGCCCATAGGTGCTGATTGTGAAAATTAACAATTCCATCTCTGGTGAACTGTGCCTCATCCGTAAACAGCACTGAAGCAATGAAGTCAGGGTTGGCACTTTGTTGCAAGAACCATTGGCAGAACACATATCGTGCAGGAAAATCCACTGGTGACAAGGCCTGCATGCGCTGTAGATGGTAGGGATACAACTGTTGCTCATGCAACACTCTCCAGGCCGTCATGCGATCAACATTACTCCTTAATGCTAATCTCCTCGTGCTTATTCCGAGATTCTCTTCGATCGCCTGCAGAATCGCCTCCTTCACGTCTGGAGTGCTCCTCCTTCCGGGTCCCCCCCGGTCGGCAGTAGCAGGCTTAAACATCCCATGTTCCCTAAGACGACGATGAATCGATTCAAACGTTTTCCTGTCTGGACACCGTCGTTCTGGATATCTCTGCCGGTACAAACGCTTAGTTTCAAGGCTATTACCGTCTGTCAACCCGTAAATGAAATGAGCACCCGCCAATTCCTCATTTGAGTACATAGCCATGTCCGTGGTGAACACACTCCAGTTGTATCCATGACCCCTTGTTTCGTATGGTGTTTTACAAGCAATGAAGCGAGATGGCACCACCATCTCACATGAGTGATAAATTTTCCTCGTTATGATGGCAGGCTACTACCTCGTGCGCCCGTAAATGAGCATTTGACCAGATATCAGAAAGAGAGCTCTAACACGGAAAGGAAGTATTTCCGAACCTATTTTCATATAAAATGTTTTCATCCTTTAGGTGTGAGGAATATGCTCTCAAAGTTTTGCCGTGCATTTTAGTGACACCTGTATACAAAAACATTTTAGTTTAAGGAAAACTGAAAATCACCTATAAAGAATACTTTTTCACTTAACTATTCTTAACAATTAACCAAATTTGTTTGTAAACGATCCATTTCCAAGCATATTAAATTCAAATATTACAATAATTTTATTTCCTATCATATCACTTTCATCAAATCCAGCTTTATTTCTTGTGTAATGATGCCTTTCTGAAATGTTTGCTTTTATGTCTTGCAAGCAAGGAACTTATGAAAAGACAATGTATTGTCCTAACCTATACTTTGCCTATACCTATACTATAATATAGGTCCAAAAGATATAAGGGAAGATACGGAAGAACAGTCCTAGTGCTAAATTTATATTACAATTTGAAAAATAAAACTTTTAATGTAAATAATTTGCCATACCTGGCCTAAATGTATATATTACTATTTGAAAAATAAAAAAATTAATGTAGGTAATTTTACATACCTAGTATAATTGCTTGTTAAAATTTAATGGGAAGGTTACGATCATTCAAATCATTCAGAAATTGAAACGTTTCATATATAATACATCCAAATACTCTAAATATTTGCTTGTATTTCCTCATTAAGTTGCCGTCTTTGCGACACTTGTTCAGGTGTTTGTCGTGAGAGATAAAATAATAAGCCGTCTTTATTAGGCCAATATTTTAGACATCAATGTCCATTCTTCCATATAAACCTGGCGAACACATTTGAACCTGCGACCTTAGTAACCGTCAGCAGGTATGCTAACCATCCATCTACCAAGGCTGACAGATATCACTGCAGACGTTCTTTAATTTCATAATGGTGTCGTGAACCCTGATTGGCTGCCATTCAACCAATGGAAATGCAGAATAAGCATTTATGGCAAACCAAGCAAATTACCATATTTACTCGATTCTAAGATGCACTTTTTTCACTTTTTAACGTCACTGAAATCCGGGTGCGTCTTAAATTCATTGGCGTCTTAGAATCGATGATAAAAGACTATTCTATGACTTACTCATCCTCCAAGGGGCATATTAAGTGATAATCATAATGGAGTTCCGTGATGAGGTTTTCAACACCAAAAAAGGTTGAGAAGCACTGACATATGGGACCCAGAATTTAGAACTATGCACACTGTTACAGTGAAACCTCAATTTTACACCATTGAAGGGACCGCCTGAAATAAACGTAAACTCGAGGAAGGTGTAAAATCGGGGAAATGAATATTATGTAACATAAAGTAAAATGTGGGTTGCTTTATATCGTAACTTTGGTAAAATATACATATTTGAACACAATAACAATGAACTTGCAAATAAACTAACTTATATAACATTTTATTTCTTTAACCAGTCAAAAAGTTTGGTGTGTTCAACATGCACATCAAGTTGAGCTAAGATATTAATTTTATCACATCGTAAATACTTTCCGTTTTGCTTTATTATCCATATTTCATGCCAAAAGTTAATTAATGGATTGCCCCGTTTATAAAAAACGCCAAGCGTCGTGTAGATGTCGTCGACTTCCCACTAAAATGACCGATACATAAATGGATTACCGCGTTAACCGTATTTATTTGTGTACCCCGCGCACATTTTTTCCCGAAACGCCGGGGAAAAGGGGGGTGCGCGTCTTACACGAGGATTTCTGTACAGGGTATATAAATTGTATCGATAGTAAATTCTCTGCAATATGCTTGCGTCTACGTTTGTATTCGTAAAAGGCGTCGAATTCTACGAAGTATACGTGTATTTATGCGACCAAGCAAACGTGTAAGTTATGCCAGCATTGCAGGCAAAAACTCGCAAAAGTAGGCGGAAAGAATACGCCGACTAACTGATAACTATAGGGTTTTCCGACTTGAGAATAGGTAGGTTCAAGTTTGGTCCTTTTCCCTCATCCACTTCAAGGAATTTGGAGTGGTGAAGTTATGCTGCGAATGAAAGATTTGATCGTTCGAAAGGAAGGCGGAAATCCCCATCTCTCAAGTGTTTGGCCTTGTTTGTTCCTAACCTTCCAATATTTACTCAGGAGACGATACGCAAAAAAACTCGCCATCCGCGTAGGGAAGTTCCCGTTCATAGATGAACAAATAGTTCGTGAAACTCCGCATCGATGCGTTATGTTACGTCAAAAACAGTGAAGTGGGGACGAAGTTGCGTAATATTACAACAAAAACATTTAAGGGGTTAACAAAAGAGGACTATCGATGAGGATATTTCTGCTAGTATCGTCATAAAGAGATCATCCAATAAATTGCGTCACATAGAAGGGAGAAAATGCTTAACCTGAGCGGAACTTGTTTCAGGGAGTGGGAATCGGTGACTTAAAAAAAAACTTATTCTGGCTCAAATTATTTTTTCCCCTCCGAACCAGCCCAAAAATAGGAGTGCGCGGGTTATATACATGAGTAAATACGGTATATACAACGTCTAGCGTTGTGTTTATATGAACTTCCTACAAAAACAAATGGCTGCAACTACGCAAGCGTAATGGTGAGCAAGAAGTGTGTTCGTTTATTCGATTGGCCGATAAATGTATTGCCACGTGGGGTTGCAAACATTTTTTATGTAAACATATGCCTATTTAAACATGAGTTTGACAAAGTTACGACTAAAACTATTGTATAAAGCCTATTTTTAACCTTGAATACGAACGGAACACCGCCGATGCGTCTTTGCATTTTCCGAAATAGAAAATTGAAAACTTAAAATCGGGCGAATATCCATTGTCAGGACACGAAAAATGCGATGCAGATTCGGGGGAAATGTAAATTCGAGGAAACATAAAATCGGATAAAATTTTTCATTGTTCTTATAAGTGTTTGGCCGGGACCAGACAAAAAGTGCACAAAAGCTGAAAAAACGTAAAATCGGAGAGTGCAGAATTGAGGTTTCACTGTAGTTATCTAACTGAAAATTGGAGGAGAACCCTCTTACTAACAAGAACCATATCTCTCCACATTCTAATATGGGTACTCGAAATTTGATCCTCTGATATAAAAGAAAACAGCTATCGTGTAAAATATTGTATTACTTTGTTTTTGATCACACATTGCATACTGAATATGCGAGGATAGACATTTGTAAACAAAGTCAGCATTTTAATAAAAAGTATCAAGTTTTCAAATGATGACAAGTCATGACGAAGACATGGGAGCATCAATTCAGCTCGGTTCGCTTAGGTGGGAGGTCGAGCGTCTGGAGCCCCTGCTTTAGTTGTTCAAACAGTTTGTATCCAACAATCAGATCTCAAAAGTGTCGAAGACTCCTACGTTTCTGTAGTTCTTCATATTCAGCGAAAACTACTTTCTTGCGACGGTGAAGAAACCTTCAAAAAAATGTCTTCCGAGTTAAGGTAAATCATCAGCTACTTATAATAGATGTGTATTTTATGCAAAATATATCAGTTGGTTATATGAATATTCATAATATTGGAGGCATTATAGTATTAGCGTCACAGGCCCCCAAGGGTCTAAATCTGCCACTGGTGGGTGATATCGTTGGCATTGTTGATCTTTCAGTTCACTGTTATAATAGCTTAGTGATACAAGTGGTTGCATTTTAACTTATATTAGGCAATTAAATTTAAAAATTTTAAATTAAAATTTTTAAATAGGAACCACAATCATTCCAACTTCACGTCTTCAAAACGGCTTCACTATGATGCGGCATTAAAACGAAGAATTATAATATATGCAGAAGAGCATGGAAATAGAGCTGCTGGGTGAAAATTTACTATAAGTGAAGCCAACATTTGTCGGAGAAATGACCGCGCTTCCATATTTTCTTGTAAGGCAACAACCAAGAGTTTCACAGGAGCTAAGAAAGGAAGATACCCACAAGTAGATGCTGCAGTACTCCATTTCGTAAAAGAAACACGTGCAAAAGGAATGCCTGTCACACACCAGGTAATGCAATTAAAGGCATTAGAAACTCTAAAATCACTCCGATCAGAAAAATTCAAAGTTGGGCGAGGTTGGTGCGACAGATTCATGCACCGTGAAGGACTGTTGCTCAGGTGCCGAACATCCATCTGTCAAAAACTTCCAGCTGATTTTCAACATACCGTATATCTTCGAGTATAAGGCGATTTGAGTATAAGTTGAAATGTACTTTTTAAACTAAAAAAGCGTCTAAAATCCAAGACTCGAATATAAGTTGAAGCAAAGAAAATGAAAATATGATAATTTTGTAATTTACAAAAAAATTAATATATATGCAGGTGAACCTCTACTTACAAACTTGCAAGAAACAAACAATTCGTATTTATGAACATTCCACATACCAATGAATTGCGCCTCGCACTTCATTTACGAACACACCCTCATGCACTTACGAACATCGATCACAGTAAGAACATGTAAACTTGTCAACACATCATTTGCCATTTGTTTTCAAAACCATACGTGTTTATATACGTATTGTTTTTTTATTACCCTTGAAATATGGAAAACAATTGTAAATGTAGTGTTCATAAAAGTGCTAAGAGTGGTAAAAAAATGTCGAGTGCTTTCGATGGAAACTAAAATGGACATAATACATAGATCAGAAATATGGGATCATATTCGCAATGCAGGCTCTGTTCAGTCCGTGATTATAAGTAAAAAACAAAATGCCGTCGTTGAAGAAATGGAACAGTGTTTAACAATTCGAATTCAGGATCAAAATAAAAACAACCAACGCTTGAGTACTGAATTGATTCTTCTCTTCAATCCACTCATTTGGGCAGGGTTTTTAAAGATAAAATATAAATTTTAAGTTTTCCTTTCAAGCTACGTAAGTACGGTGATGCTGTATAATTCGCCTTCGCATTTTCTGCTAGTTAGCATGAATTTTTCATATTAATGCGCTTCAAGTCAGTCAAATGTTTTTCGATAGGTGAATTTTTTTCCAGCGATACGTCATTCAATTACACCAAAAACAAAATATGAGTTTAGCCAAATAGGAAATGCAGACAAAACCGCAGTGTATTTCAATATGCCTCGCAATTATACTGTTAATGTTAAAGGTGCAAAAGAAGTTAAGATCGCAAGCACAGGTTATGAAAAGCAGCGTGTAATGGTGATTCTATGCATAACTGCCGATGGCCGAAAGTTACCACCTTATATCATTCTTAATTGCAAAACGATTCCTAAGAATGAGATATTCCCTAAAGATGTTATTATGCGTGTGCAAAAAAATGGATGGATGACAGCTGATCTGGTAGAAAATTGGGTAAAAAACGTATGGGAAAAACGTCCTGGTGCACTATGTAACCAACCAAGTATGTTAGTCCTTGATGTTTTTCGTGGACACTTATCTGGAGAACTGAAGTCTAATCTCTTGGAGAAACATTGTGACTTGGTCGTGATTCTTGGCGGCATGACCAGCCAACTTCAACCACTCGATGTTTCAATAAATAAACCCTTTAAAGATTATATAAGAAAGGAATATGAGGCATGGTTGCTATTGGAAAACCTTCCTTTGACACCTTCTGGTAAAATCAAGAGGGCATCTGCTTCAAAACTTGCAGAATGGGTTTCAGCTGCTTGGAAGAAGATCACAGAAAAAACGGTGAAAGAATCATTCAAGAAATACTGCATCACAAATGCACTAGATGGTACAGAAGATGATATCTTGTGGAACAATTCCGATCTTTAGAGAGCTGATTCAAAAAGTGATTCAGAAGAATCTGTAGACTCAGATTGCGACACTGGATGCACAAGTGAAGAAGACAGTGAATAGATAAATGATAGTTAATTTCAATGTATGGTATTGTTCATTAATAAAATTAAGTTTCATGTTTAAATACGTACATTTCCTGTAGTGTTGGTATTTTTTTCCCGAAAATCCATTACTAAATCAAGGGTCTTACAATCGACGGTGTCTTAGAATCGAGGAAATATGGTATATAGCATGACTGATTTTTAATGCTGGTAGCAGCAGGAGATATTTTAAACTGTACTTTAGTTATCTTCATCTGATGCAACTTCTCCTCATGTGAGTAGGAAAAGTTACCTTACAGTGACTCACTGGTGGGTCATTTCACGTGATAAAGTATTCTTGTGGAAATTAGCAAGTGGGTCTTTTAACCTTATGTGGCAGTAGCGAACAACCCAAATGTGGGTTACTCAAGTAAGCATACTTAGTCAATATACCGTATATTCACGTGTACCACGCTCACTCGTGTAAGACGCGCACCCCGTTTTTAAGCATCAATATTTAGGAAAAAAATTAATTCGGAAAAAAAGGGATAAAAATTACAGCAACAATGGCAAAAATCAATTTTTTTATTTGAAAGTAAAAGCATTCGTATCAGAAGCAAACAATTTTCCGACGAAATTAAATTATTTACGGCTACGTCATTTTTTTAAACCAAAAACAATTGATAAACAGCGAAATCAGTTGCCTCCGTCTGGTCAATTTAGATATTTCCTCTGTGGTAGAAACAATTACATGCGATTTAGAATTTTCTTAAAATTGGGATAAATGCAGAAGAATATATAAATGAATATAAGAAATATTTTTATTTTGACCTTCAATCTTCGTGACTCATGCTATCATCCTCTCCAGCAGAACTTGCACCTTCCTCGTCGCTAGTTTCCCAAACAATACTGTCTTCACTCCCATCCACTTTATTCGTGATGCAACATTTCTTGAAGCTTTTAACTATCAAGTCCTCTTTAATTAGTTTCCATGATGTGATGACCCATTGGCATGTCTGCATCAATCCTGGCTTCTTTATCCTGTCCGTCTGCGTAGTTTCATGAACGGTACTCGCCATCCATTCCGTATATTTCCTCTTCATATTATTTTTAAACGGACGATTGATGCAGACATCCAGCGGCTGAAGCATGGATGTTATTCCTGCCAGAATGATCACCTGGTTAGTTTTTCATTCTCTAAGGCGTTTCTTCATGTCTTCTGTCAAGTGGCCATGAAAACTGTCCAGCAATAACATATTCTGAAGATTGAGAAGGGCACCTGGACGACGTTCCCACATACACTTTATCCAGTCCAGAACTAGATCATTGTTCATCCACCCATTTTCCTGCGCCCTTACTATAATTCCTGCTGGAAACTTTACATTTTTTGGAAGAGTTTTCCTTTTAAATACTATATACGGAGCCAGTTTCATTCTGTCTGCTAAAACTGCAAGCATGACAGTGCATCGTTGTTTTTCTCCCCCACCAGTAAGGACTTGAACAGTTTTTGTGCCCTTTTCATCAGCTGTTGTGTTACATGGCATTTCGAAATACACAGGTGTCTGATCTGCGTTGCCAATTTGTCCTAATAAGTATGAGTATTTTTCTCTCAGGCCTGTAATATACCGCTGAAAAACAGTTTCTTCTCGTAAGTTTTGGGCAGCCGTTGGGAAATGGTTGTCTTTCTCCTTATCGAAAGACCATTCCGATAATAAAACTTACGCACCCATCCCTTGCTGGCCTTGAACTCACCATGACTAATACCCAACTCTCTAGCTATTTGTAGCGCTTTAATGATACACATTTCTGTTGATACTGCATAGGCAAATTGCCGTCTATCCCTTACGTACTCGGCTAGACGTTCTTCTATTATGGGATATCTAGCGGATTTTCCCCTAAAGGCTCTTCTTTCCCTGTTAGTGGTGAGAAGTTTATCCATTTTCTTTTTCCAATCTCTTATGCATGATTCAGGTACATCATACTTTCGTCCTGCGGCACGATTTCCCATTTCTTCTGCATCTTTGATCACTTTCAGTTTCTCACTTGCAGTAAAAGACTGTAACCTTTTATTCCCATTCATTTTAGGGGCTATGCGCCAAAGAGAGATGAATGAATAGAACACTTAAATTTGTGGTCAATAACAAAAGCACGTAAACTATGTTTACCAAGCAGTTAGGACGTACTGAATAAGAGAAGTGAAAGGGTGCTTAAGAATCATGGACCATCTCTTTATCTTATTCAGGAAGAGACAATGTAGTTATCCCAGGTCATCCTAACCTATGAGTACTAGAGTTGCCACCTCTCCGGGTTTTGACACATTCTCTCTGGGCTCCGGGTTTAGTTATTAATTTTCCGGGTTTTCGAGTTTTATTACATATTATTCAAAATTTCGATATTAGACTTGAATTATTCAAGTGATTAGTGTAGCAAATTACGAATTTCAAAAGAAAAGACGATAGAAAATACTAAGTTGCTACTAATGCCCCGTTCGCATTACTAACATCTAACGCTAGTAAAACTCAATATAGAGTAACTTTGGTAGAGGGCAGTAATGCAAATGGCAGTTAGCACCGACCGTAGTAGAAATTTTAACAATGGTCGAAGGAGACTGGTTAACTTCTTACGCTGGTACTTCCGTAATCCTGCGAATGCAGGAAAACAGTTGAAGAACAATATGATATGATTACCATCATATCTTTCTAGCGTTTGGGTCTAAAATCTCAGGGTCAGAGATCGTGGAAAGGTGATAACTCTAATAAGTACTAACATTGAGTCTGCATGATTCCACATGAAATGTTACGTATTTTAACTCTGTTTCATTTTAGGATTACACCCTACCACTCCCAGTACCTTCAAGATGGTGAATCTTGAGTTTATTTGCAAAACAAAATCTGAGGGGCACAAGCCGTGCAGGTGCTAGGACGTGTCAAATTACGTGTAGAGTCAGACTATCTCAATGTTACTGCTTACGATGTCCTATATGCCCGGCAACATAATCATGGATCATTTATGGATTAGGTAATCAGCACCAACTGTGCCACTGTCATACTAAAAGACGATTTTTTGATATAATACATTGCACAAATTCAGTATAATACATCACGTTTCAATAGCTTTGAAGATGTACTCGTGTAAGATGCGCACTCTGTTTTTTGACAGTGATTTCAGGTAAAAAAGGTGCATGTGGTACACATGAATATACGGTATTCAAATAAAATGTGCTTTAAATGCCTGTTTTGTTAATAAAACATCCAAAACTGGCAAAATAAGTGCAATAAAAATGAACTAGGTACCATGTGTTAAAAGAAATGTTATTGATTTGTAATTTTTAACAATCTCTTATGCTGCAGAATTTATATCTCGACACTCCATGGAGGGGAAATTTACTTTTGTGGACCAGCGAGTAATAGGTCTCCTAGGATACACACCGCCTGAACTACTGGGAAAATCTTGCTTCGACTTCTTCCATCCAGAAGACCAGACACATATGAAGGAGAGCTTTGAGCAAGGTAATTCATTCATTCTATAGGTTGTAACATAATTACTGTCGTTTTTTTACAATTGTGAAATAACGACATTATTTAACTTTATTTAAAAACTTGATTCAAGAACATATTCACCCTCATTTTCAATCACATAGTCCCATCTCTTCAGCAGCTTTTCAATGCCTCACTTGTAAAGGTTAGTCTGTTTTGATTAAAAAAATTCTTTGTGGTCACAAATGAGGTCATCAGAGTTCCCGTACTGTTTATCCTTCAGATGTAGCGATTGAAAAAGATGGTAGTCAGAAGGTGCAAGATCAGATGAGTATGGAGGGTGTGGCAGGACTTCCCATTTGAATTCTCTGATCTTCCGCTGTGCCATCTTCGGAACATGGGGTCTGGCATTGTCATGCAGAAGGATGACACCTTTGCGATTCACCGGATATTGTCATTTTTTGGTGTAATGCTTGATGTAAGCGCTCTAACTGCTGGCAGTAAAGCTCGGAAGTGACTGTCCTATTAGGGTCCAACAACTCCACATCCTAACCACTGCTTCTTCCTTCAAATGTTCACGTAGAGTATCCACTTTTCATCACCAGTCACAATTCGATCCAGAAATGGCTCACAAGATTGTCGAGTGTGTAGGGAGGAGCACACTGATACACATTGCAGCAGGTTATCTGGAGTCAGTTATGTGGAACCCATAAACCATGCTTATTGACCTTGCCAAGCTTCCGAAGGTGTCTGTGAACAGTCATTTGGGAACACTTGAGCTTCTCAGCCATTTCACGAGTAGTTTGAAGTGGATCAACTTCAACAAGAACTCAGAGAGCATTATTGTTGAAGTTGATTGCTTGTCTGGATCGGATGCGATCACTAAAGTTGAAATCACCTGATCGAAACTTACGAAACCAACGCTCACACGTGCGAACATTGAGAAGTTCACCGTAAACTTTGCAAATGTTTTTAGTTGCAACGGTAGCATTATTTCCACGGTTAAACTTATAGAGCATGCAATGGCATATGTGCACATCGTCACCGCTCATTTTTGAATCTTTAACAGTGAGGGTTTAGATTACATTCTTTGATTAAATAACTTAATTACTTAATGAAAAAGGATCGTAATTATAATGTCCTCAAGTTTCATTATTATGTAAATTATAATTGTGATACTTTCTATTACTTAAAAATAATTTGCTAACAGTGTAAAAAAACGACCTATTTTTATAACCTTGTTATGACTTTCAAAGTACCTTAACTGGTGACCATGGGTCTGACAGACCCTGCGAGTTTTTTATTGCCTTCGCCTGCTTAAACTTGATCGTGTATTGATTTGAAAATCCGTATACCCTCAAATTAGTGTATTTACAGTCAGCACTAGCAAGTTGCGATTCCTTATGTTTCTGAGAATTTTTATTTTTAATTTAAAAATTTTTACTGGGTCCATGTGAACCATGGTACCAGTAACATTATATATACCACAAAACCACTGTATAGTCTGACACTAATGCGTCAGAATAAAATGTTCACTGTATACAGGTGATCTCTATGGATAGCTCAACATATCAAGTTAGAATATGAGACATAATATGCATCACCACCACATTGCCAAAAATTACAACTGAATCCTGATTTGTATAGGTAATTTTTATTGAAGAGGTTCACAATTCCATGTTGCGATAATCCATGTTATCGCTTGCAATGCATTATTACTTTAGCAAATTTTGGTCTCACTAGTAATATTTTTATGATACACTTTTGATATTAGGTGTTTATGTACCTATCGACTGTCGTTATTTCACCCTAAAATTTTGTATAACCCTTTGATGAAGTGATTCAGCAAAGGATGTAATACTATTCTCACTTGAAGCAGCGAAAGAGCTCAAAAATTGTTACAATAACACTTCAGTCATAGAGGCATTGTTATCACGGTGACAAAGTTGCTGTCTGGCTCATAATAAGTATCTTTGTTTAATATGCAACGTTGGGAGATTTGATTTCAGCCACAGCATCTATGTCATTGCAATGGGTAATTTTCTTTTGCGGTGATAACATTGCTGTCACTGTTTTGCTGAGTTACCTACATTGAAATCACAAAAGGGATGCCTTTCAAATTGTCTGCATCTATATTGGAGTACAGGCGGCTCCCAAGATTCGACAGTTTGAGATTCGAGATTTCGACACAGCTGATCGAATTTGGAACTAGTTTACGCGAAGTAATTTTCATCCCGACCAACCATGCAAGGTTTAGTTTCAGTGTAGACATAGTTATTTCTGCTCTAATTGTTTGAATTTGTGCTGAGTTCACTCTTTTTTCTGTTAATCTTTTATTTAAATTTACCGTATATACTCGCATAATATGCATTTTTTTTAGGCTTATTTTTTTGCCAAAAATTAGGGGATCGCAGATTACACGGTATTTTTTTGAAACTGTGGAATCATCTCTTGTTTTGAACATATTTCTAAGTGTAGCCTTACCCGTAACCTCAATCTGAGGTCTTGTCTCATGAACTTCTAATTTTTATGTAACTTAATATTATGCATGTAGATTTAATGAAGTTCTCATATAACCTTATTTAATCTTTCTACCGCCATTATGAAAAGAAAAAGAAACATCCAAAAAGTTACAAAAATTCATAAAATAAACGTAAGAATAAATGATTGTTTATGTGCAAAGACCTCGGTAAAATCAGGTAGCCGTTCCCGCAACATATTCTAACGCTTACGGTATTAGACTGAGTTGCCAAACATACATTTTTTAACTATTTTATATATTGATTAACCTTGCATCATGAAAGAGATATGGAAAGAAGGAAAAATTATTATAATGTAGTTTAATCAAAATATTACATCATGCAAAACAAAACATTATACCGGTAATACTAAGTCTACGGCAAAAGCTTGTTATGGAAAAAATCAGTTTAAGTGGTCTAAAGAGGGACCAGCCCCTCAATGGACATCATCACACAATATTATTTCACTTCTTCCTGGCATCAAGGGAGATATAAAACAGTTAGGTACTACTGCCACACCATATCATATTTGGAAATCTTTTATAACAGACAAAATTTTATCTGAAATTATAAGTCACACAAATAGTAAACTTACCTTACTAAGAATGCAATATAGATGACAAAACAAACCCGTACTCTGTGATGTAACTATTGAGGAAATGAAAGGATTTCTGGGGCTTCTATATTACAGTGCAGTTTTCAAGTCAAATCATGAAGACTTGGAGGCTCTCTTTGCAACAGATGGGACCGGTGGAGATTTATTTCCATGTACCATGTCCGTAAAAAGAATGCTGATAATTCTTGCTGCTCTGAGGTTTGATGATGCTGATACTAGGGTGCAAAGACAGGAAAGTGATCCTCTGGATGCTATATCATCAATTTTTGAGCAACTAATAATAAATTCTCAAAAATGTTATGCAATAGGTGTGGTTGCTTGTATAGGTGAGATGTTGGTAGGATTTAGAGGGCATTGCAAATTCAGGGTGTACATGGGCAGTAAACCTAATAAATATGAGATTAAAATCATAATTCTCGCAGATGCACGCACCAATCACTTTTACCATGGTTATGTATACACTGGGAAAAGTAGTGATGGAAGTGGTTTAGAACCAGAAGAATGGAAATTTACTATTCCAATACAATCCATTCTATGTCTTGTAAAACCAATTGAGAACTCAAATAGGAATGTAACAGCTGACAATTGGTTTAGCCGTATAGAGTTAACTCAGGAGTTAAAACGCAGGGGTCTGACATACGTAGGAACCCTCAGAAAGAATAAAAAAGAAATACCATCAGAATTTTTACAAAGCAGCAAAAAACCTGTTGATCCACATTGTACAGATTCACCAAGGATATGACTCTGCTGTTGTTTTTGCCAAAGGAAAATAAATCCGTCATTCTTATCTCTTCAATGCATCATTCAAGAAGTACCAATAGAAATACCAGTAAACTCAAGATAATTAATGTTTACAATCAGACCAAGGGTGGAGTCAATTCTTTGGATCAAAAGTGTGCTACTTATTCAACTAATCACTGCACTTGCCATAGTTTACTCAATTCTCAACATTGCTTCAGTAAATGCTTACATGATATTTAATTCATATCCAGAAAATAGCAAAATAATGCAACTAAATTTCACTAAATAACTGGCAAGACTACTTATCGAACCTCAGTTGAACAAAAGATTGCAAAGTACTAAATTAACACAAGAATTGCACCTGATCGTAAGTAGAATTTTGAAAAACCTGTGCCCCAGCCAGAAAAAGTGTCTAGCGACCCAAAAAAGAGAAAAAGATCTGCCTTTTGTCCATATAAAAAAGACAAAAATAGCCAATCTACAATGTGTATCATGCAAAAAACCCATCTGTTTGAACTGTATTGAAACAATATGTAAAGACTGTGCTAATAGGTGATAATCAAATTTTATGTAAAATTTCTACTTGCAGTTTTCTACAAAAGTTTATTTCTTCAAATTTTAGTTTTTTAATATTAATTTATGTTCATTCAAAATTACTATCCGTATGTAATATTCTTTCAAAAAAATATTTTTTGCGAGTTTCTTGAATAAATAATGTTAGAAGAGGCAAATTTTGTGTTGATTTGTACTTTTCCTCCTATATAAGATACAATATGAAAAAATTATAATCAAATGATGCATAATAGCTAAAAACACAATATAGAAATGATGCGCATAATATTTTTGATTATTTATAATATCCGTATTAATTAAAGTAATTTCATTTCTCCATGACCCATCGCCAGCAGTTATGTTACAAAAATTGCACGTCACCAGTAGAGGGTTAACTTTGTGTTGTCATACATAGTAATTATTGGTAGTGATTAAATTACTACTGTTTTGTTATTTTTGGAAATGGTTCATTAATTTTATCAAAGTGTTTGGTTTTGTCTGTTAAATATGCAGTAACTTTATTGAAATGTTCGGTAATCATCTTAGCAAAAGGTGGCAACCATATAACTATGAACCTCCCATTCTTTCACTAGTTTGTTTTTGAGAGAGGATGTTAGATCAAGTGCCACTTTTGTTTTCACATTCAAAAAGTGCTGCATTCCAAATTTGCTTGATGGCATGGAAGACGATATGATATGGGATGAGGATAGTGACAAAGAAATTTCAATGGAAGATGGAGAAATGTCATCAGATGATGACACAGTTTGTTGATTCTCTAGACTTGTTTGCAATCTAGGTGGTCTTGCAAAGGGCCATTGATCTGACTAAGCATGTCAATCAGTAATACAGGTAGTCCTCTTAATAAATCGTACATACGTCCCTAGAAAGTGCAACGTATCTCGAAATTCGTTTTTCCATAAGCCATCATTCTATAGCAGGGGTACATTTTCACTTCCACGATTTTAAATACATGATTTGCTAAGTAATACACACAAGTTTAAATTTTTGAATATCTTACTTAACATATGCAAAATAATTGTTTACATGGTCACTTCGTCGATTACAAGTAATTATATCTGCTGTTTAAGAGGGTCAATTTTAATGTAAATAAGGCACTATTTTACACTCGCCACAGAATTAGATGACTGCATGTCATAATGGCAAAGGAAGAGGAGGGTTGGTGATGTTACTATGCAGAGGATTGATTTTGAAAATCGTCCCAGTCGGTGTTTGATTTGAAACAAGATAGTATTTTTAATTATAAAAGTAAAAAATACGTGACAAAAAGAATGAAAGCAGTTACTATGTTCTTGAATGGGGAAATTACAGTTGGTGTTTGATTTGAATCAATATACAGTGAAACTTGGATATAATACTGTATCTGCCCGAATACAAGCAGATGTTTTTTGTCAAAATCTATCATGAAAAAATCATCCCTCGGCTGAAATGCGAGTCTGAGGAAAATTTGGGTTATGGTTAAATCTCGAAGTCTCTCATTGCCTTCATGTTCAAATGATAGTACTATATTTTTCGTAAAGTAAATATTTGACCTACGATGAATATATATAAATATATATTTTGGTGAGATCGCTTGCGTAAATTGACGGTTATGCAAAGGGCGTTGACGGCTTTGAATGCTCAACTGTTTGAATTTTGGTAAAATTTTACATGGAACGTGTATAATTATAAAGATGCAGTTTCTTAAGGCAATGTATATGCTAATTTCATTGGAATTAGACATGGATGAAAAAATATCTTGGCGAGATCGCTTGCGTAAATTGACGATTATGCAAAATGCGTTGACGGCTTTGAACGCTCAACTGTTTGAATTTTGGTAAAACTTTACATGGAACGTGTATAATTATAGAAATGCAGTTTCTTAAGGCAATATATATGCTAATTTCATTGGAAATAGACTTGGATGAAAAATTTCTTGGCGAGATCGCTGTTACTATATTTGACCTTTGAAATGAAGATGAATGAAATTATTGTCACTGAATGTGGAACATTATTCAACGATGCAAAATTATTAATTGGAGTAATATTTCAAAATGTCAACAACTAAACCATTTCCCACACATTTCTTCGATCTCGAATAATGTATTCTAAGATGTGCATGAATGCCCGGCACACTTCAGCAAAAATCTACGAAATTTACGTTTTTGCCAAAAAATTGTGGAAATTTTTGGGGGGTCGGCTTAAATCCGGGGTCAGCTTCTATTTGGGCAGATACGGTAAGTTTCCGGCTATAGTGAGTAAAAATCAAATACACATTTCCTATGCTTAAAGTTATGTACAAAATTTCTTGGATTTTATGAGCATGCTTCTTGCATATAACAAGTAAAACTGGAATGGCTGTGAGTTTGAAACCCTTTCTATTGTATTACGTCCTCAAGTAGTCAGATTTTACCTGTCTGTACCGTTACGGTTACGGTATTCCCTATTAATGGCATTTTGAAGATGCAGGCTTTAAAATTTGCAGTTAAATTAGGACACAAGGAGTTAAGCTGCAGTAACAGATGGATGGGCAGTTTAAAAAAATTGGCACAACGTCGTTTATGCTCACGTAAGTGGAGAGGGCATATCCGCTGACAAAAAATGGCCAGTGAGTGGATAAAAAACGTTTGGGAAGACTACAATAAGAATTACACGGAAGATGAAATATACAATTCCGATGAAACTGGACTCTGGACCGGAGTGAAATAAAGAAGATATTTTTAATAGTTTGTCATATTTTTTTATTAAAACGTACCCTAAACATCCAGAATTGCATAGTATGTATGTAAGTACTCTGAATTTCAATACATAATTTGTATAGTACAAGCAACTCCCGAGATTCGACCGTTCAAGATTCGACCAACTCGACCGGTCGAAGCCCGCTTATTCGACCCAGCCGATTGGTTGGTTGAATTAGGAACTAGTTTACATGAAGTAATTTTTGGCCCGCCCAACTATACGAGGTTTAGATTCAGTCTAGACATTGTTTTTTCTGCTCTAATTGTTTGAATTTGTGCTGATTTCACTTGTTTTTAGGCACGTTCGACATTCGACTGTTTGAGATTCGACCACGTTTCCAGGAACGCATCCCGGTCGAATCTCGGGAGTCACCTGTATTTGAATTTCACATGTATAACAAGCAAAATTACCCGGTCCCGTGGCACTTGTTATATCTTAGTTTCACTGTATTTGTTACTGAAGATGTGTCAAACAGAATGAGAGTGCCGACTTTGTCCTTGAATTAATTTCAATGACTGCGGAAAATGACCTATAAGCAAAACTTAAGTGACATATATATGAAACCCATCCCTAATTTCTTGATGATGCATAAATGAAACGAGGTATCTCAAGATGATGTATCTTGAGACAACTTATCTTGAGGACTACCTGTAGTGATTTTTTAATTTTTTATGTTGAAAAATGGGGGTTGGCTTACAATAGAGTGAATATGGTATTCTGTGATTTGTCATGATTATTAAGTATTTGGTATTTTATTGCTATTTTTTGACTGCTTCTTAACAAGTGAAACTTATAAAAAATATTTTGTTATAAATATGATTTCTCAACATTCAATGATGGATGTTATAGTATTGCATGCTTGATTATAAATTATCAACTCTTTTAAACATGATTCTCCATTGTGTTTAAATGGCCATCTCACCTTGGAGATGTAATTGACTTTTCTTTGTACATTCCTTATGGAGGATATCTGTTAAGACATGTTGATTCTAGGATTGCTAGCTTGCCTTAACAAGGGAAACACCTTGTTCTGAAATAGGAGAATTATTCAGCCTCATCAGTTCAGTGGTAGTATGTCTGTCTCACAAGTGGAAGACCTGGGTTTTATTTCCAGTCAAGGAAGAGTATTTTAGCTTTCCAATAGTACTTATGACATTTACATCTTTAACTTATGTCTTTGCATAAAATCATGCATGTTTTCCATTTATCTTTAAGTAATCTCATTAAAAGTGTCAAGTATTATGGTCTGGTGCTTATTGGTTTATGGATAATTTTTTCTTTAATGCTTCAAGTGTCATGTTTTGCTGGACAACATTTTTGGAAAATTCATGTTTACTGTCATTAAATACTGAAGAAATATTTTTGAAATGTTAGCTCTGTAGTGAATGTATAAATGATCCTTATTATGGATATTTGCTGCCAGCCATGGTAGAGGGGTGGTTAGCATGTCTAGCTCCCATTGCTGGGGTCGCGAATTCAAATCCTGCCGAGGGCATGGTCGTATCTGTTTGTCGTTGTTATTGTTATTCTGCTCATTGTAAAAGGCCATAAAGTGCTGTTTATGAGCCAGTGAAAAATAAGAGTTTTGTTATTTTTGCCTTTGTTGAAGTAATTTTTTCACTGATTTTCTGTAGTACTGAAGCTCAAAGGGCAAGTAATGTCCGTGATGTACCGATTCCGTGCCAAGAACAGAGAGTGGGTTTGGCTGAGAACTTCAGCATTCGCATTCCTGAATCCTTATACAGATGATGTGGAGTACATAGTATGCACCAATACATCGGCCAAGTGAGTAAAGTCATTTTCTCTCTCATTATTAATCTTCCGGCGCACGCTAGCATGTATGGAGTACACGGCGGTCAGTTTTTGGTGGGGGAAACCTTTTTTCCGTTAGGGGACCGACCTGGGACATATTCATATTCTTCCATTATTCGTCTGGCCTTCGGAGAGTGCAGTTGTTGCTTTGAAAATCAGTGCCAACTAGTTTCTAGAGAACCCTTAAGCAGAGCGCGCGCAGAAACTTATACTGAGTGCACGACTCGACCGCCCATGGACATGGATTCCCCATCTAAGTAAGTGCATTTATCTCTACTTTTTGCATCTATTTTTAGCTTTTATCTGTATTGATTCATTTATTATGACATATAATAATGAAAACAATTTTTTTGTGAAGTTTGCATAAATTCTTTGTAAAAAAATATCAAGTTCCCAACTCTCGATTTTTTTTTATTTTCCAGAAGCAGGAGTCCAATCCGTACAGAGTTTCTTCTGGACTTCAATGATAAGGAGAATGAAGACTGTTTCAACTCCGAAAATGGATCTGACAACGAAGCAGAAGAAATCCATGAAAGCTGTATGAATACGAATTCGGAACAAGAGGCTTCAGAGGGTGAGGATCCCGAGACCACAACCTTTCCTGATGTCAAGACAATGGAGGATTTCTTCATCGGCAAGGGGGCAAAAGTTTTACCTGCGAAACGACCGACTGGTCTCTACAAAGGCCAGAGAGGTAAAGCTATAAAATCTCAGGTAACTCTTTCCGAAATCGATGACGTCTACAAGTGGAAAAAAACGCCCTATACGAACAAAACAAAAACGAAACAGAGGAATATTTTGAAAATTGAACCTGGACTCATACGCTGCGCAGAAGATATCAACGATGAATGTAGTGCTTTTCACAAAATGATCGATGGTGAAATGGTCAAGGAAATTGTGAATTATACAAACATTTTTATAATGCGTACACGTGCAGATGTAAACTATGTGAGAGAAAGAGACTGCAAGGTTACATCGAAAACCAAAATTCTTGCCTTGTTTGGAGTTCTCTTCCTGATTGGCACTTACCACAGTCAGCATACCAACGTTTTAGAATTGTGGAATTCTGACGGTAATGGAATCCTAGCACTCAGAGCTGTCATGAGTTACAAGAGATTTCTCTATTTATTGCGATGTCTCCGATTCGAGGATTCTATTACAAGAGTAGAGAGGAAAAAAATGGATAGGCTCGCACCTATATGATTTATTTTAGATCGATTTGTCGAAAATTGTAGGAAGAATTATACAATGAGCAAGTTTGTCGCAATCGATGAGATGTTACACCTATTCAGAGGTCGTAGTAGCTTTGTTCAGTACATTCCGAGTAAGCCGGCGAGGTATGGTCTAAAAATATTAGCATGTTGTGACTCAAAAACTTTCTATATCGGTAATTTGGAAGTCTGTTGTGGAAAGCAATTGGATGGGCCATATAAAGTTTCGAACTCTCCCGAGGACGTAGTCAAATGTCTTGTGCAGCCAATCAAGAACAGCATCCGCAATCTGACAACCGATAATTGGTACACCAGCTATAAACTAGCCAATTTCCTTTTAACCAAAAAAATAACATTCATAGGTACGATGCGTAAGGAGAAACGTGAAATACCGCCAGAATTTTTGCCAAATAAAGCTAGGAACGTCAGCACTTCTCTGTTCGGTTTCCAGCGCAACGCAACAATTGTGTCGTATGTACCACGTGCGAACAAAGCCGTCATCTTGTTATCAATGATTCATGATTTGCCAGACATCGACGCAAGAACGAATAAGCCCGAAATTGTATTACATTACAATGCGACGGAAGGAGCAGTTGACACAGTCGATAAAATGTGTGCGGCGTATTCTGTGTCAGAAATCACAAAATGATGGCCCCTCGCTTAATTTTTATTGTTTTAAACATTGCAAATTTTGTATTTTGCCAAATGCCTAGGGAAAGATCAGTATTGGCGCAGATTATTCCTTAAAGATTTATCTATAGGTTTAATGAAAGATGATTTAGTAGAAAGATCGACCATGTACAGTTTGTCTGCGGAGATATTTGTGTATCTGAAATGCTACTGCCCGCAAGAAGATATAGAGCAAGCGTCAACATCTGGCACGAAACGGGGGCGATGTAGATTGTGCATTAACAGCAGTACAACTTTGAAGCTGTCAATGTAACAGATTCATCTACAAAAAACACAAATCGATGTAACTTACCTTTCGTGTGTGAACGAACCCGAAGAGGAAGAGTCTTTGTCGAACTAAGTTCATTATTGTTTAATTTATTATTAAATGTAAATAATTTTTGTATTTCTACATGTCAAAAAATATATTTTACATATCCCAACACAAATATTCTTTTTATGTAACGAATTACCTCATCCTTCCTAATTATTCGTCACAATGTACTCAATGCATGACGTGCCTGCTTGTGAGATGTAAAATGGCGCGCCCACCGGAAGAGTAATTATTGATCAGTGTAAAAAAGACCAAAGGTATAAGCATGAGGAAATGTTGATTGTACAATTTTTGTTCTGAATGATTGCTTTTAATGTCAATTGTTGTTTTAGACCAGGCTTTGGCAACCTTGCCAAAACTGCCGCACGAGGTGATTTTGATTGGCACTCAAAAAAAGAAATGATAAAGAAGGTAAATAATTCATATTTTATATATTTATTAGAAATGTGTAGTACAATCAAAGTACTTAAGGAAATTTAGTGAAGTCGCATTTTATTTTATATTAAGAGTAACTATTCACTTCCTTCTATAACCCGCACATTCTAATTCTGTAACACTGTTCTCATATAGTTCATGTGACTGCCATTTCTTGTTCCCTCTCACTGTATTTGTGAATAACGAACACCAAATATGTAAATCCAGATCTATATGTACAAACACATAAGCAATCCTTCTTTAAGTAAAGCAGGGATGATCAAATGATAAAAATTATTATTAAATTAAATTAAAGTTTATTACTGGCATTACCTACATTGATGTGAATTTGGCATGCCACTAGTGGAAGGTTGCCAACCACTGTATTAAACATTTAACAGTGCCAAAATCTCCTGGTAGCCTGTGATCACCCAATTTTAATGCCCTTAGTTCGGATAAATTGCTCTGAATTCATATTAATGCACATTACTGTAAAACTATAAATTATAAAACATTCAAATAAAATGCATTTGAAGAAAACTAACAAATTCTGTAAAATAATTTTTTACATTGTTAATATTTTGGGGAAAGTTTATTTATACATTACAATCAACAACTGGGTTTGTCAAATTATTTTGATGGTTATTGAATGTTGCAGCGCATAATGCGTTCATAAAATTCAATAGTTGTCAAAATAAGATGAACACTTACTTACATACTTACAGATAACTGTCCATAAAACAATCACCTTACCATTTGGTCGAAATGCACAATGGAAGAGTTACCAGCAACAGAGAGTATCTAGACTCGAAGATGTATAAAGTGTTCTGCTATGATCTACAAATTTATATGACATTTTGTGTATTTAATGTAGATTAAATATTGTTTAAGACAGTGTATATACAGTGATATCTACCAAGTTTACTATCATGAATATAGCATGCGCCAATAAAAAATCTCAACTGTCTTGAGAGGTTAAATGTGATTACTGTAATTTTATAATCTACATTGTTTTATTATATTTTTTATGATAATTCCTCAGTAGTTATTCATAGTAGTGGTAGTCGATTCATTTTGATGGTCTATGATTGGCAAATTTCCTTTATTTATATGACAAGCAGGTCGTTGCATCCACATCAGGATACAGGAGCAGCTGATCCGAATGATCCAGTTACTTATCAACAGCCTGGTTTAGATTATAGTCTTCAAAGAAGAGATGTTTATTCACAGATGATTGGATCCCATATACAATGTAAGCCTTAATATCTTTTTTATATTTATAATACATATTTTGAAAAGTTAAAAATCATCTATTTATCCATTTAGTTTGTAATTCTTACATACAGCAGTGTTTTCATTTATTTTACTTAAAAGTTCTCGAGAAATGCAAAATTACTTTGTGTTAAAAATGTGACTAGTGTTATTAACCCTTCAGCGCCGGTCTAAATTTAAATACCACTGTATCGTATGGCCAGCGGGTATTTAATTTAAATGGCTGTTTTTGATGTAGTTCATTGCAAACATTTGTAACTTTTTACCTAATAGTCAGATTTTCTTGTAATTTTTAGAATATTTACGCTACAGTACATTTGTTATAAATTATTTTTTACAAAATTATGTTTTAATAAGTTTCTGCATTATTGCATGAAGAAAAAATAAAACTTTATTCTACACAAATTTTTAACTCTCTCTAACTGCTTTTAGTGCTAGATTAGGTCCAGTGCACTTCAACTTCATCCAAATAATGCGGTCGAGTTCTCTGTAAACATTCAGCTAGCTGCTTCGTCCATGTTCCTCGTTCGTTCTCCTTGTGAAGCAGTTGCTGAGTGTCTCTTCTCACTTTCTTTATCTCTTTTCACTTTCTTTATCTCTTCTAAACACTGACATTGTGGCACTCAAGATCTGTTTATGAATAACATCACATGGATAGGATGAATGAGAAAGTGAGTGAATCACCTCTAGCAGTCACCTATTCCCCTTCTCACAATGACTGGTCCTGAAGTAAAACTTAGCTTAGCATCAGCTGGATCAGCGTACCTACTACCATGTCTGCACAATGAGGGGTAACGATTCGTAAAATTTTATTCGGAGTAAAATCCTTAGAACTGAATGAATGGATATAAAGTCAATTGACAAATAAGTATATTTCTGTAGATGTAATAAAATAACCATAATTTTTGGTCAGTATGTGGCAGAGACTAGAAACCAATGGAACGGATCAAATCTTTTTCTTTCTAGCGATGTAAGCTCTTCTTTCAACAAAGGAAACATCTTCTAAGGGTACACTTATTGTTAGTGACGTTGACCACTAATTCATAGTGGTTGAGAACACTCTCCTTGTGTTCTGTATCTAATCAATTTCAGAACCAACTCCACATCATCTCATGCTCACATATACCAGTCAGTGAATCGGCTACACTGGCAAGTCTCAAGAGGCTCATTGTCAGAGTATTAGTTTTAGTTGTCATCATATCTTTATAGTTTACAAATTGAAAGATTAATGAAATCTTGAGATCAGTTTTGAATTGATGTGCTATCATTGATTGTAATCTTTCTAGTGATAGCATTTTCTGATGGAGATAATCGAGTTATTTTCCCATTACTTTCTTAGAATAAATAGCAAAAAATCTTACATAAAGAAATTGCTAATTTCTAAAAGTGATTTAGAGATGTAAATAAATAGGAATTGATTGAGATCAAGTTTGAAGAAATTATTATTATTATTATCAATAATGCATTACAGGTGGGCAACATGCCCGGTGGTAACAGTACAATCAAGTAGAAATAGAATACAAATACATTTATAAGTTACAACTTACACTTATCCCTTCATATTATACAGTTACAATACAATATAGAATTTTTATGTTATGCCCTTAACTTTACTTATAAATGCCGTCATTGTTTTTGGATAAGGCTCAAAAACTCCCTCAGGCAAACTGTTCCATTCAGTGATCCCTCTGTTTAGAAATGAGTTTTTACTGATTTCCGATTTTTGGGGTAACGTCCTTATTTTATTCTTATGATCGGTCTTTCCTAAGTAGTTTGGAGCGAGCAGTTTCTCTCTCATTTCACCACATTTAGTTTTTCCGCTGGCATTTTTGTAAATTTCAACTAACCTTTTGTATTTCCTTCGCTCCTTGAGGCTTTCCCACTTTAGCTCCCCTAACATTCCTGTCACACTATCCTTCCTGCCGTATCTTCCTAGCATGAACCTTGCAGCCTTTCTCTGCACCATTTCTATTTTGTCCACTAATCCTTGCTGGTATGGGTCCCATATATTACACCCATATTCGAGTATTGGTCTCAGTAGTGAAAAATATGCCTTCTCTTCCATGTTTCTATTGCTATTTCTAAGCGTTCTTCTCTCAAAGTTGAGTTGTTTGTGAGCTTTGGCTACCATTCTTTCTATATGAGTGTTCCATTTTAAATCTTTCGAGAATATTAATCCCAGATATTTAGTGCTTTTCTCTGTTTCTAAAATACTCCTCCCTATGTTATAACCATACATAATGCCCCTTTTCTTGAAATTTACCACACAGCACTTAGTAGTACTAACTTTTAGTTTATTTTGCATTATCCAGGAAGATAACATATTTAAGTCATTTTGTAGAGCTGCAAAGTTGTTATTGTCCCTAATTGCTCTATAAATTACGCAGTCGTCAGCAAATAATCTAATTCTAGAGCATATCTTGCTCGTGATATCGTTAATATAAATAAAAAATAAGAGTGGCCCGAGGATACTACCCTGTGGTACACCTGAAGTAATTTTTATTTCCTTGGAATAAGCTCCCCCTATTCTTACTCTTTGCATCCTCCCACGGAGGAAGGCCTTTGTCCAGCACGCTATTCTAGGGTCTAAGGTCATATTATCAATTTTAATCAGCAATATTTCTTGGCAAACTACATCAAAAGCCTTTGAAAAGTGAACAAAAACAGCGTCAATTTGCTGTCCATCATCATATGCTTCCACTAAGTCCTGACTCAAACCAAGAAGTTGTGTTTCACATGAAAAGCCTTCTCTGAATCCATGCTGGTAGTCATTGAGCCAATTATGTTCATTCCAGTAACTTTTTATATAGTCGGAAATCATTCTTTCGAATGTTTTGCATACTACGCACGTTAAACTTATAGGACAATAATTACTTGCCTTGGATTTACTACCTCCTTTATGTAGGGATATTATAATAGCATTTTTCCAGTCATCGGGTATTTCTCCGTTGTTTAGAGATATAATAAATATCCGCTGTAAATATGGCACTATCACCTTTCCAGCTATTTTCAATAATTCCTCCCGTATACATCCGGACCACTTGACTTTCTGTTTTTAATTTTCGAAACCCTTTTTAATATGTCATTGTACCCAACGTGAAATGTCGAAAATCCATAATCTGTCTGATTCGATTCCCCAATGTTATCTATGGTATTTAATGCATTTACTACGTATGTACTTTCAAAATATGCTCTCATCTCCTCAGCCTTTTCCCCTTCATCGGTCAACGCAATGCCATCCGAGCGTACTAGGGAATTTATCTCTTTTCCGGGTTTTCTTTTTCTTATGAACTTATAAAATGAACTTTTACTATTATCTGCCAGTAAATTTTCTATAAAATTACTCTGCACTTTTCTTTTCTCTTTGTGCAACTCCTTTAACCCCTCAAGCCCGGATGAGATTTATGAGAACTTACCTTATTCGCCGGATGAGGTTTTTTTAAAACACAGGTAATCAATAAAAAATGTATATTTATGTCAAAAATTGATTTTAATGCGCTGTTTTATTTAGTTTTCCCTAATGTTAAATATCGATAAAACATACTTATTGATTCACTAAAATATCAGTCATGTTTAGGTTTTGAGTTAGCCTTTCATTTTAACGTGCCGTTTCATGTTCCTGGGGGACAGAAGGACTTACTAGGTAAACAATGCAAACAATACAAATAGCGGAACAAGCCAGTCGTAGTTGACGGTAATAATAAGAATCCTCATTCATTTTGGCATGCTTTTAGCGCAAATTTCGTGTCGTTAACTTAATCTTAAGATATTTTAAAGAGTAAAAGAATGAAAGTCTTCAAACCAAAATCAATTACTTTGTGAAAAGTATTTCTCCATTGATTTTGTTAAAAATTCTTATATAAAAACAGGCCGCAATACTATGGGTGAGTAAATTTTTTTTGTGGCGAGTAGATTGATGTTGTATTTCTGGAGCCCTGGGTATATGTAAATTAAGTATTACGTTAAAATAAAATAAAAATTAATTACCAAGTTTTATGTGCACTAAAACATAAAAAGTAAATATGAAACCTGCATAATCGAATGTTTCAGAAAGTAATAATTGTCATGGGCATATAAAAGTTGTTTGGCAAAGATATATGGTAATGAAGATTTATGCATTAATAATTCTTAAGAATTTTGTTAAATAAATGACTTAATGCACAATAATCACTATTCAGATTGTATGGAACTTTCATGTGCTCGTTTTTTTGCATCTATAAATCTGTTGCGTATCAATCGATTTACTGTTGCTTCTGGTGACTCATTAACTCTATGCCTTGCTTTTTGTTTGTTCTGGTTGTTCAGTCTTTTTTTCCATCTGGTTCCGTTTCTCTTATAGCTTTAGCAATATTTCCATTTGGCGAGATTTCCAGTGAGTTTGTGTTCATGTGTTGTCTTTTCCTTTCATCTTGAGTTTCATTACTTTCCACAATTATGAACAGTATTTATTAAAGGATAACGGTCAATAATACGTTGTCATTTATGGCTATTGTCGTTGAGAATTGGTTTTATATAATATGAGCTGGAGTGCCCGGCGTTGCCTGGGACCGGATGTAAAATAGCATTTATTGAATTAAGCACCTCTCAAATTTTTTATTGCGATGTAGCCTATGTTATTGCAGGGTAAAATCTGCTATTTTGATCCTGGATAATTCAAAGTATGGTGTAATTAGACGCTAAGAGTAGTCCCTGGCCAATACCATAGGATTTTGCATACATTTCTTTATGGATTATTCAAAATACGTCTACAATGAAATTTGAAGTCATGATCTGGTCTAGTGACTCACGAACACTTTGTTTAATTTGAAACCTCTTATCCTTAATGCATGTATAAGTGGAAGGTTCGCATGCACGCCATACATCACGTTTTTGTTCCACATTTCTCAATTACAACTTACACATAGCACCTCCTTTTACTTTCTCATATTTTACTTATTTAATAATAGGGTTACCATACGTCCCATATACTGTATTTACCCGAAAGGAAGACGAGCTCGAATTTAAGGCAACCCCTAAAAAAACCAAGGTCTATTTATGAAAAGCTTTTAAATAATAACACACTAAAAGCATGAATAAAAAATCGATACAAAATACATTGTGCGAACTTTCTCATATAATAATGCGTCGTTTAGTTATCTGTAGAAAATCGTATCAGCCTGTTATTAGAAAATCCAATTTTTGTTAAAGTTGCCCAAGAATAAACTAGCCTTATATTCATTTTTTGAGAAATATGAACTATACAGTATTACTGAAGACGTAAACTCAAATAACTGAACGTAATTTGATCAAAATCGTTGGAGACGTTTTTGAGAAAATCAAATTCTTGTTAAAAATGCGTAGAATAAACTTCCCTTAATTATTGAATAATGTCAACCATTTCTTCATAGACTCTGCTCAGTATGATAAAATGCCTAAGTACAAGATTTCATTCATTTTCGCTGTACCGTTTGGGCTATAGACGGCATTGGGAAAACCACTTTTTTGGATTCAGCGACACCTAAAACGTATATTTCCGTAAAAATCTCGAGGTCGAATTTTTTCACGATAACAATATTTTCTCGATACTTCGTATGAGAAAGTAAAAAGGCATTGGCTTCGACATCTAACAATTATTCCTTTAGGTAGCAGTTCCCTAAGCATTGTTTTGCGTTTTAAAATAAAATACGACGGCAATTTCGTGCCATCCGCTAACGCAGCCAGCATTACCGTAATGCGTAATTTTTCATTCCCGGAAGTTTTTATAGTGACACTATATCATTGGGATAACTTATTTTAAACTTTTTAAGTTTAAAATAAGTTATCCCAATGATATAGTGTCACTATAAAAACTTTTTAATAATGACTAGTCTTCCCTTCACATTTAAACTTGGCGAAGTGAGTAATAATGGAGTGCTTTCATAAATGTTATACTCTTTAAAATTCAGGTGTACTTTCGTCTGCTGCTGGAGCACCAATCGAAAGGGTGCAGATTTTTAAGTTGTAATACATAGACATGTTTAAAATGTAACAATATACCTCAAATACGGCCGCCAATCCTTGCTTAACCATCTACATTGTCGCACATATCAGATTTCCTACCCAGCTGTAAACAACCCCTTCCATCAGTACCCCGGAGGTAATCTTTCGTACTATGTGCAACTTTAAGAACTATGATACGAATTTTTAATGTATTATAATAATTAATTAAATGTAATGTATTGTTGTATGCATTTATAGATGTGTTTTCATGGACATATACTCAAAATCTGGGTGTTCCGTGTGGTGTTTAAAATGCATGCATTTTTCCCACCTAAAACTTTGTACTTGATTTTAAGACGATCCCTAATTTTTTTGCGGACATTTTTTGTAAAAAACCTCGTCTTCCTTTCGGGTAAATACGGTATGCCAGGGCAGTCCCATTTCTTAGCCATTTCCCGAACGTCCCATTTTTTGGTCAAGAAAGCCATTTTGTCCTGTTTTGAAACCCATTGCAAATAAAATTCATATTATCTGATAGTATATCTGATATCACTATTAGAAATGTAGGATTTTCAGAAATATGGAGATTATCAAACGAACAACAAATTAATTACAGTCGCACTTATCAGATTAGGAAATCTCTCGATTATGAATTACATATAGCGATTGTCTTTTCGGAGGAAAATTTTTTCAGATAGCAGTTTTTTTAGTGTACTGACACTTCTTTTAGATGGCTACTTTTTGAAGTTTTTGCTGCAGAAGAAAAATTTTTCAGAAGGCAATTTTTTTTATTTCAAAGGTGAATTTTTTCCCGAAGGCGTTTTTTCCCCGATGATCAATTTTGTTTTCTTTCTGACTCCGAATTCTTCCCTGAAGGAGAATTGTTTTGTAATAACTGTTTTTCTGGTGAAGAGTTATTTTTGTGATAGCAATTTTTTTATCGCGAAGGATTATGTTTTCCTATGATGATTTTTTTTCGATATTGAAACTTTTTCATGTGTCGGTTTTTTCCTGTGGCGAATGTTATTTCTCCAATTTAAAATATTTTTCGATTGCAATTTTACCTTCTCTACTTTTTTCTCTATGGTTATTTTATTCTGCAGCTACTTTTTTCCGGTAGCTAATATTTTTTCGGTAGTTAATTTTTCCGATGGCTTGTCATCCGTGATTCTTTTCCGAAGACGATTTTCATTTCAGAAGTAAATTTTTTCAGATAAAAATGTTTTCTGCGTCCTAAGATTTCTTTTAGATGTCTAATTTTTGGAGTTTTTTCTGAAGGGGAATCATTTTTCAGAAGACGAATTTTTTATTCTGATGGTGAATCTTTTCCCGAAGGCGTTTTCTTCCGATGGTCAATTTTTCCTATAGCGACTTTCTTTCCTATTCCGAATTCTTTCCCAAAGAATTGTTTTCTATTAACTGTTTTTTCATGTAACGAATTATTTTTCCAAATTAATTTCAAAAAGTTGAAAGAAAAATAACTAATTAAGTAAACAGAAGCAAAACCCACCACAGAGGCCGAATGGCACCACAATGGGCAAGGGTTGCCCCAAACAATGCAAAGAAGCTGGATCAACCACAGCAGCAGAACTGACAGAATGAAAAAGTACCTTGTACTCTGGGCAGGGGAAACTTTACAGTGTTCGCTGAAGGTAGTTTTTTCACCCTGGCCTCTTAGGGCAGTTCTTTCAAATCCCCTTAGGTGGAGGTTTCTGCCCGGCATCTGACAAGAGGACTATGTGTCATTCGGGTAGCTAATTTTGTTCTTCTTTTGTGAGCCTTTAGTATTCGATGTTTAATAGAAATTGTGCAAGTAATACGACCCACCTCTTAAGCGTTTTAAAGAAAAAGGCTATTTCAAAGTCACAAACAGTTTAAGAATTGTTCCTTCGACCTTCCATGATCGACGTGGTAGCCGAGGTGGTAAGATACAGGGATCCTACACTGGGGTCCAGGGTTTGACTCTCATTTGGTAACAGTTTTTTCCCCTATGTTCTACATATTAGTTGTTACTATTATTATTATAATGTTAATTAACTATAAAGTACATTATTTTAAATTTTTTCATCTAATAATGGCATAATTTCCCCGATTTTATTTTCGTTTGTATCAGCTGTGGCTCGACAAAGTGAATAAACAAAACTCGCAGTTAAATAAAAACAACTAAATGCAGGTAGACCTCATCTTACGTGGCTTTATCTTTAGCGTGTTTCGTTGGTATCACAGCTCTGGAGCTTTCTTTCTTTTTGACAACAGGGAAGTTTCGAGGGGAAAACTCAACCCTCAACTCTTTGTCCTTCCTATTCAGGATTATTAGGGTATTTGCTCAGGTTTGACACAGTTCAAACACTTAAGCTTTGCGTTTTATGCATTATTTATTATTGGTGGAGTTTTTCAGGAATGTAACCTCCAAGAAGAAGACGAGGTATGCCATATTTGGGAAATTAGCTCCTGCAAGTTAGGCAACAGCTATTCATTGTTCTCAATTCTACCATGGAACTCAAATAAGATTTTATTTTCTGATACTTTTTTTGTGTTCTTTTATCTTGTTTATGTCTCTTTCATTGAAGTTCATTTTTCTCCCTCTTTCTCTATTTTATGCTGTCACCGATACAGAGGACAAATTACCCATTTTTGCTGGGATGGGAACCAAACCCTGTATTTCCCATTCCCTTAATTACTTCTCTTTTGTGGTGTTTTCAGGAACATAATCCCCATGAAAGACAAGGTCTGCCTGTAAATGTTTTGTTTATTCTATCATCACATTTGTATATTATGTCCTTTTGTTTTTTGAGTGGTTTTGAGTCAGAGATTTTGGAACTGATTATATTGTACAGCATGGGTTCTTATGGGAATTGTTGATTTTTTTAACATTGTTTCATTCAACATTGTGACTTTAAAGAACAAATTAATGACGTTAATCAAGGATACGCTGTACCTACAGTGCGGACAAGTCGTATTGTCCAACTGAATATCGGCCGAAAATATGCACAAAAAATTAGACTCAGAGGGCTTCGGATGTTGAATTTTGTATGTCTGGTGTACAATATCGGATGTTGATTTTGAGGTTTCAATATATTAATGTCGTAAGCCAGGTTTATCGTAATTCAAAACATCATAAGTCAGGAACTGCCTATACTATGCATCCCAAAATTTTCATGTCTACCTTTTTCAGCTCCTTTGCATTCAGAGATATGAATACGTTGCTGATGGGATTCAGATAATTCATTGAACTGCTAAGTACAGGTGAGCCCCGCTTAACGTGGGGGATGCGTTCCTGAGGTCTCCGCGTTAAGCGAAAATCCACGTTTGCCGGGGCCCCATAACCTTTAGGCACCCAGAAGGAAATAACTTCCCAAATGGTATTTTTGGACCCACATTCAATGTAAAACATATTTCTACTGGACTTTTAGAATGTAATTTAGTAAACAAAATATAAAATTACATAGTAAACAGTAAGACTAAAAAGCTTTTTAGCGGTAAACATACATCATTTCAAAATATTTCTCAGAACACCTATGAAGTTTTCTTTGAAAAATAGTCCAGGGTTGACTGCTAAGCTTTTTTTTGCTTATTACGTAAAACTTGTCGGTAGCATTCAAATAGTCCGTCACAGCCCCGCTTCATGGCACTCACTCGTGTGGAGTCACTGTCAGGGTCGGCGTGAGGCATGTGCAATTGGTTCCCCTGAACAGGGCCCCGCATTTTATTAGGGCTCAATTCTCATGTATTGAGATTTAGGCAATTTTTTATTACATATTAATATTATTAAACATAATCATAATAATTTCAAAAAATTAATTTTAGTAATAACTTTTTTATTTAAACAATTGCCATTCTTCTTTTTAAAATCGCATTTTTTTGTTCCTCCGGGTATATATACATATATAAATAGGCCCCACTCTTGCTCACTATCGAACTAAGCCCCACAAATAACCACGTCGGCACTGGTCACTGTGCTCCTCCAACAAAGTCATGCACTCCTGCAACTCCGCTTATAGGTCAAACCCATAGTAATGCGAGTTGTGTTTTCTGCAATTTATATATCATTACTATATACAGTGATGAGCTGAAACTGGCTCCCGCCGGCTCGCGTGAGCCTGTTGTTAATTTTTCTCAGAATTTTTAGAAAATATGGAAATTTATTGATTTTGTCCTTTCAAGTACATTTTGCCCTATCTGATAGTCAATTACGACAGTGTATGAAATGGAATATTTTACGAGCAGAACACATGTTAAGCTAGCAGAATGGTATTACTAAACTAGAGCGATATGGTGCCCCTGGCATGTAGGCCTCCCCTGCAATCTTATCCAATTTTCTATTTTTACTTCCTCATACGAAGTATCGAGAAAATATTGTTTTCGCGAAAAAATTCGACCTCGAGATTTTTACGGAAATATACGTTATAGGTGTCGCTGAATCCAAAAAAGTGGTTTTCCCAATGCTGTCTATAGCCCAAACGGTACAGCGAAAATGAATGAAATCTTGTACTTAGGCATTTTATCATACTGAGCAGAGTCTATGAAGAAATGGTTGACATTATTCAATAATTAAGGGAAGTTTATTCTACGCATTTTTAACAAGAATTTGATTTTCTCAAAAACGTCTCCAACGATTTTGATAAAATTACGTTCAGTTATTTGAGTTTACGTCTTCAGTAATACTGTATAGTTCATATTTCTCAAAAAATGAATATAAGGCTAGTTTACTCTTGGGCAACTTGAACAAAAATTGGATTTTCTAAAACCAGGCTCATACGATTTTCATTTTCTAAAGATAACTAAACGACGCATTAGTACCCATATATGAGAAAGTTTGTACAATGTATGTTGTACCGATTTTTTTTTTAAAGAGCCGGTTCTTAATTTTTTTCCTGCTCATCACTGATTATATATTATTATACATTATATGCACTTAATCATTAAGATCTCTCCGTGCATACCACATGTTTTTTCATATGTAGATCAAAATTATATAATTTTTTTGTGTAGCATTATTGTTTTATTATTATTTATAATGACATGTTAATATGGTAAATTAACATTGTAATAAAGTATTGTCGATAATTATAGATTTAAAAAATATAAATCATCAAAAACATTCTTTATGATCCAATGATGCCAAAGAAACGTGAAGCATGAATCATATTTCTATTTCCGTTTTTCAAATGTTTTCGGCCTTAGGAAATATATTTTTTGTTTTAGACCCGTGAAACATACAGGGAAAAGAGTGAAATTGGCCACCAGACAATGCAATATTATGCAACACTGCTGAAATATCGCAATATTTAGGATACTTCATGAAATTTGATTAGTGAAAAATTTAAAAAAGTCATAAGATAGTAGACTGGGGTCACACTATGCATAAGATACCTAATTTTTAAAAAAATTTTAATTTGAAATATAATCCGCGTTATAACGAATCCACGTTGGCCGGGGACGCGTTAAGTGGGGCTCACCTGTATTATAAAAATGTATATTGATATTTATATACTCGTGTATAATGCACAGTTTGAAGACAATTTTCAGGTCATAAAGTAGGGGTATGCGTTGTATACAGGTAACACTTTTGTGCACTTAAAATTGGAAATTAAAGTGAACCTAACTCGCACCAGATTCTCACTTTTTGGGTGAATTAATAATTATCAATAATCCAGGTTATACATGTATTAATTACTAGTATAGACGGTGCTTGCATTCTGCAAGCATTTCAGCGTACTTTAAATAATGGGGTAAAAACAACCCCTAAAAGTTAGAATTTTAACGTTTTTTTTGCAATATCTCCAGATAGACTTCCTGCAAAAAACACATCGAAAACAAAGAATCATAGAATAAGCAAATTGAAATAATTTTATTTAGTTAATGAGTCTAGTATGTACAATTAACAATGTAAGTAATTTAAAACCCGTAGAGTGACGTGTATGAAATTAATCTTATGTGTCGCATTTCCTGTTTCCAGATTTGTTTATACATTTTTGAGTTATTCCTTCTAGTAAACAATTTTAGAATGAGATAGGAAAGAGAGAACCAAAATCCACTATAAATCAAAACTTTCTATTTTATACACCCCTTTTTGTCTGATTTAAAAGGATTGATAACAGTGGCGCTGCGGTTTTTTATGTGGCATCAGTTGGACCAACTTACTGTATGAAGTTGCTGCCATCTCAACTCAATCACTTTCATTATTGTTGAAGTCTCTCTAAGATGCAATGTGGAGCTTATTGAACATATTACTTATGGGCAAGTCCAAGCGTTTTAAAATAAAATAATCCAAGGAATTTGGCTGAACTTTGTGGTAATTGATACTCATATTTCCGTAGAAAATAATAGCTTTGTTAAATTCCACGATAAAAAATTGCAGAATTTAACAAAGTTATTATTTTCTTTGGAAACGTTTTAAAATTGTTAATTGATGATAATTTAATGCTTTAATGTATTTATTTATGGTACTCTAGTTAATACTTTACATGACAATATAATTTTGTTCTTATACCCCACAAAAATCAAGGGTGTGCATTATACATGGGGTATGAGAAAAAGTAGTAATTTTTTGGCAAAAAGTACGGGTGCATTATACACAAGTATATATGGTATATATTTATGTACAGCAAATGGTAATTGTTAGCGATTTTAGTTTGCTAGATTGGAATAGACCTAATTGCAGTACCGTACCTGCCCAAATAGAATCCGACCCCGGATTTAAGCCGACTCCCGAAATATTTTCACATTTTTTTTTGGCAAAAACGTAAATTTCATAAATTTTATGCTTAAGTGTGCCGGACATTCATGCACATCTTAGAATACATTATTCGAGATCGAAGAAATGTGTGGGAAATGGTTTAGTTGTTGACATTTTGAAATATTACTCCAATTAATAATTTTGCATCGTTGAATAATGTTCCACATTCAGTGACAATAATTTCATTCATCTTCATTTCAAAGGTCAAATATAGTAACAGCGATCTCGCCAAGAAATTTTTCATCCAAGTCTATTTCCAATGAAATTAGCATATATATTGCCTTAAGAAACTGCATTTCTATAATTATACACATTCCATGTAAAGTTTTACCGAAATTCAAACAGTTGAGCGTTCAAAGCCGTAAACACATTTTGCGTAATCGTCAATTTACGCAAGCGATCTCGCCAAGATATTTTTTCATCCAAGTCTATTTCCAATGAAATTAGCGTATATATTCCTTAAGAAACTGCATTTTTATAAAGATACACATTCCGTGTAAAGTTTTACCGAAATTCAAACAGTTGAGCATTCAAAGCCGTCAACGCATTTTGCGTAATCGTCAATTTACGCAAGTGATCTCGCCAAGATATTTTTTCATATAAGTCTATTTCCAGTGAAATTAGCATATGCATCGCCTTAAGAAACTGCATTTTTATAATTATACACATTCCATGTAAAGTTTTACCGAAATTCAAACAGTTAAGCGTCAACACATTTTGCGTAATCGTCAATTTACGCAAGCGATCTCACCAAGATATTTTTTCATCCAAGTCTATTTCCAATAAAGTTAGCATATATATTGCCTTAAGAAACTGCATTTTTATAATTATACACGTTCCATGTAAAGTTTTACCGAAATCAAACAGTTGAGCATTCAAGCCGTCAACGCATTTTGCGTAATCGTCAATTTACGCAAGCGATCTCGCCAAGATATTTTTATATATATTCATCATAGGTCAAATATTTACTTTACGAAAAATATAGTACTATCATTTGCACGCGAAGGCAATAAGAGACTTTGTGATTTAACCATAACCCAAATTTTCTCGGACTCGCATTTACGCCGAGGGGTGATTTTTTCATGATAGATTTTGACAAAAAACATCGGCATGTATTCGGGTAGATACGGTAGATTTCTTCTTTTATTTGTATTTCCTAATTCTCTATATTTTGAGGTTCCCTATAGACATATGGTGCAGTTGTGCTATTGATTGAAATTAGTCGCCAATAATTCCTGGCATGACTTTGTTTAAGCTTTTATTTATTAATATAAAGTCTGAAATGTCACAAAAACACTATATTAGGGAAAATGGAAATATAACAGGCTATTAATTCTCATTTTATTTCTACAAAAGCCCGGCCAGGGAGTACACAAAATGTATATGGCACAGGTGGTGGGAGTTATGATCCAACTGCAGCATCTCCTGTGGCAGCTTATGGCTCTCCTGGTCCTCAACAGCAACCTTTGGCTCAGACGCAGCCTCCACCAGGTCCACCCGTCCCTCCTCCCCAGCCTATACTCAGTCGCATTGGAAAAACCACAACGAGCCCGACCCCTGCGCAAGCTGCTTGGAGTCAACCTCATCTTAGACAGGTATGTAATCCTCACTTGCTAAACCATTGGCATAACATATAAAGATAACTTCTATTATTTCATTGCCTTAAGTCTTTGATTTTTATGAGTCTTATCGTAATATCGATATGCTTTTGACTTGTTTTCTTTATCCATTGCATGTAAATATTTTTCAGCTGTTATTGCTTTATCTTTGATTATGATTCGTCGTAAAGCATAAACCCAATTTATTTCACCAATAAAGCCATTACCTTCTGCAGTGATATTTTATAGGGAATAATTCCTGTTTTATATGAGAGATCCTTTCTTAACCCTTTCCAGTTCTTTGTCATACTGAATGTGATGTCTTAGATTTGCCATTTGTTTCCTATGACACACACACTCTGCCACATTTGAAAAATTATCTAATTAAATAAGAGGTTTTCTGTGTATCACACCATGAATAAATATTGCTAGATATGTGATGGATAGGAGGTAACACTAAAATTGCATGCAACTAAGATGCACTGCCGCATTGTTCCTCACTCATAATCTGCAAAGCGATCACCTCTGCAATTAAAGGGAAGCACCCTGGTGACTTGTAGAAATTCAAAAGTAGAACGTGTATTTTATCAGAAGCGAGATACAGGCAATTGCGGATAGTTATCCAAAGAAATAATACAAATTATAATAGTAGTAGTGAATTATAATAGTAGTAGCAAATTTAGAAAGACAGCCGGCATCAAGGAATGAGACGTCACCTGACTTCTCTGCTCTTTATGCCACCCGCACGCATTCTAATGGTAGGCTAACCTTAACAGAGAGGTTAAGCTATAAAACCTCAGCTAACTCTTTCCGAAATCGATGACGTCTACAAGTGGAAAAAAATGCCCTATACGAACAAAACAAAAACGAAACAGAGGAATATTTTGAAAATTGAACCTGGACTCATACGCTGCGCAGAAGATATCAACGATGAATGTAGTGCTTTTCACAAAATGATCGATGGTGAAATGGTCAAGGAAATTGTGAAATATACAAACATTTTTATAATGCATACACGTGCAGATGTAAACTATGTGAGAGAAAGAGACTGCAAGGTTACATCGAAAACCAAAATTCTTGCCTTGTTTGGAGTTCTCTTCCTGATTGGCACTCACCACGGTCAGCATACCAACGTTTTAGAATTGTGGAATTCTGACGGTAATGGAATCCTAGCACTCAGAGCTGTCATGAGTTACAAGAGATTTCTCTATTTATTGCGATGTCTCCGATTCGAGGATTCTATGACAAGAGTAGAGAGGAAAAAAATGGATAGGCTCGCACCTATATGATTTATTTTAGATCGATTTGTCGAAAATTGTAGGAAGAATTATACAATGAGCGAGTTTGTCGCAATCGATGAGATGTTACACCTATTCAGAGGTCGTTGTAGCTTTGTTCAGTACATTCCGAGTAAGCCGGTGAGGTATGGTCTAAAAATATTAGCATGTTGTGACTCAAAAACTTTCTATATCGGTAATTTGGAAGTCTGTTGTGGAAAGCAATTGGATGGGCCATATAAAGTTTCGAACTCTCCCGAGGACGTAGTCAAATGTCTTGTGCAGCCAATCAAGAACAGCATCCGCAATCTGACAACCGATAATTGGTACACCAGCTATAAACTAGCCAATTTCCTTTTAACCAAAAAAATAACATTCATAGGTACGATGCGTAAGGAGAAACGTGAAATACCGCCAGAATTTTTGCCAAATAAAGCTAGGAACGTCAGCACTTCTCTGTTCGGTTTCCAGCGCAACACAACAATTGTGTCGTACGTACCACGTGCGAACAAAGCCGTCATCTTGTTATCAACGATTCATGATTTGCCAGACATCGACGCAAGAACGAATAAGCCCGAAATTGTATTACATTACAATGCGACGGAAGGAGCAGTTGACACAGTCGATAAAATGTGTGCGGCGTATTCTGTGTCACAGATCACAAAATGATGGCCCCTCGCTTAATTTTTATTGTTTTAAACATTGCAAATTTTGTATTTTGCCAAATGCCTAGGGAAAGATCAGTATTGGCGCAGATTATTCCTTAAAGGATTTATCTATAGGTTTAATGAAAGATGATTTAGTAGAAAGATCGACCATGTACAGTTTGTCTGCGGAGATATTTGTGTATCTGAAATGCTACTGCCCGCAAGAAGATATAGAGCAAGCGTCAACATCTGGCACGAAACGGGGGTGATGTAGATTGAGCGTTAACAGCAGTACAACTTTGAAATGCTGTCAATGTAACAGATTCATCTACAAAAAACACAAATTGATGTAACCTACCTTTCGTGTGTGAACGAACCCGAAGAGGAAGAGTCTTTGTCGAACTAAGTTCAATATTGTGTTTAAATTATTATGAAATGTAAACAATTTTTGTATTTCTACATGTCAAAATATATATTTTACATATCCCAACACAAATTTTCTTTTTATGTAACGAATTACCTCATCCTTCCTAATTATTCGTCACCGTGTACTCAGTGCACGACGAGCCTGCTTGTGAGACGTACAAAGGCGTGCCCGCCGGAAGGTTAAACATAAAACGTCATATCTCGGCTCCTAATAGGGACAGTTATTTTTGTTGTGCCTCTTGATAGATTGCTTATAACAACCATAGAAATCAAAAACACATATTATCAATCAAACGCGTTTGAAAAATTAATAACACAAAAGGAAAAATACCTCAAAAAAGGAATAAGTTGGGTTCAAACCACAGCAGATAGATAACATCTGCGCCGTTAGTCCGACTCGCTACCTAGTGGTTTACCGTAGATACTTTCCGTAAGCTGCTACATACGGTTAATATCAGTCCATAAGAATTTTTAACATTTTCATATCGTTTTTCTCGAGAACAAGAAAGAGTTGCATTTTCTTACTTCACATTCTTCCATTATTCATGGCCTGCTTCCAACTGTGCAAATTTGAAGAAAATCGGTGATATCAGTGTTGTGGGCTCCTCTTGTTAGAGTGTTATTTTATAGGAAAACTTGGTTTTTTTTTAATTTTAGCCGGTGACAGAAGGTTACCAGTACAGCCAGATGAGTCCTTCTCGTTCCCCTGGGGGCCCCACTTACACTCAGCTAAGTGGAGGAGGTGGGGCAAGGGGTGGTCCTCTCACCCCAACCCAAGCAAGTGCTTATCATCATCCTGCCAACACAGCTCCTGCATCATCAACAGGTATGCCAGAGTGATGCATAATTCCATTTGTATCTGAATATAGGATGAGATTATTTTAGCATTTGATAAACCAAGTCATGTTTTGTGTTAGGTGAAATAACTCAGCAGTGGTTAATGTTTTTACTTTCTCCATACATAGAATAAGAGAAAATATTTATTTTAAAAAATCGAATTTTAAATTTTGAGGGAAATACATGTTTTGGGGTCCTCTGAGCATATTTTCACTATTTTCTCAATGATGTCTGTCTGTGTGTGTGTGTTATGGGAATTTTCTGGATTCTCTTGCTCAAAAACTAAGATTTACAAGGAGTCCATACACGTCATGGAACACCGATTTCAACGAGCATGTGGCAGGGCGTGCTGTGCATCGTAACTTGAAATATTACGAAGTGAGAAGGTGCGCCTCTCAAGGATTTGTGAATGATGCGGAAAACAGTGTGTGTGGCGTATTATATGGGCCTACTATGAAGCCCCTTGTGCAAGAAGCCTCCGTAGCGTAGTGTTTAGTGACTCTGACTCACATGCGGAGGATGTGGGTTTAGAGATTATATACTGGCAGTTCTTTTTCATTTTCTATTCATTATTTTTTGTATTTCATGATTTTATAATCGTTATTTATATTCTGACATTCTATGCTATAAAAATGTTTTAATTGTGAATTTTGGAATAATGATTACTTATCATATTTCATGGAAAATTTGTAAGGAATTGATACTTTTGCAATAACAAATGCAGTTTCACAATTTTTATAAAAATATGTTCTGCACATCACAATAAACACAATGATTGATAAAATACCGTGGAGAAGGAATTTTGAGCAATGGCTCTAACAAGACTAATGAAACCCATTTGTAATTATGAAGATAATGGTGTTAAACCAGTTAGTTCCTTCTCCACGGTATTTTATCAATCATTGTGTTTATTGTGATGTGCAGAACATATTTTTATAAAAATTGTGAAACTGCATTTGTTATTGCAGAAGTATCAATTCCTTACAAATTTTCCATGAAATATGATAAGTAATCATTATTCCAAAATTCACAATTAAAACATTTTTATAGCATAGAATGTCAGAATATAAATAACGATTATAAAATCATGAAATACAAAAAATAATGAATAGAAAATGAAAAAGAACTGCCAGTATATAACCTCTAAACCCACATCCTCCGCATGTGAGTCAGAATCACTAAACACTACGCTACGGAGGCTTCTTGCACAAGGGGCTTCATAGTAGGCCCATATAATACGCCACACACACTGTTTTCCGCATCATTCACAAATCCTTGAGAGGCGTGCCTTCTCACTTCGTAATATTTCAAGTTACGATGCACAGCACGCCCTGCCACATGCTCTTTGAAATCGGTGTTCCATGATCCGTATAGACTCCTTGTTAGATCAGCGCAAAACTTTATACTTAAGATCTTTATTAGTAATTCAAGATCTGAAAAAGTTTTGGCATATATGTGTGTGTGTGCGCGTGCGTGTGTGGGGTGTGTGTATATCTATAATATATAGACGCTTCTTACACATGATATATCATATATTATATACTAGTTAATATGTGCTTGCATTCTGCAAGCATTTTTAAATTTTAGCATATTTACAATTTCGAATTATTCCCAATGGATTTTGTACAAAATCTTATAACCGTACCAAATTTCAAGTTTGTAGGTCATTTAGAAGTGCCTTATAATTTTTATCCTCGTATGGGGCAATAATAGGGCAAGACAGCACCTAAGATTTTGAATTTTTACTATATCGGATTTCTTCCTTCTGTTGTAACTGAAAAGCCATAATTCTGCCAAATTTCAAATTTGTATCTCATAAAGAAGTGCTTTATAATTTCACACTCATATGGGGCAGAAACGGGGCAAAACCGCCTATAAAAATTGGAATTTTTGCAATAATTTATTTTATCTTCGGTTGCAACAAAATTTCTATATTTGTATCAAATTTGAAGTTTCTAGGTCATATGCAGCTGCCTTGCCGTTTTTGTTCTCGTATGGGGCAGTACTGGGGCAAAACAGCCACAAAAATGAGAATTATATCAATATCGGATTTCCTTCATTAGTCGTAGTTTAACATTAATGGCATTAAAATATAAGCCTCTGATTCCCATTAAAAGCTTACCCATATGAAAGCATTAAGCTCATTGCCTAGGCAGCCAATTGTTGCCACCCAAAAAAATTATCACTTTTTTCGATAAAAACTATAAGTTTACATTAATTCCACTCGTTCCTGAGACAGTGACGTAGATGGTGGTGGAGGTGCAAAGAAGGAGTCAATTTTCAACTGTTTTCCTTTCTGATGCTGCTTTTGAATGATTAACTCCCGAAACATTTAAACATTTTTATAGTAGGACTTTACAATTGGGTCAATAGTCAGATTGATAAATCTAAACAATGAGTCCATATGATTCCGAACTTCTGAAAGTTTAAGAAGAATTTATGCTCCTGGATCTTCATTATCACTACTATCACTGTCACCTGGCTTACTTACAGCAGAATCAGCAATTTACCTCTCACTCAACACTTCTGTTGCAGGATATTCTTCATCCTTGTCTAACCAGTCTTCTACATCTCCTTCATTCACATTGACATCACCTGCCCTTCTTAGCACTCTCACAAAGTCCTCCGGTTCAATTCCCTCAAAATCTACCTCAGGATCCTCGTTTTCCAAAATCTTATGCCAGCCATTTTGCAATATAGTTAAACTCACATCATTGCAAGCACGTCTCAAACTCTGCATCCTTAACCCGTCAGCGTCGTCATGCGTACTGGGAACGTCGGACGGAAACTCCACATGCGGTCGTCATGCGTACTGGGAATGTCGCGGAGGTCGCTAGCTTTCTTTATTTTTTTGACACAGTAAATTTTCTTAGATATGGATAACCTTTATATATTTTAAAAGAGGAACCTTTGGCCTTCCTATTGGGCTTAATTCTGTAATTTTTACTCTCCTTCTTTTTACTTTTATTATACGTTAAGTTTTGTGATTAAATTTTCACGTAGATAGGAGAATTGGGGAATTTTGGCTTCTAAAAAAGCTCCTATTCAACGAAATCTTTGCACGAAAGCAACTGTGAGGTGTAAGAAGAGGATATAGGCCCCATTTGTCTGCTATCAGACATCTCCAAGTTCGGAATCAAGACCTTCGAGCTCTGTGATTTGACTGGCTACTTATGGTCATTTCTTGTATACACGGGGAAGGAGACTGTGTTTCATTCGCCCCTTGTCTCAGCTAATGTAAACAAGACCATGGCAATAGTTTTGAATAGGTAGGCCAAAGGTTCCTCTTTTAAAATTATGAAGGTTACCCATATTTAAGAAAATTTACTGTGTCAAAAAAATAAAGAAAGCTAGCAATCTCCGCGGCGTACCCAGTACACAGGACGGCGCTGAGGGGTAAGAATCCTTATTTGAAGGTTTTTTTTCTGAAAAACTTACGGGGAAGAAGTTGAAATCCAAGATAAAACAGTAGATGTGAAGTACTCCTTAAACTTTGAATAAAGAAAAACTGAGTAAATGGCTTCCGTGATTGAGTGAAAGAATTCATAGGCGTATTTCACGCGAATAATAATAACTAAGACGGTGTGAAAAACATAGGTAAATATGCATAGTTTTACGTAAAACCTCAAAAAATTTCAGTCAAATTCCATAAATATCTAATAAGTTACGAATTTTTATATGGTTTCGCACAAAAACTGCGAATTTCCCTAAATCTCTTCCGACCTGCGTGACGTATTATAGTTAAATGTCCTCCGCGCTTGAGGGGTTAATTGTATAGGAATTAAAGTTGTCCAGCATTCTCTGCCCTATAGTGTCCTCATGCTCATCATCTTCATCCTCAAGTACAACCATAACCTCGGCCATGTATCTCTTCTTATACAGCCTCTTTGTAGCCATAGGTTGTATAATGGAGGTCGTGTTGGGAGGAAGAAAAAGACTCCTGATCTTGCTGTCTATGCTGCACAATTTATTCCCAGGAGGATGACATCAAGCATTGTCCATTATGATGATGGCCTTCACATTCTCTAGGAGCACTTTCTTTACTTGTGCTTGAAACTTCCTTATTTCAGGCACACCATGCTTGTGAAACCAGTCCAAAATTATGATGGAAGCATTCTTTGTGTTATAGTAATGCACTGGCAGTTTGTGCAAAAAATGCTCTTGGCTTACAAGGGGACCTTACGACATGTTCATCGCCGATTCGGTTGAAACTTGGTGAGCATGTAGCACACACCTATTGATGAAAAACGCCAAAGCAAGAAGATGCACCTCTCAAGCATTCGCGAGATTTTTGCAATTAAATTTAGCGAAAATACTGGGGGTCCATTGTATACCCTAATATGAGTCCCAACAGTCAACTGAGGCGGTGGCCGAGTTGGTTAGGCGTCGGGTTCACGAATTTTTGGCCGCGAGTTCGATACTAACGCTCAAATTTTTTTTTCAATTTTTATTATTTGATTTGTTTCTATTGTCTAGTAATTTTTGGGATATATTATTTGCTGAAAGTTTACTGTATTTATAGTTACATTTTCACTAATTAAAAAATATTTTTCACAATAAAGTTGAAAAAGAATTGGATTAGAATTATCAGCAAAACTTAAATGGGAATAAGACAGACAGACAGACAAACGACTTTATTTAGGGCAAAATTGAGACTGTGAAGTCCCTTCTTACATTTAACCCTTAACACATATTCAACTCTTTTCTTTTACAGGGAGCTAATGCTTCATTGCAAATTATTATTGTACACATTTATTAATCGATTTTATTATATGACGTACAATGTTTCCGGTGGTAGTTATCGTAGAAACATGAAAAGCAGAGATCTAGATTACACCATGCACAAGTTATTAAACCAATTGATTGACAGGCACAGTTATTTTTAAAAGATTTTGCTGAGAAACACACATCATTCACATTCACAAATAACTTGACGAGTGAGTTTGGAAATGTAATTGCATCATGTTCGATATCAGGCAAACTAACAGCAAAACTGTACAAATTATTCTTGCAGAACGCTCTTCTACCTTATGTAAAAATGAAGTTTCTTCTGCTAATTGATTCTTGGGGAGATCAGACTAACCCCAAAGTGTATGACCAAATCTTTGTTGATGATAAGGATGAATCAACATGCACTGTCAAATTTATTCCGCCAAAATGCACTCCACTCTGCCAACCTTTTGATGTGTACTTTTATAGGCAGGTTAAAAACTTCATTAAGCGGATGCAGAATTGCTCATTTTTAATAGAACAAAACCGCGAAATATCATCACGTGAGGATGCAATAAAATTATATTCGTTGCTTCATCACCAATTAAGTGAGCCAGTATTTCGCGATATGATTAGGTACGCGTTGCATGCCTCGAAACTGACAAGCGAAAGGAGGATTTTTGTGAATGTGAATGATGTGTGTTTTCCAGCAAAATCTTTTAAAAATAACTGTGCCTGTCAATCAGTTGGTTTAATAACGTGTGCATCAGGGGCGTATCTTGGATTTTGCGAAGGGGGGCGCTCTTAGGAGTTTGTTTTAATTTGTTGGAATACTTTGTGCGATCCCGAGGGGGGCAGAAAAATTATTAGTAAAATTTTGTAATTTCGAGCCTTTCCGCTAATGAAAAAAGAAAATTATTTTGAATTCATATAAAATTAACACGAACTGGGGAAATTTGAGGAGCGAAAGTAATTATAACGGTAACCCTAGGCCACAGTGACATTGACATTCGTCGTTCACATAGCAGAAATTGGGAGTACAAAAGTAAAAGTAGATTTACATGAATCAGCGCGGTTGAATGCTCGGTAGAACAATTCGATTCGACTAAAGCGGTTATTACATTAGAACCAATGCCGTCGTCTTGATCTCTTCTGTATATCTATTGAAGTCTTTGTATTTAAAGTAGAAAAATTGATTGCTTTTGATATCCAGGGGGAGTGCTGTAGCGACATACGCACCCCCCTGGATACGCCTCTGGTGTGCATGGTGTAATCTAGGATCTCTGCTTTTCATGTTTCTACGATAACTACCACCGGAAACATTGTACATCATATAATAAAATCGATTAATAAATGTGTACAACAATAATTTGCAATGAAGCATTAGCTCCCTGTAAAAGAAAAGAGTTGAATATGTGTGATAAACAGCCCTTATTCCCATTTAAGTTTTGCTGATAATTCTAATCCAATTCTTTTTCAACTTTATTGCGAAAAATATTTTTTAATTAGTGAAAATGTAACTATAAATACAGTAAACTTTCAGCAAATAATATATCCCAAAAATTACTAGACAATAGAAACAAATCAAATAATAAAAATTGAAAAAAAAATTTGAGCGTTAGTATCAAACTCGCGGCCAAAAATTCGTGAACCCGACGCCTAACCAACTCGGCCACCGCCTCAGTTGACTGTTGGGACTCATATTAGGGTATACAATGGACCCCCAGTATTTTTGCTAAATTTAATTGCAAAAATCTCGCGAATGTTTGAGAGGTGCGTCTTCTTGCTTTGGCATTTTTCATCAATAGGTGTGTGCTACATGCTCACCAAGTTTCAACCGAATCGGCGACGAACATGTCGTAAGGTCCCCTTGTTAGTACTGATCTGCCAGTGGCGACATTTACCCACCTGATCACCAGACAATGGGGAGGGATAGTTTCGTTCCAGAGGGGCGAAGGGCACGATAGCGCCCGGAGACGGCTACACCCGATATAAAAGGCATTATAATCTAAAAAGAAAGTGAGCTGAAGGCTCGCCAATATCCTCAGTTACAGTGAAACTCGGTTATAACGAGATCCAAGGGACCAAAGAGTATTGCTCGTTATAACTGTTACTTGTTACAACCGTTATAGTAGGTAAACAGTATATACCAATGTACAGTAATACCTCGATTTACAATGCTTCTATTTATGCTGATTCACTTTTACGCTAGTTGCAAAATCAACCCCCAAAAAATTTTTAATTAAAAAAAAAATGTAGAAAAATTGGAAAAAACTGTATTCACCCTCTTAGTGCCATGGGCCGATATATTGGCTTTTGCTACTTGGGCGAAGAGTGCCACGGCCGATATATCGGCCCGTGCATAGACCGAAACTAAACTCGTAATAGTTTATCATAGATGCGATAGATGGCATTTGAGAATGTCATCATCTGAAAGAGGATGCTTCCTACTTAATAAATCTTTTTTCCTTTTGTTATACTTCGATCGTGAAGTTATCACTTAAGCTTCATAAATGGTCATATTTGTGGCGTATAGTCGTCTGCGTGGTATGGAACGCAAATAATCTCGACCTTCAAAATTTTTTTTCCCTCATTGGGGTAAGGTCCTGTAGCCACGATTCCTTTTGTATCCTATCCCGAATGTTACTGCCCTCTACTGTGACATTTTTTAACTGGATAGTATCAGTAAGAAAGCGCTTTCATGCGTAGGCCGTTCAAGAAATGCTGGCGCTACAATTGAATTAGTTGTAACTATACATTTGTATTCTTCAATATATAAATAAACTTATTTAAACTTAATAAATAGTGCGTTTATTTATAATGTAAACAAAATTTCACGTAAGGTAAAAGAAACTAAATATTCTCTTTCGAAGTAAAGGGTGCTGACTGTGCGAATACACGACCAGACATGCACACATCTGGTCACTAGAAATGCACATGTGGATGATCCCTGAACCCTCATAAAAGAAAAACTTGAGCATTATTGAGGGTCTTGAGATAGAATGGTAAGGAAAGGACTCTAGTGTACCTTCCGCTTCAAGTGGTTTGGGTGCTCAAAGAGAGAGAGAGAGATTCGGAATTTGGACTAAGGAAACTTCCAGGCAGGAAAGAAAAAAACTGCGTTATATGTAGCGGAAAACGTGATGGGAAGAGAATGAGGTATCGCACAGTGTGCATAGAATGAGAAAAGGGAGTGCATAGTGTTTGTTTGTCAAGACACAAATGTAAAGTGTACTTTTTTAGAAGTTATTTGTTACTAACTAACGTATGCAGACGTTCACTGAAATAATTCTATAGTTTTTTTTTCTATTCCTTGCTGATTTTTGCTAATTATATTCTGTAGTTTTTATGTTGTATAATGAAATTCAAACATCAATTTTTTGTGATATTTTTATTACAACGTGATGTTCAATAACTTTTGTTTTTAATTAAGAATTTCATGTTCGATTGATTGAAAAATTATGTAGTTTTGAATAATGTATAATTATTTAATAATCATGCAGAAATTAACTTATTACATTAAGTATAATTTCATTAACACAAATTTTAAGTCCATCGGTTATTTGCTCCAGATGCAAACGTCCAGGAAAATATCTGTATTTAATATAATTTTTTGTATTCATTGCTGATTTTTGCTAATTATATTCTACTAATGTAGGTTTCATAAAATATATGTTTTAATGCTGTATAATAAAATTCAAATGGAAATTTTTGGTGATCAACTTTTTTTCTTGCAACATGATATGCAATAACATTACTTTTTATTTGATAAATTTATCATTAAAAGAAATAAAAGTTACATTTTTTTGAAGATTAGAGTGTTTTTTTACAATTACTAAAAATATTAATAATTTATCCTAAGAAATAATTTCACAATCATAATTTTCCTAAGGTGATACAAACTTCAGAAATTGCCCTTGGCACTTCTGGCTCTACCTCCCAAATTTTGCATGGCACTAAGAGGGTTAAAGTTATCTTGCAGCATGAAGCAGTTTTGGGCATTGTTGCTTTCAATTGGAATGCAGAGTGCAGTTGTTTGATCACTTGAGTGGACAGGAGGTGGATTGCTACAATGTACATTAGAGGTCTGCACAGGCTGAAATCTTCTGCTTGATTAAAACATTTTCAGGTGTTGACGAATTTAAATCTCGAAAAAATTCCTGGGTTCGACTCCAAGGAAGGCATTTCCATTTTACATCAGTTAACATGTAAAACACGATTTTTTTATGTGCAGGCTTTTATCATTTTGGAAATTAAAATTAGAAGTAATTAACCTACGACCTTCGGATATGAACCATTTGAAGAAAAAAAATATAAAGTTTCTTATTCCGTTCATCTTTTTTCGCCCACATTTCGAAATCTCCCACGTTAAACGTGTAATTTACTTATTTTTCTTTCTTTTGCAATACATTTATTAAATTTAATAAATTTGTAGTTATTTTGTAATTTCCGTTCTTTTGCGATAAATTTATAGTTATTAAATTACGAGTTCTTTTGTATATTTGAGACTGTCTGCCTAATTTAGCACCATGAACATTGGTAGAATAATTTACAGAATTACCGAATTTTATTGGTTACACAGCAAAAGTTAATGAAATCCTCATCCCCGTGCTGTCGTCAAATATCCTATTAGTGAAAATGACGGAAGCTAAACGATGAAGTTTTCTTTTTGTTTCACAACATTAGACGTTTACAGTATTCACTCACTTTTTGTCGAGAAGTTTATGGCAAAAATGTTCTGAAAAATGCGAGATTACGCAGGTGTCTCTCCTAATCCCAGACATCATTGCTGCAGTTTTTCAAAAAGAAGGAACCTGAACTCAGAGAAGCTATTGACCCAGATGAGCCTTTGCCAGGCCCGTCTCATTAACGCTGCCCCAGAACGCCACTGTCGAAGAACATCAACGTAGGGGTCAGACAGTGGCATTGTCGCTCCAGCAGTGGCTCCGAAGGACCAAAGTGAAATTTTTATTTTATTATTGGTTTTATTATTATTATTTACTGTACTGTAATTGATTACTTGCATAAAAAATATTAATATTTCATTTTCAGCATTTAAATTACCAAAAAGTACTTTTAGCGGTCACTATTCGTATTCTAGGAACATTCTAGGAACCTATCTTATTTAAATACATTATAATTTTACCTCAATTTGCGCTGCTTCACTTTGCGACAGTGCCCCCTTGGAACCTAAACCCAGCATAAAGTGAGGTATTACGGTATTTTTATGTTACACAAATAACAATGAAGAAAAATAAAAATATCTTCTGATTACATTGTCAAAGATTTGATGTAATTATACACTAATTAATTCAAATACAAAATCATTTCATTATTGAAAAAGTCCCTTAATGCCATACATATTTTTATTATTTAAAAATTCAAATTACAAAATTGCATATGTCATGCAGGATTTTCTATTTAATCAGTAGTTGACGGGAAGGTTTTTAATGTTTTTAAAAGCACCTAGATTCTTTGATTTGTCTATTACTAACAGCTTTCTTTTTTTGTTGCACTCATGTTTGAACAAATCGGGACAGTCAATCGATCTTTGGATAGTTTCCCACCTGTGCACATTTCACCATTAAACTTGTGGGTCATGCCTGGGGCAATCAATAAAACACACCGGATTCACCAACATTAAAAAGATCTTTCACTGTCACCATTTCTTTATTCTGACTAGACATTTTTGTCCCAGCCCTCAGTCACTTCTTTGTTTACATCGCCAGCTTCACCACTTATTTTACCGTAAACAATATGATTTCTTTTCTTAAATCTATAAATCCATCCATTATTACACACAAAATCTGAATGTCCTAGTTGATGAGCAAGTTTTTCTGCTTGAAGTTGTAATAGAGGACCACTAATTGGAATGTTGAAATTTCTTTGCAATTTGAACCAACCCAAAAAGCATTTTCTAGGTCATTTTTATCACACTTGCCGAACTTTTTCGCTACTAATTTAGTTTTTCAAAGGCACTAGTAATGCTTTCCGAATTTTCCAAATGGTCGAAACAGCCGACAAGTTAAGTTGTAACTTTTAGCAAATTGATGCATTACTTGCTTTGCCCTCTAACTCGTGAATAATTTCCACTTTCTCGCTAAATTATGAGAATTTTTCTTTTCACACCATCCATTTCAAAGTATAAAAATGAAACTTAAGTTTACACAGTACAAAAGATAAATCAATAAAGATAAATCTCAGCATCTTGTAAGGTCGCACAGCTAAATCTGTCATTAACATTCTGATATCTTTCTTAAACTGTAGGAAAAATTGACATCTCGTTATGCTGCTTTAACAATTTGCTCGTTATATCTGTGAAGGTCGTAACTACCGTGCTCGTTACAAACGTAAAATTTTGATCTTAAAATAAATTAATTCCAACCATTTCTTTTTTATTTGCTCGCAATAGCCGTGATCTCGTTATAACCATGCTTGTTATAAATGAGTTACACTGTACTTGTAAATAAAAAGGTTTTTTTTGACTATTTCTCATTTTCTTAGTTTGTTGTAATATTTTTTCTGGGAAAAGGTTATTGCAAAAAACCCAGTAGTATCTCATTTTGTTTCATATGCTTGTTTATTTATGGCTGTCATGATATTTCCAAGAAATATATGTTTTCTAGTGGCACCATTTTGAAGGGGGGAGGGATATACTACGCTTCCTCCCTATCTGACACTTCCATAGGATGCACTGGATGCTACAAAAGGCTGGGAGGATGATATTCCATTAGGAGCTGACAATAGTAATCTTATCTTGTGGCAATACAAAAATGCATCTTGGAAATCAAAAATGACTTATTATCTACCTCAGTGTGTCATCCATTATGTACAGTAATAACTTAGAAATAAGTTAAATATCCTGTAGCAGCATTATAGGTGACAAACTTCATAGGGATAGCATTGGAAGGGCGATTTTTTTAAAGGTGTCCATGGGCAGCTAACATGTGTATATTGATCAAAATTTCAAAGTTTCTTTTCTTCAAAGTTTCTATTTTGTTATTGCAAATATTTTTTTTTTTTTAGGTATGTGGCAGTGGCAGGGATCTGCTGGACAGAGTTCAGATGCAGGACCTGGATCAAGTGGAGGAGGTGGGGGAGGACACCCAACGCCAGGTGCACCAAGTGGTGGAGGAGGTGGACATCCAAATGCAGGAGGGGGGCCTGGAGGCCCACCTGGGCAGCAGCAGGAGCTGACAGACATGCTGCAGATGTTGGACCAAGGAGGCACCACCACCTTTGAGGACCTCAACATGTTCAACACAACATTTGAGTGAGACACCACTGTGATGAAGCTACCTTGTTCAGTGTATCTCATTTGCAGCCCTGTGCCACGTTCTGAAGTCCTTTCCAGCAGCCTATGACTCACTAGACTTTCAAAAAAGTGCAAAGAGTTGTTTTTTTAAGACTGTGTGATTCAGCCTTTGAATGTTATTCTGAAAGGAATTTTTCCAGCTCTCCATTCAGTATTCCATGGGAAAGTCTCGTTGGTGCGGCACATTGGAAAGGTGGGTGTCAAAGGGATTGTGTGCTCTTCTTCGTAGATTTTTATTGTGTGTTTGCACAATGGTCGATTTTGTTGTGTTCATGGTATTTTTTATATCATCGCACTATTGGTTTAAAGAAAACATCGGTATACAAGTATTTGTGACATTTATCTTGTGAATAATCTTGCTGAGGGCATTGAAAGTATATGCAACTATTTTCCAGTGACGTATTTTTAGTAGTCCAATAGTAATGAGATTATTTAGCTTAATATTGTGAGAATTTGGTTCAGATCATTTTGTAAATGAAACTTGAATTTTATTTGGGTATCAAATTATATTTTTGGTTTTTGAATAGCTATGAATGTATCTGTTGCTGAATTAGGTTTTCAGATATGAAATCGAAATTGTTGCAAGATAAAGCTACCAACACTGTGTATAAAAGTAAACAAATTCATCAAAAAGCATTGCATATATTTTATATTAAATGCCATTTGCATTGTATACTATTTAGTTTTTTTATTTAAAAGATATTTCTCTGTAATATATTATCCTCACATTGCTTTCTCACTAATATTATTCTATTCATCTGTTGTTTTGATTCTTTCATGGTATTGCAAAATGTATTAAAGCATTTTCTTTCTAGCATTTTTAAATGTCCATTTCTAGTTGACATTTTAACCATGAACATGATATTTAACTCTGATCTGTTATTTAAATTGAGTTCATCAAGATTAGCATTTGTATCTACACATCTTATTTCATTTTTGAAACCATACCTTTAAGAATATTTACTTTCACATTGACACAAAAAAGTGAAAACTGTCTTAATAGCCCTTGGGTGCCGAAGTACATTTGGTAGAATTGGAAATATGAATCTAGGATAAAATTTGTATCTTATTTTTACACGAAGTATGAGCGCTTGGTTGTATATGTGCCTGTTTGAAGCTATTTCAAATTTTTGAATATTCCATTTTGTCACTAAAGATTCATCATTTCTATGAATATCAATATCTTTTAGATTTTTTAATGGAGTATGATTTATGCTAAGGTGTTTCAGATTAATTTCTATATTACTAAGCTTTTTTTGAATTTGTTTGCATTATCATAATGTTTTCTACCAGAAATTATTTTCTGCAATTGTATGAAGCATATCAGGTATTGAATATGACATTCCTCATAGTAACCTATAGTTACTAATATTAATTATGACTAAGAATGGAAGTTGTTTATTTTTTTATTGGTTTAACCATTTCACCTTACAAGGGTGAATTCAAAATTTCACAAAAGATATCCAGAATCAATTTATCTTCTTGCACATATCATGGAAATGATTATTCTTGTATGAATGTGCACATTTTGAAGTGTGAATGAAAGCTGCATTGAAAGGAATTATAAGATCAATTACCCTAGGGATAATAGACATTCTAGTATTTTGTGGTTATTTATGCAAACTTGGGATTTTTCTGAGTATACCTCAATTTCATTTTGGAAATTGCTTATTTATACGTCCAAGTACAGCAGGTTTAGCCGGTGCAGCACAATTGCACCACAGAGTGTGTGGAGCTAATTGGGAATGGCACACCATTTTCTTTCACCCAATGTAATTTCCTTGTACAAACTTATGAAAAGGAATTGTCTAGGATTGTTCATAGTTCTTTTTATATCACTTGACATGTTGTGATTGAGGGATATTGGAGGTGCTGTCATCTTAAGAGATGCTCTTGCTTCTTTTGCGTGAAGTGCAACTACATTGTGTTTGTGTATGGACAAGGAAGGGAATGAGCAACAGAAATGGATTGTAAACATACCAACTAAGGCAATTTGTTTGCCTGTTGATATAACAATGTGCTTTTGATGAAAATATGGGAGTGCCATTTGAATTGTGTAATTATTCCACATGCTGTGGTGACTATAGTTTTTATAACTGCATAGCATGCAGGTGTATCCATAGGTTTCTATGTACAAATTTTTGTCTTCATGTGGCAAAGAAAATGTGTACATTTAACTGATAATTTTTTTTACTAGTTTCAATAACTTTAGTTCAGAGACTATAGTGGGTTGTGTATCTCATTCAAGCATTCTGGGTCATGTGTTGTTGTGCTTGTAAGGCATAGGAATAAATCCATTCATTGATATTCAAGAAATGTTCTTCTACTTGATTCAAACACTATGGCCCCTTGTAGTTTTAAGGAAATTCATAAACAGTTCGAAAGTTTTTCAAAGAACAAAATCAGTTTTCCAAGAATTGAAAAAAATAATAACTGTTAACATTTTAGCTCTTAGTGTTTAAAAATATTATTGAGTAAATTGTTCATTTAAAATGTGATATTCAAAATTTTTACTCACTTAAATGTGAGGTATATAGAAAAATATTTTGATTGTGAAAAAATTCAAATTTGAGATTTTTATGAGGCTAAGAAAATTATTTCTTAGTTCTGTCTTTTGTTGATAGTCTATGCAAGTGGTGCATAACCTTTTCAAGCTGTACCCTCCTTTTGATCCACATAAACGATGGAACACCCTTTCCCTCCTGCATTTCACTTGGAAAATTTTGAATTGTCATATTGACATTACATAAAATAAATAAATTCACATTAGCTCAATAACATGGCATCACTGACATTTTAATATACACAAGGGCAGTGGCATATCCAGAGGGTTTTTGGGTGTCATAAACCCCCCCTCTATTAAAAAATTTCCTTCATGCTCACAAATTACTAAAAAAGTATCATGGGTTTAGCTTAAACCCCCCCCCCCCCCCCCCTTGAGTTTGGGCTCAAAACTCCTCCCTCTCGAGTTTGGACTCAAAACTCCCCCCCCCTCTCGAGTTTGGGCTCAAACCTCCTTCCCTCTCAAGTTCCGGCTTATTATTATCTTTAACATAATAGTAAACTTGATTCAAATAAATATAAATTTTATTTTAAACTTAACAGTTGATTAACAAAGTACTTGCCAGCTGCAAGGACATGGGTGTAATTTTAGACACAGCTTCTCTAAGTTCTGGTTCCACATCTGCTTATTTTGAGCAACAATAATAAACTTAAAACTAAATTAAAAGGTACAGATTTAATATTATAAAAATATTATGTCATCTCAATGTTGAATATGCACCAATGGCAGTATAAATCGCGCATTTAAATCCTAAACGTTTCTTGGTCATGTAGATACGGGTAAACTTTGTAGAATTCTTCGTCTTTTTCGAGTGTAAACGTAGATGCGTGTTGCATTAAATTTATTATCGACACTCGCAATTTTTAAAACTTGGTCAGAAATCTTCATGTATGACGAGTGTCTCTTTTTTTACCGACATTTTTGGAAAAAAGGTGCATGGGGTCAGGGCCGCTGAGAGCCAGCATGGACCCTGGGGCAAATACCATTGCCGGGCCCCTTTTCTCTCTTTTAAGTTCAAAAAGGGAATGTAGTCCCTCGGCAGGCCCAGGACAGCTTACTCTCCCTCCCCCCTTCTCTACGATATTGGCTCGCAGTATTATAAACAGAATTTGTCAAATTCCATTCAATTAAAATTTTTTATCAAAATTACATGTAAAATATATGTTGGTACTATATGTATCACATCATAATTAGACTTGGTATGATTCGATTAATTTCGATAAACAACGAATTTGTAAAAACCAAATTGCCGTCGATAAGTGTAGGTTTTTCATCACTAATTCTTTTGTGAAGTTACGTCATGGTTTTTAAATTTAGTTTTCAAAATTAATACACAAAATGTGTTTTAGTACCAAAAGAGCAACGCGCAAAAAAAATCGGTACAGTAATCCCCCGATTTACGTGACAGATACATTCCCAGAAATCGTCGCGTATATCGAAAATGCGTAAATTGAAAATAATTTTCCTATTTAAAATAATGTGCTAGGCGACATTTACGTTCCTGAATAGACGCCTGTTACTTAGAAACGTCTTCAAATTCAATTCATTGGGCATTTTATGCGGTGAAAATAAGGCTGTAGGCGTTATTTATGTTCCTGACTAGATGTCTACTACTTACAAACATCTTCAAATTCGATTCCATGAGTGTTTTATGCTTTAAGGCATGTTGAACATTATACGTCGATCTTCTCGATCTGAACTAATCAATAACGGACATATGCATACAAAAATATACATATAAACATTACAAGTACCTATAAAATGTAGAATGAATTGGAGAACAATATTTAATATAAAATATTAGATAATCATTTATAATTATTATTTACGTATGAAGATTTCGAGAAAATCTTGAGAATAATTTGCATGGCAAAATTATGGCAATCGTACTCACCAGAAGTTGTATAGAAATGAACATATTGGGCCCAGGTCATCCACTCTTAAATCTTTTAATTGGAGTGTGTGGTGAATCATGTAGGATCTTCGACGGAGACTACCTCTGCAACCGAATATTCATGTGGACTGTTGGATTTGGATTCTTCTCATAATAGAGCTCCACTATCTTACTCAACCTTATTTAAAAATGATGTAATGGACAATTGTCTTGGTCTTGATTTTCTCCGTGTAGAGTTGTTTGTAGCATGTGAGTTGTTCATTAATACCCCTTCTTACTCTTGCAACTCTTTCTCTATCAGGGTCGTCTTCATCCAAAATATCTAAAGCTGATTGAATTAAACGAAAAAATTCACCCAACCGCTTTGTTGTCAAAATCTTTGGTGCGGGTTCTACTTCAGAAATGTTCTCGTCACTCAATCATTCTTCAGCCATTTGTTTTAACTCGTCATTAGATAATTCTTCCTTATGCGATTCAAGCAGGATCTGTACGTCATCTTCCTCCACTTCATCCAATCCAATTTGTTTGGCGATAGTAACTATTTCGCTAATCGCCTGATCTGTGATCTCTTCCGCAGAGAAACCACGAAAATCATGATCACTGATCTCAGGCCAAATGCTCTTCCAAACTGCATTCATACAGGATTGTGGGATTTCGAACCAAGATTTGCCAATTTGTCAATAGCTTCCTTGATGTTGAATTTGCGCCAATGTTCCTTGATTGTCAGCTTTCTTTCACCACACATTTCCTTCATTAACTTGGAAAAAGTTTTATGTAAGTATGAGGGTGAGTCAATAAGTATCCACAAAGTGCTCATATTTTTTTGTTGAGATTGGTGCCACTGCTGAATGCGTGTGCAATATTAAGCACGAAGCCTCTCTGTTGTTGTAGTGGCATATTTGACCTTGGCCATGCAGTTTACTTTAAACAATAGCAGTGTCAACATGGCTGCTCCTCTTATCACATGCACCAAAGAAGAGTGGCATGCAGTCATTCGATTTTTGTGGGCTGAAGGTGTAAAAGGTGCAGAAATTTATTGAAGACTATCAGCAAAGTATGGCAGCAGCACTTTTCCACAGCAAAGTGTGTACGAGTGGATAGACATGTTCAAAAATGGCCCAACAAGTGTCACAGGCGAACAATGATCAGAGCGCCCGTTCACATCAACGACTGATGACAACATTGAAGAAGTCCGCACACTGATTCTTGCCAACAGAAAGGTAACTATCGATGAAGTGGCAAACCACCTGCAGATTAGTCACCATTCGGCCTATGAATTTATTCACAACAGACTTCTCTTCCATAATTTTGTGCATGATGGGTTTTCAAACAACTCACTGAACAGCACAGTTGTATCCGTTTGGACATTTGTAACCGACTTTTGTACCGGTAGTAAGAGGATGGTGATGCCTTCCTGAATCACATTCTCACTGGTGACAAAACGTGGGTCCACCACTATGTGCAAAGAACAAACATCGGAGTATGGAGTGGAACACCTTACGTCTCCCATCAGAAAGAAGTTCAAATCTCAGCCGACTGCAAAAAGTGATGCTCACACTTTTCTGAGATTAACAAGGACCAATCTTTAAAGATTACCAGGAAAGGGGTATGATGATAAACAGTGTACGCTACAGTGAGATGCTGCATGATGAGCTGAAACCAGCGATTTGGAGTAAATGTCGTGGAAAACTACCCCAAGGTGTTGTGTTGTTGCATAACAATGTCCGTTCTCATAATGCTGTCTACAAAGTTGAAATACTCCAGCATCTATGCTTTGAGGTCCTAGAACATCCATCATACAGCCCTGACCCTGTCCCGTCAGACTACCATCTCCTCAAAGTTGTTTTAAGAGGCTGTCGTTTTGCCAACAACAATGAGCTGAAGGAGGCAGTGCATAGGTGGTTTGCCGCTCAGCTGAAAACATTTTTTTCTGAAGGCATACAAAACCTTGTGCAAAGCTGAACCAAGTTTGTTGAAAAGCAGGGTGACTATGATGAAAAATGATGCACTTGTGAATTCTGTATTGTTGTTATGTGAATTTAAATAAATACATTGCATATACTTTTTGACTCGCCCTCGTAGTTCGATTTAAAAACCGAAATTACGCCTTGATCCATTGGTTGAATCAAACATGTCGCATTGGGTGGTAAAAACATGACACTAATATTTTCTGACAGTCCACTAAGCATTGGAGGATGGCCTGGAGCAATATCAAGAAGCAGAAGAATCTTAAAATCTAAATTCTCACTACAGCAGTAATTACATAATTCTGTATGCAGCTTATCCTCGAAATATTCAGTGAAGAGTGATGCTGTCATCCATGCTTTAGGATTAGAATGCCAAATAACAGGAAGGTGAGCCTTTGAATATCCCTTGAGATATCGTGGATTTTCAGAGTGATATACAAGCAGTGGTTTTAGTCCACGTAACATTAAATTATATCTAGATTAATTCTAAATATTTATGAAATACTAGCTTATCTATTTATTTTTTCCTATTATTAGCTTAAAAAGAAATTTTGTAATGCGGCTTCATATTTATCACTTTTTAACATTCAAAAGAATTCATCATTATTGATCAATTTTAATAATGAAGATGTTTTACCTTAAATTAATGAAAGAGTTAAGCCAGGGGTTGGCAACCTGCGGCTCCTGAGCCGTAAGTGGCTCTTTAAGAATTTGCATGCGGCTCCCAACAGCAACTCTCTCTGATAAAACCTCCAAGAAAGAAATTGGCTTCGTAAATTATTTTAATAGAAATTGCAGAAAACTGAAAACATATGGACGCATTCCGTAGAATAAACGTTTGGTTTACAGAGATAATTCCAAAAAGTAAAACAACAGCAAGGTTAAGGAGGTGAGAATCGCCCCCCTCACTCCCTTCCCCCCCCCCCCCCCATCAATGACTGCAGCTCTTCTTATATTGCATTTTATACATAATTTGAAAAAGTGGCTCCTCTTAGGAAAAAGGTTGCCGACCCCTGGGTTAAGCTATCTAATTGGCAAGGTGCCATGTGAACGTTAATTTAATTATGCTAGCAGTCTTGAGTTAGGTATTGCAATTATTACTTCCATAGCAGATAAATTAATGTTGAATCATTAAATTTACTGTATTTATCTGGATATAAGAATGGAGAAATGTTCAAATAAAATTTTCTCTTAAGTGATGCAGTTGTTTCCTTTTCATTATACATTTGCTTTGATAACATGTAATTTTTATATTGTAGCATTACTTAGTCTGACTTCCATGTAAAAACAAACTGGTATTTGATGCTCTCTTCTTACATTGATCACTTGGTTATTGGTCCAAAATATATATAGGGCAGATATATCACATTTTTAGCTTAAAATAGTTGCCTCCTCCTTCACTCTCCCTCCCTTAACCCTTAAACTGCTCCCGTCGTATATATATGATCTGAGAAGTAGACTGCTCCCATCGTATATATACGACTGCTTCTTTCCCACCCTTGTTTGAAATGATAGTTTCTTCAAACTTCCTAGAGAGGTCCCTAGGTATCATCTGAAGCCTGCATAGCCTTTTCTCTCTCATATTTTTACTTTCTGCATATACGTAGTATAGAGAAAGTATTGTTTCATGAAAAAATTTGAATTCGAGATTTCAACGAAAATACACGTTTTGAGGTCCCCTGAACACGTTTTGACCGTTTTCTCAATGATGTCTGTATGTCCATGTGTGTGTGGCAGAAATTTTGTTGGCGCTCTAACTCAAAAGCTATTCATCAGATCAGCATGAAATTCTATATTTGTGATTTTATATATATTCTTAAGATTTGAAAAGATTTTTATAACAATCGATCAGCCAGAAGTAGAGGTTTATCCTGTAAAATTTTAGTTTTTCTTAAATATTTTGCTTAAAACTGAATTTTTGTTAATATACATATATATATAAAAGTTGTAGATGGTATTTTTTCTACAACTCTTTTGAACTAAATTTTCATATGAGAAATACTTCAAGAGATATTCAATTTTGTTCGAAATTGACGATTAGTGGGCAGCTCGCTAATAGTTGAACAACACATTCCCAACGATTGTGCGATTTCAGTATGGCTTTCACCTTTCTCAACATGCTTTAAATTTCTAATTTAATTCATAACTATGAGTCTTATGCCCTCTTTTATTTGATTCACTTACATTATCACTATTACATTTCCTTTTAGATACCATGTCAAGTGATACATTTATAAATAAATCAAAATAGATATATTTAAATAAAAGATTAACATAAAAAAGAGTAAAATCAGCACAAATTCAAACAATTAGAGAAGATATAACTACGTCTACACCAAAACTAAACCTTGCGTGATTGGTCAGAACCAATTTCTCTGCGAAAATGACTCCGTGTAAAGTAGTTCCCAATTTGATCGGCTGGATCGAAATCTCGAATTAATCGAATCTCGAATGATCGAAACTCGGGAGTCGCCTGTACTGTATTTAATCGATTGCAATCCAACCTCCACTTTTCACAAGAGCACGTGAGGAAAATTCCATGTTGGGTGTTCCAGAATTTGTCGCAAAAAAAAATACCGAAAAGTATGAATGTCCCGGTTTTTTCAATCCGTAATTAGATAAAAGTGGTATCAGCTAAAATTATGACAACACAAATTACGTTATATTCAAGCATTTAATACATTCCTCCTGTTTATATCCCAGATTCTTAAACTCGCAACAACAAAAATTCCTGGTTTCTCTTTTTGTCTTCGCCGTCTCACATTCGACTCATCAATCATGTAGCACCATTGTGCAGCAAGTTTTGATATTCTGCATATGCTATCATTTTCTCTTAAAGTCTGCAGAATAATTTGTTCCTCCCAAATGGGATTATTAAGAAAAAACTGAAAAACTCGCCAAAGTAAATGGCAAAAATTTATGCAAAGCACTAGGAAATGATGGCTGGCTTGGGGTATCCTAGGAATACGTGCATGCGTGTACTAGAGATGGCTCAGGAGTGAATTTATCGATACATAGGTTTTGAAGACTCGATTCTAAGCCGAGTGGCGATTTTTAAGGAGGTAAAAAGTAAAAAAGGGGCAGCATACAGTCGATTAAATACAGTATATACCTAGTCTCAATTTTGCCCTCAATAAAGTTGTCTGTCTGTCCATCTCACCCTCCCTCCCTCTCTCATCCTTCTTCTCACTTCTTTCTCGTATTAAAAGCATTCAAAGCGCATACCCATAAGGATTGAAATAACAGTAGGGTTTCAAGGTCTAACAATGTAATTGGTAAGCAAGACAACATCCCGTTAAAATGGCAAGATTTTTCCACACTATATGAATTAAACATTTAACATGAACGATTTTGATCTGTAGGCAGAAAAAGATGAACAGAATAAGAAACTATAATTTTTTCTTCAAAATGGTTCAGATCCAAAGATCATAGGTCAATTCTTTCTAATTTTAATTTAAAAAAAAAATGAAAACCTGCATGTTGTAAAGCTGATTTTTACCTGTTACCTTATGAGAAATGGAAATGTCATCCTTGGAGTTAACTCAGCGCTTTTTTTGCCATCTCCTTAAAATATGTGAATCGAGCATTCCTGCCAAATTTAGAGTTTCTGTCTCGATTCTTTCTTGAGTATTAAACCATAATTCGCCACCAGATGCGTGACCTATGCGATAGCATGACCAACCAATGGACGGACAGAGGTGGGCTATTATTAGTATAATGATGGAACCTATACATTGTGTACAATGCATATATTTATCTATAGATTTATCTTGGAGGCCTACAATTATGAGAATGCCCAGCAGGGGTGCACCATCCAACAACGGGCAACCGATTTATCATTAGACATAGTATTTTTAACAGTAATGCAGATTGTATCATAATATGCCATATATTCATACATATTTATTGACTATGGAATTTTATCAAACCATAAGGCATTTTTTAGAATTTTTGTAAAAAATTCCTAAAAAGGGCAGCAAATGATACTTGCACATGGGCAGCCGTGAAGAATGGTGTGCCTCTGATGACGAAGGTCTACAAAGACTTTAATCTGGCCCTGCTAGGCAGCCTATGCGATATGTAGGGTATACTGAGAATATGCCTTGTAAAAGTTTCCTTTTACAACATAAAATTAATCATTTGAAAACAAAAGAATTGTTGCATTTCTTATGTACTCATGTATTGAACATATTAAAATAAAAAAATTGCAATAGAGGAAAAAAATGTAAAAAGGCTATGCAGTTACTACGACGTGTGATCAAAAAGTTTGGGGACTGACTGTGTTCGTGATCTGATCAGGAGTGATCGACGTTTAACTATCTGTGAAGTTTCTAGTGAAATTGGTGTTGTTTACATCTACAAGTGTCACCAGGTGAAATGTGCGTTTTCAATAAAAGTGGGTTTGTTTTGATAATCAGTGTATATCGAGTATATGTGAGTTTACATATGTATTTTGTCTTGTTATGTTTTGGTAACTTAAAATGGCTATATGCAGTTTGCCGTAAAAATATGATTTCTTAAACTTTGGATTCACAGAACTTAAAGATCAAAATGGAATGGGTCGACCTCAATGTTGCAGTGTTTACAAGTCTTGGCTAATGAATCCATGAAAGAAAACAAGTTGAAGAGTCATCTGACTACAGTTCATCCTAATTTGGTTGATAAGCTGTTGGCGATTTGGAAAGAGAAAGAATCAAACGTAAAGCGTATGAAACTTGATGCCCCATCTTGCTCTGCCACTGTGTCACTTTCTAAAACAGCAAAGGCATCTTTTGAAGTTGCTTGGAAGATCGCAAGATGCAAAAAGGCTCATGATATTGGTGAAAAGCTTGTAAAGCCAGCTGCCATTGCTATGGCTTGGACAGTATGTGGATAAGAGATCGCTAAAGAATTGGAAATGGTTGCCCTGTCAGCCAACACAGTAAAACGGAGAATAGACATGATGTCAGAAGATATTCTTAACCAACTAATTTTAAGATTTAAGAAGGCTGGGAAATTTTCTTTGCAAATCGACGAATCTGTGGACGTTTAAAATAAGCCTCAGTTAATGGCTTTTGTCAGATATAAATCATGTGACGACATTATGGAGGAATTTCTGTTCTGTGAATCTTTGAGCACCACAACAACAGGCTCAGACATATTTGAGTTAGTCTCAAAATTCTTTTCAAAACACGATCTTCAGTGGACAAATTGTGTGGGACTGTCTCGATGGTGCCCCTGCCATGATGGGAAGCCGAGTTGGATTTTGCAGACGTGAAGGATGCCAATCCACAAGTAGTTATTATACAGTCTTTTGCACCAAAAAAATCTCACAACCAATACCATACAGGCTGATCTCAGTATAGTGTTACAGGATGCTGTTGACATTGTGAACTTTATAAAGTCTAGGGCACTAAATTCACGCTTGTTTTGAGCTTTGTGTGATGAAATGGGATCTGAGCATCAGAATTTGTTGTACTTTTCTGATATTCATTGGCTTTCACATGGAAAAATGCTTTCTTGTTTGGTGACACTTCGTGTGGAGGTCCACATTTTTTTTAACGAAAAACAACATTTATTAGCAGAAAGGTTTCCTGATGAAACCTGGCTTGCAAAACTCGCATTCCTAAGTGATATATTCCAGCATCTTAATGAGCTGAACACATACATGCAAGGTAGGAACCGCACTCTAGTAGATATTGGCGAAAAAGTCACACCTTTTATGTGCAAATTTGTTTTATGGTGGGACAAAATTTCAAAATGGAAAATGGCTTTGTTTCCCTTTATGAATGGGTTTTTAGAAGATGGCAGTAAAGTTTCTCTGAATGACTTGAAACCTGTTTTTGGCAAATATTTGGAAAAACTGCACAAAGAGTTTGATCGGTATATACCACAAAATGTAGAGTTTGAAAAGTACAACTGGGTAAGAAATCCATTTAACCTTGATGTGATGACAACTGGGGATGACATTGATGGCTTCCAGGAAGAGCTTATTGATCTTCAAAATGATCAGCTCATGAAAGAAAAGTCTGCACAAGTTCCACTGACGAAATTTTGGACAGAGCTTACAAATCTCCCTCCCCCCCCTTAGAGAAATGTTTATGGTTCTCTCCTAAATCAGATATTTTCACTCAAGGTAATGGTTTTGAATTCATTAGTGCTTACTTTCCCCATTGCGGTAACTCGCTAATGAGTATCAGATATAATTCTTTTCATTTCAAAATTAGTTAGAATTGAGACACGAACTCCGGAGTTTAACATACGGACGTCAAAAAGAACGATGTTTATTTATCCATTCAAGATTGAGTTAATTAAACTCCGAGTTAGCATAAATATTTATTAGGAATCGAAAGGAATACACATTTCATCGCCTCATCAACGAAAAATTTTTGGTTGTGACTACTTCACGTAATTGAACTAATACACCAAATAAAGTAAAAACATACGCTTTTTATCTTTTTACAATAAATCACCTTTTCTACACCAAGAATCCAACTCGATATTAGGGATTAAAGTGAATTCAAAACGATTAATTTACACATATTTTATTTGTCACTAGATAAAATCCATTTACCTAATTATTGTGCTATTAAATGTCACAGAGCAATAGGCTCTAAAATATAAATACACTGCGGAAATTTTTCTCGATAATTTAAATTGAGTATTTCTATTATATCTTGAAATTATCGGCATACTTGAAGATTACAAAGGAAAGCCGACATATTTGCTGGTGTCGTCTATGCGTGTCAGAGGAAGCCGACAGTATTAAGACACGTATAAAAAGGATCAAGATAAATTCATATAATAAATTTGTAAATCATTTTAAAAATTAACTGTTTTTGCTATATGCGATTCATTTAAGTAATATTTTAATGTTCTGGATTATATTTTATTCAATTGTAATATTATATTACTCTAACGAAATTGAACACTGGGAAATAATTCTTATGAAACCAAACATCCATCGGGTTCGAATGACTCGGCTTTCTGTAGAAATTTTTAACAACTGGTTCTAAAATTGCTTCAAAATTTAACAACCGGTTCGCGCGAACCGGCCGTAGCTCACCACTGGATATAATCCCTTCATAATAAAAGTGACTAAACTTCATGATTACCCGATATTCTTCCGCTATCAATCCCTGTGCAATATTTTGGGAAAATAAAATCCGTCCTAACTGGGATAGCAAACCTATTGCACGCAAGACAATTCAGGTTAACATGCAACAGAAAATACTTTTTATATTATAATATAATCATAGTTAAATCATAAAATTATTTCTTTTGGATATATTTAAATGGACACATAAGCTGGACATTTTGTTTCGAATGGAGTAAGTTAGAAAACTTCAATTTCCAAGCTTCCAATCATATTGAGTTGAACTTTTTTTTAATAACTCGAATTAAGATTAACTTATTTCATAGAAAAATACATCCAAACGCACGTTTAACATAATTATATTGCCAAGAAAATGATCAACCATGCCCTGAGCAGGATTCCTTCTTTCGCAGCATATTAATTCTCGAGCATTTTCTCTCGCTGTCTATACACCTACCATGTTCTCTCCTTTCAGACTCATACTTTCTTCTTTCGTACGTGATACTTTTCAATCCTTCTCTTTTTCCTATATTCCTCCAGCAGTTTCTTCTTCCGTTTCAATAAATCCCACAAAATATCAGTAGCGTACATTTATTATTACAGTTTTCTGGTTTAAAAAAAATCCTAAAACAAAATTGACAAAATTTTTCGTACAAATTGTGTGCGCATTCCGATATTCTTTTACTGGTTACAGCGCTAATACAGGCAGAAATATAAAACTTACGTTGTATTTGACGGTGAAGCGGTATGCCGATGGTTAAATCATCGTAATTTTTCTGTATTTATGTTACTTCATTAGCCCCAAGAGGAAAATTTGTGGTCAGTGGGTGAAATTTTTAAAATGGAAGCCGCACACGGAAAGGTGAAGTATATTTAACGCTACACATTGTGTTGTAAATTACGATGTATTTCCGAACGTCTGTCAATCCAGATGGCACACATTTCTTCTTGTAAGCATACAATATTTTATAAAATGAGCGATACAAATGCCTTAAGCCTGTTGTAGTACATGGACCCATTTATAATCATTTTATTAAAATAAATACGGAGTAAAGTAAGTATATTGCTCATCAAATTTATCCTTCCATTTTGTTAATAAAAAGGAAATATGTACTCCATTTTATTTAGAAAACTCGGTCACCTTAAGATATCCTGTATTCCAATGTAAAGAAGATAATCTTAATTTGCAAAAATTACCAGAAGAGTAAAGAAGATGGAAACAAAATGGGATATTTCCATCTTGATGTCCATAGAGTTACGTCTTTCGTATGAGTTTGTGCCTTCCATGTTGATCGAGATTCTTCCGCACCAAGGTAAGAGTATGTTTTTCATAATAATTTTAAAAATTTTAATTAGGATATAGTATTTTATTTTTATTAATTCCTCCGTAATGCTGATGATTTTACGACATTCAATACATTGTCAACAAAAATCGTTTTAAGCTCATTAATTCAATAAAACAATTATAACAAAAGTTAGTGTTAATTGGAAAATGGATTCTGAGAGCTGAGCTTTTAAATCATTATGGTAGTTAACAAAGAATCAAACCATAGTTATAATTGTATTGGTAAAGTTTAGTCATTTCTATTCTCAAAAAGTATTTTGCTTTTGGCTATCACTAATTCAACTAAATTATTGAGCTTCTCTTGTGGCATAAAAAAATTCAAGAACAAGCACTTTAACCCTTTCAGTGCTATTGACAAAACGATTTGTCACTTGCTAATTCTCACCACAGCAAATTAGTTTTGCATCATATTATAGAAGTGTGCTTTTACAGAGAATAGCGAAAACTCCTGACTTTAAGAGAATGGTTTCCAAAATGGCACATACTGCCAAAACATTCAGCTCAGCATTGAAAGGGTGAAAAAAAATACTTATCTCAGGTATTTCCAATATCCCCAACAAGGTTATAAAAAACAGATGTACATTTTGGCTAAATTAACCGATTGTGTATTACCACTGAAGATGGATTTTTTGTAGCTTAAATGCACGTTTTTTTGTAACCGTACCGTGGCCATTGGTGATACTGGAGGAAAGTATTTTTTTAGTGTTTGTTCTTGAATTTGAGTATCACAATTTAAAACTTGGAGTCCCATGAAAAAGTTAATTTTAAAATCCATGTGGTTTTAGCATTGCTCTATCAAATTATCTGATTAAGATTGATAAATAATTTAGCTATGTCAACTACACTTTACAAGTTCTTATTCTCAGCCAATTAACGTTTGAATGGATTTCCATGATAGTAGAAAATTTAAGTTGGGAAACTCTGATAAAAGAGTAGTTTGGAAATAAAATGACCTATTGTTGTTAACGTTTCAGAGGGCCAAGGCTGTTTGAATCAGTGCTCGAAATGGAAAATGTTACACAACGGAACGCTTGTATTGGTAGTTGAACGGAAATTTTTACGAAACGGAACGCCTTTTATAAGGGACAGCATTTTATATAATAATAGCCGTTGTCCGTTGGTTGGTTGGTTGGTCATGCTATGCAAACGTTAATAACTCGAGAAATAATAATGATAGAAACTCGAAATTTGGTAGGGATGCTTGGTTAACACTTATTCAGAGAATGACAAATTTAAATCGCGAAAAAATTCCTTGGTTCGTCTCTAAGAGAGGCATTTCCCATTACTTAACATGTAAAACGCGATTTTTCGACATGCAGGCTTTTATTCATTTGGAAATTAAAATTAGAAGAAATTAACAGACAACTTTCGGATTTGAACCATTTTGAAGAAAAATTTATAAAGTTTCTTATTCCGTTCGTCATTTTTTGCCCACAGTTCGAAATATTCCATGTTAAACGTTTAATTTGCATATTTTGTGGAAATCTCGCCATTTTAACGTGATGTTGCTATGTCGATCATTATTACCTCAAATTACTATTATTGTAGACATCCTTCTCGGAATAAGCGTGCCTCAAGTTGAGACATGAATATGGTTATTAATTTGTCGAGTGGTTGTGTAAGCGTATAGTTTGAAGGTAAAGGTTCGTTTTCTATCAACTTTGATTTTTAGAAATGATATATGTATACGGTGTTAGCCTATGATCAGATTGGCCAACGGTGGGAGTTTGATATGAGTTTCTGAGGTAATCCATCTCATTTTCGTGTATTTTAATCTCGTTAAAGCGTATGTTTGATAAAATAATAATATTTTAATGCGCAACTGAAAATATATTGATAAGGTTTTCTCCTAATTATTCAGTTTTCAGACAGAATTCTCCGTGTGCAGCTGTATTTGATTTTGGCAACCATTATCGAGAAATTCATTCAAAGCAATGCTGTATTTCGTTTATTGAAATGATATTAATTACGTAATCAATACATACTAGTGTCATGGTTTTGAAATAAGTATTAAGCTTAACTTAGCAACTTAAGGAATATAAGTCTTATATTTTACAAATCTTGGAATTTGAGTTACAATACAATATTTTCGAATATTATCGGAGTGATTTAGCACGAGAGACACTACATAATGTAATCAGGTTATCAGAAATAATATTCAGAATTAAAATACAGTAGGTACATATTTTAAGATTTCATTCTCTTGTTTCAGAGGAATGTTTGCAGAAGACGTCACAGAACAGCTGTCATGTTCCCTTGTGTGATATCAAGAAATACATATTAACGGTGAGTACAATCTTTTAAGTAGTTTGCCAATTGCATTTGTATTGGCTGTTACTTGAAGTTTCCAGTGAGAATTATCGACGTATTTTACTGAATAGATAGGATAAATTTAGTCGTGTAACCACGCATGTGTTTTAATTGCGTCTATATATGTGCAGTACTTATTGTACTAATTTTCCATCTATTAATGGTGAAAGTGTAGTAACTTAAGCTTACATTGGAAAGTGATAAATCTCAATTTATTTTAAGTGAATATTTCATTGAGAGAATAAAATTGATTTTATAATTTCGACTTTGAAAGGTTTGTTAATTATCGTTAACATAAGTGTTATCAATGCTTCAATTTTTGGCATATTTTATGAAATACTTTGTACCTGGGAAATTTTACTTTTCAATCTACTGACATCCATTTCAGCATAAATCAATTAAGTATGCTCTATAAACACGAGATGATTTCATAGAAACAAAATTATTACTTTGTAGTGACAGTGTAACGTGAAATGTTCATTGACTTTTAACTCTTTGGTGAGGTGTAAACTAATGTTGAAATTATGGAGACATTTTGAGGAAAGTAATTAAAATATTTTGCTTGGAAATGCTAAAGCAATCAATGAAATATTTTGAGGAAAGGGATTTCTTAGTCAAAGTTAGTCGAATTCTTGGAATACATGCAAATTTTTGAAAAGTTGCTATGCTAATGGAAGTTTATCGTGACAGTTGGTTTTTATTATGCTTATTTCCATCGGTGGTTGGCTAATCATCAGTTGAGCATCAAAAAATTGTAGAAAATTTATTCAAATACTATTTTAGTGCATTTTATTTTATAAATGTTCAATCAATCAAATCAAAACAGAAATTTAACTGTAAGAGATAGAAGGCTGATGTTTGCGGGGTGTATGTCATGTGTTATGCCATTTATTACTATGACAGAGGATTTTATTTTTGGTGGAACTGGTGTGCGACAAGAGGTCCAAGGCTTTTTAAAATGTGAAACATATTTCATAGCATTAACATAACGATTTTTATCTTATTAGCCTGTTATTTACAAAGTATTAAAGACAATGAATAAAGAAGTGAGATCAAGTCAGAAGCGATAATGTCAGTTTTTACCTCTTTAAGTGCAGTCTTGTCACAATGCAAGCTTTAGGAAGATTAGAAATATTTTCTTACTATTCTTTGGCTTAAAATTCAATTCTGAATTCATGTTCTTTGATCGTTTTTAAAGGTAAAAACAAACTGTAATTTTATCCAATATGACAATGGTTTTAGGTTGTATTATAGATATAGACATTATAATAAATGCTGTGATTTGTCGATAATTTCCAATTAAGAGTACATGGAATGATTTTTATAAAGTTAATTGATCAATTTAGTTGATTTTATAGCATAAATTAAAATGAATATTGCTGTTACTACTTGAAATTATTAACAGATAATATTTAATACTTGTCAGTAGTTAAACCTCTGTATTAATTTCCATATTTCCTACCTGTTATCACTAGTCTATTTATCATTTTCTGGAGTACTTGATCGTCCTCGTATTTCACTGTTCTTATAATCCTTCCTCTGATTTAGAAATCTCCCATGCCTTCTAACGGTTCCTGCATTAGCCTCTCTCCATATATATTGAATAGAATCGGCGATAGACAGCAGCCCTGTCTTACTTCTCTACCGATATGTACTCCGCTGGTATCCGCATTCTCCAACCTGACTTTTACCAGTTGATTTACGTATAGATTCCCGATCAGTCTCCTGTCTTTCCAGTCTACACCTATATCCTTTAATATCCTCATCAGCAGTACCCAATTTACTCTTATCAAAGGCCTTCTGCCAGTCGAGGAAACATACACAGCAATCTTGACTGTATTCTATTGCCCTTTCTGATATGATTCTCACTACACCGATAGCATCTCTGGTTCCTCGTCCTTTTCTGAAGCCGAATTGATCTTCCCCTAGCATTTCTTCGGCATTTTTCTCTAGTCTTTTATTAAGAATCCTCGTGATGATCTTCGAAGTGTGTGACAGTAGGGATATCGTTCTGTAGTCCTTACACTGCATTGCCTTTGGCTTCTTCTTTAGAGGGATCATTGTCACATCTAAGAAATCCTGAGGCCTCTTTCCCGAGTTGTAAAGCTTGTTAATTAGTTTCGTAATCACTTTTAGTCCTTCCGATCCCATGACTTTAAGTACCTCTGCCTGTATTCCATCGCTGCCTGTAGCTTTCCCTTTATCCAGTTCCAGAATTGCCTTTTGTACTTCGCTTTCCATATTACTTGTTCCCAAGTTTGTCTTCTTCAATGTTATCCTCTTCTTCCGTTCTATTTGTGCTGATCCTGCCTGCTTGCTGTATAGTTCCTTAAGGTATACTTCTCATACCTGTGCTACATCCTTTGGTTCTGCGACTATTTTTCCATCTGCGTTCATAATTGCTTTACCACAAATCCCATTAGACTTCTAATCTTCTAACTCCAGTGCCCTAGCATACATCATATCATACCGTCCTAACTTCTCAGTTGTATTTCCTCACATTTTCCTTTTATTCAAATTTCCCTAGCTTTATCTGTTACCCTTCTCGACTCATTGTTTGTGCGTCTATAGTTGGCTCTACCTTCTTCACTGTTAACATTTTTTTCTCTCATCCATTATCTCCAGCATTTCCTTAGTGATCCATGGGTTTCTGATTTTCTTCTCTTGTTTCCCAATCTCTTTATTCAAGGTGTCTTTGATGCTGGCTTTAATTTCTTCCCATTCTGTATTCACGGTCTCTGGTTTGTTTTCCAAATTTCTAAGGCGACCTTCCGACTTCATGCTGAAAGCATTCTGCCTTTCTTTCAGTTTTTTTAGGTCCCAAGTCTGTCTTTCTCTTCTCGTTTTCCTTATTTGTTTCAGCTTTGTGGTTACATCGAGTATTAGAAGGATGTGATCTGAATCAATGTTTGCTCCTGGTAATGTCTTAGTATTTTTTATGCTGTTCCTGAATCTTTGTTTTACTAGGATGTAATCTATTTGGCATCTCATTTTATCTCCTGGGCTTTTCCAACTGTGTTGTTCCAATCTCCCATTATTGTGCAGTTCTACTTCATAAATGTCATTCTTTTGCTCATACATCTCCCTGATTTATTCTTCTTCAATAGCGGTTGTTGGCATATATACCTGGATTATCAACATGTTAACTGGGACAACTTTTAGCTTTATTGCCATCAACCTATCGTTCGTTGCTGTTATTTTTGTCACGCTATTCATCATATCTTTTAAGTACCAGAGCTACTCCCCTTGCCTCACTATTTCCTCCGGTGTAAACTACCGTGAATTCTTCCGAGCGGATCTGCCCTTCTCCTTCCCATCTGACTTCGCTCAGCCCTATGACGTCAATCCTATTTCATTTTTCAGGTTCTCTAGCTTTTCTGCCTTCCTCGTGGTTTTTAAATTCCAAGTATCTTTGCATAAGTTACCTTCGACAGTTGCTTTCCTCAAGGCAGTCCATGCCCGGAGATCTGATTGGGGGACTATTTTACCTCCGGAATATTATATAATATAATCATTATTAGGGAAATGTAATGTGGTAGTTTCCCTCTTGCTTTCCACATCGCAGTACTGTAGCCGATCAAATCATGCCTACTGTTCTATTGAATATATACCCAACCAACATCATTTGTTTTCATCTCTATACCGTACCGACAGTACTACTGCCAGACGCCAATGATAGTTTTTTATTATTAATTAAGTAATTAATTTTTTTGTGAAAAAAACCTCCATTTGCGGGGATCGCACCCCGCAGCTTTGTAATGGGAAGCTGACACGCTAAGCACTACACCTTATGGAAGGTTAAAATTTTAAAACTAATTGTCAAACGAATCTTTCACATAATAATTTGAATAAACTCGTAAAGAATTTAAAATTTTAAGATTCTAAATAGACCTTGATAAGTGAATGTGCTCTTTCATGTTGTTTAAGCAAATTAATCTTTTATATTTAGATTTTTTAGTTAATATTTCTTTATTGAATTCACCACAACCATTTTTCCTCTTCATTGTAGGCATTCACAGTTGATGCTGAGTGAAAATGCGATGGTTTGAGGCGTCGAGGAACCATGAATCGAAGAGTACTGCTTTGCTGAGACGACAATTGATACACCTGGGTGTGAGAGTATAGAGGAATCTGAGCTGGAGGCTATACATATGGGATGAGAGAAGGTTTTTATACCTATATGTTGCTATATTCTGGTTTGTTCAATATGTCAGGCGATAAATATCTTGTATAATATGTAGCTGCATCTTACGGAGGATGTAGATTGTAAATTATAAGTCCCTTTCAGATGAGCTAAACGCTTCAAATTTGGCATTATTATAGCTTTATGCTCACAACCAATGAAAATAAATACAATACAATAAGAATTCCAATTTTTAGGTTTTTCTCCTGTCATTCAGAATGAGCAGAAATTTACGATAGGATTAAACGATTCCCCAAGAATTTGATTTCTTTTAAAAATATTGTTTAATCAACTTACACTAAAAGTAAGTAAATGGAAAATATAGTGCTACGTCTGAAAAAAAAGTTTTATCTGATATCGTCCGTAAGAGTATTTTATTTCTGAGAATGTAGGGCATCAATTTTCTGTTTGAACTTAAAAACTTTCTGATAACTCAACTTTTTTATAAAATGCATTTAATTTTTTATTATAAATTTACAAGAATATAAGGTGTTGGTTTTCAGTTTGAACTCTGAAAACTTTCTTTAATTTGATTTTATAAAGAATATTCCATTTTGTTTGTAAAGGTTTATTAGGGTACTTCTTTAAATTTTAAATTTTTGTTAAATTCACTTCCGTTAATAAGAATCAAATGTAGTAACAAGTTATTTACGAATTTCCGAAGATGTTGAATTTAAAAACTTTAGAAAACTTATAAAATGCCAAGTTTTCGTATTGACTTCTGAGACAGCACTGTATTTGCTCATGTTTGCAGACTTGTCATGTGAATATCGTTCCGCAAATTGGATGTTGGAAAGTAATTAATTAAATTTAATCTTAAAATAGGAGCAGCCATAAAAAAAGATTATTTGTATCGGGATTTTTGGTGTTCTACATTTAATATTTTACCAAGAGGGTTTGTCGTGGTTAAATAATTCCAGATTTAATTTAATAATTTAAAGAAATTTGTAGATGTAGGATCTGCTTGAATTAATTCAGAAAATATTCTTTGGGGTTTTTATTGTTGTTTATTCAAGGCAGAAAAAATTCTGAGGCAATACAAATTCAGTTCATTATTCAAGTTATCAAAATCAGATAAAGAGATAAAATGCAAATGAAATTTCAGTTAGTTTTGAGAGTTTTGATTGAAAATCCAGACTATGTAAAGTATTTTCATTGTGAAAAGTTTATATTCTCCAATTATTAAGCCATGCATCGGAAATGGTAGTTTAATTGTTCTTGATTCTAGATGATATTTAGAAAAAGATTTAACTTTGTGGAGAGTTAAATTTCTTAATTAAGAAAAATTGTGCAGGTTATTTTATTCTTAATTAAAGTCAATGTCCAGAAAAAAGTTCTTTTAATAATTCCATCAATATCCAATTTGCTAGATGTTATTTATTTGTAAATACGTTTCCAAAGTGTTGTGTTATTTATATATTATTCAGAACAATTGCAAATTCTTTTGTCTAAACGTATATAAGCTATTGCTTTTCCATTCTGTATAATTATTGCCATTTTTTAAAATCTGAACAAACCAGAATTAGCAGCGCTTTTGGGTATATATTTATCGTCTCTCATTTCATTTTTTTTTTCTAAGCCATGCTATTTTTCCTCTCTACTTTCTCACCAATAGAAATGATTAAAGAAATATTATCCTTGCCAAAGTACTTTGTAAAAATGTCCAACTTTTATTCTAGTGCTTGTTATATTTAAAAAATTTTCTGCAGTTCATGAATATTTTTAAATGGCAATTTTGATTTGTGCTAATATTCAGATCTTTTTAAGTCCAGAAATTTTTTAAGTCAGATATTATTCTAAGTCCAAAATGTAAACAAATTAATTTTTTTCAAGTTCTAATTTCAGAAATCTTTCAAGTCTAGCGTTAAAAATTATTGTCCAGATTGTAAACAAATTACTTTACAAATTGGACAATAGTTTTTAACTCTTAGACTTGAAAGATTTCTGGAATTGGGACTTTTTCAAAAGTTTTTCTAAGTACAAATTGTAAACAAATCAATTTTTTTTCTCAAGTCAAAAATTCTTTTAAGTCCAGTATAATTTTTATTTTCAGGTGCAGGATAAAATAAGTAGACAAAATGTATTATTTCAGATTGTAAAATTTTTATTGAACTTGTATGTATACACTGTACATTTTAATTGCAATAAAGACATTTTATTATGATCAAAACCTGTTGACTCCTTTTAGATAGGAATAATTTCTTTTTCTCGGAGCCTCTTTTAGGTATCGTTGGACTTAAGGGGTTTTTTTTAGGTATATTTTTGCTAAATTTAGCACATTTTCAACCTAAAAATGACATTTTTGACCACCAATTCAGCCAAATTTTGCTGATTATTGAACAAATTATTCAACATTATAATTTATCTGCATTTCAACTATTCAACAACTGACATATTACATATAACACAATATTTTCAACTGTTGTTCAACAGCTGACATAAATACATACATAACATGAAAAAATAAACCATCAAACACATTTTGCAGCTGAAATAAATTATTGAACAAGCACTTGAAGAAGTTACTTGCCTCTGATAAAAATAACTGCGACTGAGCTGTGGAAAAATTAACACAAGCATTTAGACTACAGAACAGCCATCATCAGTGGCAAAATGCCACTGACGACAACTGCTCTGAAGTCGAAATGCATGTATTAATTTTTTCACTACTCTGTCGCAGCTATTTTTATCTGAGGCAAGCAATCTTTCAAAGTACTTGTTCTGGAAACACTTAAAAAAGAAACATTTCACATTATCAATGACCTTAATTACAATTAACAATGTCTCTTATTGGTCAAGAAATACGTAAAATTGAATGCACGCAACTGATTCCAAATGGGAGCAATGTTTGCATAAATGACGAAAAAATAATGAATCTCGCAAAGCAATGCTTAATTGGAATTACTTAAATGCCAGGATAACATTTTTATAAACTATTCCAAGTCAGAAATAAACTTCAAAAATGCAATATTAAAATTTCATGTCATACCTATTTCAAATGTTAATAAAATTAAACCTTTATATTTGCCAAATTAATTATTGTATAAATGCACAAATTATATTACCTCAATTAGACGTATTACTGTTTTTTGAAAAAGATTAATAGCATAATATAAACAAAGATTTACTTCTGATAGCAATTTAATTTTTATAACAGCAAAGATTGAACTAAATACATTTTGTCTTTAAAAATTATCTTGCATTTAAAAATATAACTGATTAATCAAGGTGAGATTATATTTACAACATCAAAAACATATTTGTTCTAATGTAAAGTTCAGATTCAAAGCTATTATGCAAAATATAACTGATTTAATCAAAGCAAACACCCTATTTATGAAAAAATATAGCATATTCTCAAAGTTTGTCTTATATTTCCAGGTAATGTACAGTAAGTGCGTAAAATTTAACGACTTGAGGTTAATTTACTTTAAATTTAAGTAGTAATTGCATTGCGTGACTCAACTCACTATCGTTAACAAATCACAGTGCTCCTTATCGATAGCTTAACACTTTCATGGCCAATTTGTCAAATTTAAAAGGAAAATCAGCAAATCAAATCATTAAAAATTTATCAATAATTATATTTTTTAACATTATAAATGTGCAAATTGTAAGTAGCAATACATTATCATTACAAAACATTTATTTAAAAACTTATATTTGAAGAATTTTCAGATTGTAATTTATGAAAGTATTGAGTGCACGAAAAACTAAAGTATTTCATTAAATATTTGTATACAATTGAGTTATTTATGTTAATAAATTTAAAGAATTCCTTTTCAGTAACACTTATGTTAGAATAAGTCAAAATCTCATATGGAGTTTACCGAAATTATCGTTACGATAACTTAATGAAGATATTTTAAACAACAGCCATGAAATTGTTAAGTAATCTAAAATATAACTCAACCAACAAGAGACAACGTTAATATTTACATAGAGACCAACCTGAGAATCAAAAGAATAACTACAAAATTGAGAAACAAAATAAATATCCTATAATTATTATACCAAATAGAACTGAATGAGCTTCCCACAATCTATATATATTTGCAAAAGTTTGTTTGCGTGTCTCATTATGCATGCCATAAACTATAAGACATGAATAACTAAAATTTGGTACAATTATTATTAACATCTTAACTTGATGAATGTATAAAAGGTTTGGTCAATTGGTTAATTATAGTCAGTGCTATAATAATAATAATATAGGGGAATATAACATTTTACAATTCCACTAGAGATGCCTGCATTTCAAATTTGAAATGTTGACAGAATTTTTTACAATAAACAAAGAAGCTTCAAAGTTTATTGTATATTAGGATTAGCTATGATGCTGGTCAACACAGACATCCATGACATTTGACGGTGCGATGAGACACTATTACAACGCCAACCTTCATAACAGCCTACTTAGTTAGACAACAAACCCATACAGCGGTCGGGTTACGCAATCTTACTTTCGATACTACACAATTTATACAAGTGAAAACATTTACCACTTACTTTATTTGCTCACATTACACTGTGTTGGATGTGGTTTGGTTAATACAACACGACAAACAACAGATGAACAAACAAAAAGAATTAATGCAACGAAAAACAAAAACAGTAGAAAAGGGAATTAAAATCACACAGGAATTCAATGCTCTGACTCTTAGAACGATTCTCTAAGCAAAGAGTTTTGTTAAAATAAATTTATGTCAAGTGAATAATACTTTGTTACAATAAGTGGGCAATACCTTTGTTAACACGTTACAAATTGTACTCGACAATGCCTTATCCCCCTCCCTCCCTCTACTGTTCCCCCCCTTATCCCTCGCTAGGCAATAATATGAATCTCGAGTCTCAACAATGACATTCGTTGTCCAGGAAACGTATCGATAAAATTCAAAATCTGTCACATATTCAATTAAATGTGAGTAATTTCAAAACATGTGGTGCATTACTTTCTGGGAAACCCTCGTACAATGTTGTGTGAGACAGACGCTCCTTTCTAGGAACCTGGTATTATCTGAATTTTTAAAGAATGTTTATTTTGAACTCCTGAGCATCCCGCATATAACTGTCCATGCGTAAATCAAAGCTACCGTATGGTAACTGACTTAAGAAGTCACCTCTCTACTCTGCGTGCAAGGGGATTTCCCTTCTAGGAAGCGCGCTCACCTTCAATGCCCCTCTATTCTAATGGAATTCGTTCCCCTCCACTCTACATATTACCTCCGATCACTGAGGCGTAAGGTAACTTCTAGTAATTTTCAATTGCTACATTAGGCGGAACTACCTGTACTCTACATGCACGTTCTCTACCGGAAGCTTAGAGAACGAACTCCACCTGGCAAAAAGCATCACCTCACAAAATGAATCGACTGCGTTGATTGTCAATTTTAATTACGAATCCTCAAAATATTTTCCAACTCTTTCATTTATATCAATTAAAATATGAAAAAATTTCCCAAATAAAACTTAATTCAAGCATAGATATAATTTTTTGTTCATAATTATTGCCATAATTTGAAGTCACGATGATTTAAAACATAACCTGAGCAACGCTGGGTAAATTTGCTAGTTATTTATAAGCAAAGAACTTTGCAATACCATTTTAATTTAATTTAATTTAATTTATTCACCAGAGAACTATATAAAGATGTTTGTGTAGCATTGTAAAATAAATTCCAATAATTACTCCAAGATTTGATGCACAAAAACGATTACAGTGTAATTTTCCTAATAAACGTTTAATGTGACTAAATCTTAGAAGGATATTTTGTAGTTTAATTTACATTCTTCGTTAGAAATAATTTTATGAACTCTGTATTTATCTCAGAATCACTACAAATATGCTGTCAACAATTTGTTGTTAACATACATTAAAGTTATGGTAATTTAATGTTGTGCTTACGCAAACTGTATAATTATAAAATATCAGTTGATTACTTCGTTTAAAAATTAGTACAAGAGTTTAAAATAACACTAATATTTATAATGAGATTTTAAGATATAAACAAGTTAGGAAAGTGTACAACGTAACACAAATGGGTGCGTTTTGTGCATTGGAGTATTTGAAAGAAATTATTTACGTGTTTGGAAGGGAAATAGCATTATAAAGTTCTTTTCTTCATCATAAATAATCCATTTTCTTCCCATTTAAAAATATTACATGCATATGTAAGGAAATTAAACATATTTCCGTGAGATTGTTTACGTTAGCAACAATGAAGAAGTAACCATGCTAGAAAATTTCAAAGTTCAACTCAAATTACGACTCTTGTTCGATTTTCTCGCAAACGGCGACTCCTACGATAAAAATGTAGAGGAAAAGAAATACCCTGCTTTATTAGTTGCACAAGTTTTACTTGATAAATATTTTGATATGACCGATACTTTACGAGATATGAGGGAAAGTTCATATTTTATCACCAGTAAAGTGGTACCCCTGATTGGCTTACGTGACTCGTTTATGTGATTTTCTTATTATCTTTGACCGTAAGTCCTTAATATCAAATTTCATGAAAATCTGCTTGGTAGAAGCAGATAACGAACATGCGGACAGACCAGATGGAGACTAATACTAATAGGCACTTATGCTGGAAGCGAAACGCACCTGACAAATAACCTTGCATGTAATTACATTTACAGATACACATACATTACTAAAAATTGTCTTTAATGACAAGAATGATATGTTACTTATTTGTTCAATATACAAGTAGAAGGTACTTGCATTCTGTAAGCGTTTCAAGTCATTATTTATGGCTTTTGCAAAGTAAAAATTATAAACTAGTTAAATAAATAAAACAACTTCAAGTACTCATTAGAATAAACTTCATTAGACCACTGATTCCCAATGAAAAGACAAAACTGATAATGGTTTGATTCCGATGCAAATGAATTGGAATATTTCGAGGCGGTGCTTACTGTAAAAGAGAGACTGACTGATATTATTCACTTCTTTCGGTAAATTGTGATGAGATTAGCCATGAGGAAGTGTATCATCCGAAACAAAAGTACCACGAACCCAATGAAAAGGAAGAAATCCACAGTACATTGAACCCTCTGCATACTGGACCTTGATGGAACGTACTTAGGATATAACGGACAGAATGTCCGGCGATGCAAAACAGTTAAATGACGCCACTACTACATTGTGTCTCATGCGGACCTATCACATGTGCGTTATTTGGAAGGCCTAATGAATACATCGCAACATTATAACTAACGTATATCACGGCGTATAAGTCGACCTTTGAAGCTTAAAAAAATTTTCCTAAAACTTAAAGTCGACTTATACGACAAATATAAAATTGTGAACCTTAAATTACAGATGAATAACATCGATATTTACCAACAAGGGGAGGCCATAACATTAATATTGAAATTCGTAATACCCTTTTAGGAGGTGAAACTAGAACTAAAACATCACCTATATCTCTCTGCGTTTTTGCCAATGGGCCCTTGTTTAAAAGATCTTAACAATTTAAATTCAGGTGTAAGCACGGATGCAACATATACCATTAACCTTAAGGTTACAAACAGAAGCAGCGATAGCTGAATGGGTAGAATGAATGTCTAGTATCGGATGGGCTGGGGTTCGCTCCCAGCAGCCAGCATTTTTTTCTTTCAGAAGTGGTCTGTACATATATTTTAACTAGTAAAATTGTATTATTATTATGTCTTTTTTGTATTTTTGTTTTTTTCCTCAATTTTTTGTGATTATTTTTTTTGTCTTTTTCACGTACCTTTTTGTACTTAATTTATTTGCACCTTCCACATATAATTATGATATTATAATTATAAATAAATAATAAAATTTAGAATGTTATAATCATTACTTGATTGTTTATTAAAATATCAATTCTTTAATACGACATTTATGAAATGTTTAATACGGACAATTACCTTGTTTTTTTAATTGTATCATCCAAAGTATTGTAATGCTGTAGAAGTAAGTGAGATAGAAGAGGTACACTTCGATCGGAATTAACCATACTAATTGCAAGTTATAATTATATGTGGAATATGCAAATAAATCAAGTACAAAAAAGTACATGAAAGAAGACAAAAAAAAATAATAAAAAAATATGCGGAAAAAACATTTCCTTTTTTGAAAAGGGGAATAATGTAATTATCAGAACCATCCTCACGCCTGCCAACATGCGATACTTTATTGAATTTCACCACCGTAGATATTGATTGCGATAACTAGGTGCAGTTAATTTTGATAGCATCATTAACAGCCGACATCAATCAAATCATAGGAACCATTATTTAGTTGGTCAAGCTCTCTGAGAATAGCAGTTTCTTATTGGTTGAAATTAAAACACCTGTCAAATGGAAGGCTCAAGAAGAATAGCACGGACTCGAAAAAATATTCCTATATTTTTTTATTACTATGTTTATTTCTGTATCTTGTTAAAACTTGGATCGTACAGGACCTTGATTTTGCCTGGCAACGATTTCATGAGAAGTATTTTTAAGTGAAACAAAGGGGGTCGACTTATACTGCGAACATATACCTAATCTAGTATTTTCAAGTTGAAAATTCAAGGTCGACTTATACATCGCAATATATGGATATATATATATACATACATATTATAATGTATATAATTACTGTATATACTCGTGTATGATGCGTCCCAGTGTATAACTGCCGTGTATAACGCGCACTCGTACTTTATTCAAAAAAATCCCGACTTTTTCTGATACCACGTGTATGACACACATCCTTGATTTTTGGGAGGTATATGAATTTTAAAACGTTTGGACTTGTCCGTAAGTGTATTACGTTCAATAAGCTCCATATTATGTCTAAGAGAGACATCGTCAATAATTAAAGCGACTGAGTTGAGATGGCAGCAACCTCACATGGTAAGTTGGGCAAAGTGATGCCGTGTAGAAAACTGCAGCGCCACTGTTGCCAATCCTTTTAAATCAGACAAAAAGGGATCTATAAATTAGTTTTGATTTAAAGTGGACGTTGGTTCTCTCTTTCCTATCTCATTCTAAAACTGTTTAAGAGAAGGAATAACGTAAAAATTTAACAAACAAATCTGGAAACAGGAAACGCGACAGGTATGATTAAGTTCACACACGAGATTCTATGGGTTTTAAATTACTTACGTTGTCAATCGTAGACACTAGAATCATTTACTAAATAAAATTATTTCAATTTGCTTATTCTATGTTTTTTTTGTTTTTGATGTGTGTTTTGCGGGAAGACTATCTTGTGATTTTGCAAAAATTACAGCAATCAGCTGATGAGCTAGTGAAATGCGGAATAATTAGAGAGGATGGAATTATAAATGTATAGAAGTAATTAGGTGTTCTATACATATAATTATGTATGTATAACCTGGAGTATCAATAATTATTGTGCTTTTCCCATTAATTAACCCAAAAAGCGTGAATCTGGTGCGAGGTAGGTTCCCATTTTAAGTGCAGAGAAGTGTTACCTGTGTATACGTGCACCCTACTTTATGACCTGAAAATTTGGTCTTCAAACAGCGCGTTATACACGAGTATATATGGTAGATACAATGTATAATTTATTGGTGTAGCAAATCCGCAAAAATTAATTGTTCCTCCGTTTGACCTTTGTGACTGGTTGAAATTGACTGACTTGCATTACTTGTGGGGTTTGTTTGTCTTAAAACATTCTTTGTATTCATTGTTACTTTCTGCCAATTTCCACCAGGGTCCGGAAAAATCTAAAATCTCGAAAAAGTATCCCAAGTTCCATTCCTAAGAATAATTCCGTTTCAAATAAGAACGCAAGGGAAAATCAATTTTTCTTATGGTCACTATAATTTATTTCATTCTTAATTATGTTCTTATAAAAGTATGCTCCTGCTAGCACACCGCAAGCACCTTTTACTAGTAAAATATAAAAATTAATACGATTCCTATTTTCCTAAATTAATTAGAAAACTCTGTGCTATTATTTCATGCGCTCTTAACAATTTGTATAAATATATAGCAGAGTAAAACACTGTCTTTCATAACATGCGCATTTTAACAATTTAAGGCAACACATACGTTTCCTTCGGATGTTTCGGATATAACAGACAGGCCTTCCCCTCCTTTTAGTCCAATATATCGAGGCTTCACTGTACGTATGTAAAGAATGCGATGTCGGACTGTGTACAATACCACGTTTTGGAATATACCATACACGAAAACGTATCAAGTATATAATCGCAACCTCTGGAATAATAAAAATTAAAATAGTTATAACGAATCCAACGTATATTTTCAATCCTTTCAAACTTTTACAAACCTATGCCAACAGGTGCTTATAATGGAATCTTAACTTAGTACTTAAAAAGAGTTAAAAATGAAACAATCTTTTGTTATTCTAAAAGCTCCCAATTGCAAGCACTATCTGAGTTTATATAAACATTTGAAATACAGTTGGACCTCTATAAACATCACCATTGATAATCGTTGTTTTGATCAACCCTCATTTGTCGCCAAATGGTACAAAAAAATTAAAAAGTTCCGATGCCAGTTTTGAATGAAGCAGACAAATGAATGATGATTGCACTGTGACCGAGAGAGAAAGATTCCTGGCATTGCCTCCAATTCAATTAGTGCCAATTAAACCTTCAAATAAGTGAAAGAATAGTGTTATTCGCTTCACACTTTAAGCATCGAAATTAATGCTGTAGCAATGTCAAACTTTATAGATAGCAACACAAATATTTACGGATAATTATCCAGTTAATAACTGTGTATGGGAAGCATTTCTAGCAATTTAATCAAAGCAATTGATCTTATTTAAAATCATTCGGATGCTGGAATCTTACTTTTTCAGTAAGTAAAACTATTAAACATCTATAATGCTTATTAAGGCAAATTGTCTCATGCGTAAATTTAAAATCAGATGAGAATAGGGACGTACATTATTTTTTAACAAATTGAAAGTTATATGGTTATGTCACCTTCGTAGATAATCTAAATGACAAAGAATGTTAGGCGACGGGCTACGTTTATTCAGGAGCAGCATGAAAACATTTCTTTTAGATTGATAACCTAGAACTCGCCGAAACTTATCTTCTCTTCATTGTTAATCTAAATAAACGGTTGCATTGATTGATATATGAAAAAAAGGACGTATACTTCAATAAAAAGAAACAAAGAAAATTAAAAACATAAAAGTTTGCAATCAATTACTGTGTAGCATTAATTACCTCTCTAATTTGACTTTTAAAATACAGATTTCTTACTGACTTTGCATAATTAATTGTCAATATGCACACACAGCCTCGCCCTCAGCGAGATTTCTACCCGCTAACCTTACCTATACTGGGGAAATGCATTATCAGAGTTAAATGCGAATTATTGAGTTAAACGTGAAATATTGAGATCAACTTATTCTACACAATTCTTAATTTTTTATAAATTAATTGAAAAAACAGTGAAAACACTGTGTGGGTACAGCTAGTACTCCGTTAATTCATCAAATAGAACTTATAATTTTGTTTGTTTAGTTTACATAACAACGCTTTTACTCATTATTACCTCTGACGGTAAAGCACTATCAATTGCAATTTCCCAGGTTGTTGTTACTATCAGCATTTTAATTACTACAAATATAACTTTTAATTAAAGTTTAAGGCAATAATAGCCCATTAATTCATCAAATGGAAGAAAGAAGAAGATGAATCTGTGTAATTTTTACTTATGTACCAATGACGTGAATCTAAATTGATTCTTTCGAAAATTTTAATGTAAATCTGATTCAAACGTACTTTATTGTGTCATTTTATGTTACTTGTCGCCACCTGGCACATCCAGCCACCATGTGACTAAATGAATAAATAAATAAATATTATAGAGACAGAAGAAGATAACGAAGAACGACGTAGAAGAGAAAGAGTGAGAAGATAAAATACGGACAGATGAGCAAAGGCAAACAGCGAGAGAGACCATAAACGAAATCAGGTAACAAAGAAGAAACGAACAAACTGAAGAAGGGAGTAATATAAGAAGAAGCCAAAACAGAATCGATGCAGCCAACGGCGGAAGACGAAGAAACGACACAAATTTAAACTCAGCAATAGGAAACGGATTAGCTACTCGACGAGATGATTCACATTTAGGAAAAATTAATAAAGAATGTCAATATCGTAGAGCTTTGTTTTTTAATAACTGAGAAAAGCATAACAGATGCTGGTACGAGAATAGCACTTCCGCAGCTTCCAGATATATTAAAACTGCCGTAGAGAGAAAATACCCCTATGTGTAAAAATACGTAAGACTAATGTAGTTTCTGCACATGCCAGGACATGAAATATATATTTAAAGCGGGAAGCTCATTAGTTCTAATTTGAAATGCAAAATCAATCACACTCACCCATCTTCTTTCTTGACATCGCAAAGCAGAGCTGGCCTGTGGAAGATCTACCATGCTGGCTGCGTTTTCAGACTTCATTCTTCGGAGGCTCGCATCTGAAACAACGACAGAACCAACTCAGAAATCTCGCACCCAAAGGATAAAAATTCTACAAAACCTTAACAATAACTTTTGATTTGAAGTTTATAAAGTAATGGAAACCGGCTAATAATGTATTATTCATACGTTTTTAAAAACACAGATTCTCATTTTATGAGGTAAACTATAATTTTTACGTTCAAAACACAATATATATTGATAACAAACCCTTAATTAATCCTACGTTAAGAGTGTAACGCCATATCTTGGCTATATTTGCCCATAAACAAATCCGTCCTTGCAAAAAATTTTACCAACTCTTCACAGAAAATGATACTTTACAACGATAAAATCACTCATTAAACATGTTATGCAGCAACAAAATGTTATACATAAGGACTAATTTATAAAAATAATTACTCCATTATACATAAATATGATAAATATAACATTTCCTATATACATATATATACGGTAAAGATATTTCAACTATAAATCAAAGATGAACAGAGAAGTTATTTAAGATTTCCTTACCTTTGTAGATATAAATCCTCGAGGAGATTGACCAGGACAGCTGTATCACACAATAATAACAGTACATTTATTTTCCAGAAGATCAAAGTTACATGGCAAATCAATAAGACAAACTCAATCACAAAAGAAAATACAAAGTAAAACAATATAACAGCACGAGTGGACTAACGAAAAACAATAATACATCAAAACATCACCATAAATTACAATTAAGTGGCAAAGCAGGGCATACTGAATAATTACATATACAAATTCACATATCATTGTATTATAAAATAAGAAATAGTACTATTAAGAGAAGTTAATTAATGTCCAGTAAGCAATGTGAAGATTACACACATTGAAACTATAAAAAACTTTAGATAATACTTCACTTCGCTTAAAGTGTCTTAAAACGTACACAAATCAAACTAAAAGTACATAATTAAAAACTGCTGTCAAAATGCGTCACATGCACCACTGTTTTCGAAGAATAAACGGCCAAAATTTTGTCAAGATCAAAACTATCGACATTAAATTTCGAATACAATAAAAAGGATTAGTTTTTTACTTGTAAAAAGTTCTGGTGTAAACACATAAAATAACCAAAAGTATTAAAACTCTGCTGTCAAAATGATTATCACGTGGACCAGTTTTCGAAGAACACACGGCCAAACATATATCACGATCATAACCATCAACATTAAATTTCGAATACAATAAAAAGGTCTAGATTTTTCCTTCTAAAAAGGTCTGATGGAAACAAAATAAATTTCCAACTGTATTACGCACATAACAGACAACCCCGTCAGCCATTTTAAGATTTCTACGAAGTAACCAGAAGTAACGCGCAGGCGCGCAGGCTAACCAACATTTCCCCTTATAAACCTGGATATTTACAATTTCGACAAAAAAACCACAAAAAATAAACAATTCCTTTTTATATCTTGATTTCTCATTTTAGTAGGAACACAATTATAACTTATTGTAGCATCGATAAAATTTGCTTAAATGTTATAAAGTACTTGCAGTAAATCAAATTTATTGGCATTAAACTTTTGCTTTGCAAACCTAAATTTGGATTCGTCATGGAGAGGGGTAAAAATAAGGCATTAAAATATATTTTCAGATTGCTTAATAACCGACAATGTAATTAATTAATTAATAACGAATTTTTGGTCCAAATAGGTATGCGTTTTTTTGTAACATTTATTTTTCTGTAGGACGTCTTCATAAACAATTACATGGGTAGTTTCGGCGGCATTTACAAATTATGCGGAAACAATTATTAGTTATTAAAAACTATTCACGAGTGTAATTATAAGAATAGCAATTATACTCCGGAAAATACTTTCAGGTTTTTATCTTATCCATGTACTTTTGAAACCTGTGGTATATTCAATTGATACCGATAAAATATTCGTATAAATTTGAAATGTAGGTACCTACGGTGGCAACAAAGATAAAATGTCAAAAGATTTTAAAGTGAGAAGGAAGGTGTGTTCCGTGAGTGGGTGTGAGGGACGCAGCGATGGGACAAGAAAATTTTTTAATTTCCCGAGGACGGAAAAAGTGTAAGTTAATTTATATTAATGAATATTTTTCTTGTGAATGCTGAAGTGTTTCTGCAAGTTATAAGTGTAGTTTATAAATAGATACAACGGTTGTTTTCAGTGCGAAGATTGTCATTTATAAGCGAAATTTAGAATTTTATTTATTCACTCCGCTTTGAGGAAGTACGTTTAACTAAATGAAGGGATTTGTAAGGCGAACATATATGTGTCATTGGTCTCTCCATTTGTTAAATATGTATAGGTGGTTTGTTTGAAATATACATGAGTTTCGTCAATTAAATCTAGTGGAAAAGTTGCTGCCTAAATTATTACGTTTTGTAAATTATAAATTACATGATTTCAGCTTCAATGTGAATTATTGTATGCTTTTGGAGATTCGTTCCTTACATACTCTTTAGGACGTAGGAATTAAATCATTCTTTCCGTATTTGTTTTTAAAAAACTATGTCGATTCTTCTAGTCTTTTTGCACTTACTATTAACCTCTCAAACTGTGAGAAACTATCTTTAATTTAATAGAAACTTTTACAGCATATGATAGAATACAAAGGGCAGGTAATGTGTATATTGACATTTGCAACATTCTTATATGAGATAAAAGGAAACTGAAAATTTCGTGTACAAACAAATGTGGTATGTTTCAAAGCATTAATTTAACTCCAAATATGACAGCAATTCCTAAAATGCATTTATTCCTGCTAATTGTCGTAATGTGATTAATTTGCATTTATAATTTCCAGTGTGAAATATTTTTGTATTATTATTCCTTGACCTTTTATAAAGAAATTAATAAAATGTTCGTGATTACCTTTTATATAAAACCGAGTGCACCTTTGCAATTATGTTAAGAATAACTAACTTAATGTGGGGGTATAATGGCACTATTTGTTCGATGGTACAATTTCCAATGCTTCTTAAATGAGACGGTTTTCCAATTCTTTAAGAAATTTTGTGAACCTTGCAGGTTTTTTTATCTTTCTGGTAATCTATGATTATTCATACCGATTAATGTCTTTATGTGCAGGTGCTTGGAATGGCTTTCATTTTGCCAAAACTGGCAGGTTCGTGACATGTATGAGCGTGGGGGTGTGCGAGCGGTGGTCCACAAGATGGTTTAAAATGTTGTAATTTTTTTATTTTAGGGATAATTTTCACGTCTTAGTAAATATATTTTATTTTAGTGTATAGGTTTCACATTTCTTTGTCACTGTTTTATTTTAGGGTATAGGTTTTACATTTCTTTGTCAATGTTTTATTTTAGGGTATAGGTTTTACATTTCTTTGTTAATATATGTTATTGTAGGGTATAGGCTTTAAATTTTGTAAATATATATATATGTACATATTCATTATTCAATCTTTTAACTTCTATATGCTTTTTGTTGGGGAAATTAACATAATTCAGATATTGTGCGACCTTTTATGTTGCAGTATGTACACATTTTCACTTCTTATGATTTAAAATTATCTGCCTAATATCATTGCCCTCATTAGGTTTGGGAACAGGTATTACATCATGCCTCTTAATGTTAGAGTACATATTTGGATGGTTTCTGTGTGTTGTATGCACTGCTTAGTGTATATATGTTCATTTTTATACTGTTTATTTGGTTACCTTGATATGATATTATGAACTTGTATATATGTCATGTGAAGGGTGTCACTGTTTATATGCTTGCATGAATTAACACATTTGAGATGTTGCAGTATGTACATACTTTTACCTTCCTGTGATTTCAAATTATCTAATATCAATGCTCTCATTAGCTTTGAGAGAAAGTATGATTTTATATGCATTTTGTGGCATGAACTAGCGCAATGCAGATAATTTGCAACCTTTTATTATTTAGTATGTACCTGCATACATCTTTTTTGTTAATTCATTGTTCATTATGTTCATATTACATTTTTTGTCTATGTTCAATTGCATATTTTCATGGTTTACAGTATTGTCTATACTACTTCGTGTATGTTAAGAAGTATATTTCAAAGCAAAAATCAATTTAAAACTAGTGAAAGTTGTTGTTTCGGAAACTGAGAAGTCCAGAGTGGTGAGCAGACGCTAAATGATATTAAGGTAGTACATTTTATTGCAAAATCTATTGAAAGTATTATCAGAGGCAATTGAAGATTGAACAAATTTTTTTGTTACTGGAATTCTGCTTATTTCATGAAATTGACATGCTAAAGCATTAATCCATTAAAATCTGTTAAGAGTGGCTATTTTAGTTGAAAGAAATATATGTACATGGTAGGTACTTTTATTCACTTTTCAGAATGAATGAATTCTAGGTTAACATTGCATATAATAAAAGGATTTTCTTTGGAATAAGAAGTTTGTTATGTGGTTTCTTTAACTGAATTGAATCAAGTTCTCTTCTAAGTTTGAAATCCATTTAAAACTGGTGAAAGTGGTTGTTTCGGAAAATGAGAAGGCAAGAGTGCTGAGCAGTCAATAAACAATATTGAGGTACATTATATTCCAAAATCTATTTAAAGTATTATCAGAGGCAATTGAAGATTGAACCAATTTTTTGGAACCGGAATTCTGCTTATTTAATGAAATTGAAATCCTAATGCTATAATCAATTTAAAACTAATAACAATGGCTATTTTAGTATAAAGAAAGTTACTATTTTATTCACAAGGAATTTCTGTGAGATTTTAGTTAATTAATTAAAACAGACTTATAATACAGAAATATTCGATGGTTAAAACAGTTTACAATTTTATTCTTGCGATTTTTACATGTTGCATTGACGAAAATTTAGATTCATTAAACCCATTGAATTTCAATGGGCACTTACGCTAGTTTATAAATGTCTGATTAAATGGAAGGGTAAAATCGGTTCGTGTGACCAGCCAGAGAGGCATTCCAGCTCATTTCAAGCACTGGTTTGAATATTGACTTGCATTAAATTTACCACTGAGACATGAAGTAAGTTGGGATGGTTATTAATGAGATTTGAAAATTATAACTGTACACCTAGACTGAAAAAATGTTATGCACATATATTCGAGGCTTATTTTTAATTATTTATGTATCAGACAGTGTTTTGCAAAAGGTTCTCAGGAGATGGTTCAGAATATAATAAAACAACAATTTTTAATGGTATTGAAACAGTAATGCGATTATTCAGACATAATAAATTCGATAAACATGACTACAGCATATGTCTCTCCTGTTCACTATAAATTAATTTAGTATTCCTTGCTTTTATGCTAGCTATGAGTTAGTATGGCTGTCAATTTTAATTAATTATGTATTTTTATTATTTTTTCAGAATCTGTCAACAGCAGAGGAGGAAAGGAAAGCTGCACTGGAGGTGAAGAAATTTTCAGGCTTTTATAAATTTTGTTAGCTTAGAGTGCCACATTAAGTGGGGACTAAAATTTGAATGGCATGCAGGTAATAATCTTATTCCAAATATGTTTATTCATAATAATTCCTTCCTCAGGGGCCCAGCTATCAGCCTTAATGGTTAGCAGGACAGGTTTGTTGAAACTAGAGTCATACAAAACACATTGAGATATAAAAACTACGATAAAATAATATCTTTAAATATTGTTATCCAAGGACAGTGTGGTGGCTTCAAAAATCCATTTAGATGCCAGTCTTTTTATATGGAATGTTACTAAGAGTTTGACATGCTTATAGGTAAATTTTGAACTAGTTGAAAAGAGAGAGTATGTATTAAAATTAATATTTAATGAATTAAATGTGCAGTTAACCCTTTCTTTATGCAGTTTACATGGTTTGCAATTAATTTATTGTGATCTAATTTAAAAATGCCTCCATACTGACCAGTGTTTAGTCAAAAGATGTTGCATTGATTCAAAAGCATCTTTTTCAAATGGACTTGCCTAATATCCCATTATTATGAACAAGAGCATCATAGAAGAATGGTAATATAAGCTCCAGGTAGTATTCAATGCATATGAGACTGGCTTTTTTGGAAAATAGGTACCATTGGGAACTTAGGCATGCCTGTCCCAGTGACATTTTTGTGCCTCAAATCTAGACGTTGAATAGTAATTTTAGGATTTGAATTTAGATGTATTGTTATTCGTTTTCGAAATTAACTTCAATTTTACAGGAGAATTATGAACATTCAAATGATCCAGAAAGTGCAGCATTTGAAATTTGTTACATTTGAATATTCCAATTAAGCATTTTGTGTTATGTCAGTTTATGCCATCAACATACCTTGCTCATTTTCTTACAACTTGATTTGCCAGTGTTTTAGTTCATTGTTTGTCGGTTTCAATTGAATGTTTTGGTCTTTTTCTTAAGCTTGATTTAACATTGTAAGGCTAGTTTCATAGATTAAAATTAAACATTCATGAAACAATCATTGCAGTGAATCATAAATATTGAAATGAAAGAATGAGATAAGGATATGTTGTAAGACAGTCATCTGATTTAGGAATTCATACAAAAGGGGTTCAATTCCCTAAGAGAGGTTTTATATCAAGGTGATTGGTGACGGTGATGTGATTGTGATTTTAAGGTAACTTCAGTTGCTCTTGGACGACACATTCATTTAAATGGAGCCATTTATACCAAGTTGACGGAAATGTGATGGTGACGCAACTTGGAAATGACTCTGCAACTCTAGTCACTGAGTGACTTCCTACCGATCACCCGTGATTCTAGTCACCTGCCAGTAGCCTATTATCACCTTCAAAAATATAGTCATGTAAACTTCCAGTGTCTATAATTTCGCTACCACTTATGCTGTAAGGAAAGCAAAGACACTTTAAAGCCTGAACTTTAGCCTACTAATCTATGCTTGTCCAATTTTGCATACTAAAAATTTTCTTTTCGGAAAGCCACCCAGATAACGGCAGCATAGACAGGATATTTCCTAAGGGAAAAAATTATAAAATTTCATGGATTATATTCTTCGAAAAGTTTCATGGACTAATTTTACAGACTATAGTCCATGAAATTTTTCATAGACTGTGGCCCATATAATTTTTCAAAGGCTACAGTCCTTGATATTTTTCGAAGACTATAGTCCAAGAAATTTTTTAGACTATAGTCCATGAAATTTTTCATAGACTGTGGCCCATATAATTTTTCAAAGGCTACAGTCCTTGATATTTTTCGAAGACTATAGTCCAAGAAATTTTTTAGACTATAGTCCATGAAATTTTTCATAGACTGTGGCCCATGAAATTTTTCAAGGCTACAATCTATGATATTTTTCAAAGACTATAGTCCAAGAAATTTTTCAGACTTTAGTCCATGATATTTTTAAAGTTTATAGTCCATGAAATTTTTCAGACTATAGACCAAGAAATTTTTCAAAACTTTAGTCTTATGCACTCTTTTATTTGATTCACTTACATTATCACTATTACATTTCCTTTTAGATACCATGTCAAGTGATACATTTATAAATAAATCAAAATAGATATATTTAAATAAAAGATTAACATAAAAAAGAGTAAAATCAGCACAAATTCAAACAATTAGAGAAGATATAACTACGTCTACACCAAAACTAAACCTTGCGTGATTGGTCAGAACCAATTTCTCTGCGAAAATGACTCCGTGTAAAGTAGTTCCCAATTTGATCGGCTGGATCGAAATCTCGAATTAATCGAATCTCGAATGATCGAAACTCGGGAGTCGCCTGTACTGTATTTAATCGATTGCAATCCAACCTCCACTTTTCACAAGAGCACGTGAGGAAAATTCCATGTTGGGTGTTCCAGAATTTGTCGCAAAAAAAATACCGAAAAGTATGAATGCCCCGGTTTTTCCAATCCATAATTAGATAAAAGTGGTATCAGCTAAAATTATGACAACACAAATTACGTTATATTCAAGCATTTAATACATTCCTCCTGTTTATATCCCAGATTCTTAAACTCGCAACAACAAAAATTCCTGGTTTCTCTTTTTGTCTTCGCCGTCTCACATTCAACTCATCAATCATGTAGCACCATTGTGCAGCAAGTTTTGATATTCTGCATATGCTATCATTTTCTCTTAAAGTCTGCAGAATAATTTGTTCCTCCCAAATGGGATTATTAAGAAAAAACTGAAAAACTCGCCAAAGTAAATGGCAAAAATTTATGCAAAGCACTAGGAAATGATGGCTGGCTTGGGGTATCCTAGGAATACGTGCATGCGTGTACTAGAGATGGCTCAGGAGTGAATTTATCGATACATAGGTTTTGAAGACTCGATTCTAAGCCGAGTGGCGATTTTTAAGGAGGTAAAAAGTAAAAAAGGGGCAGCATACAGTCGATTAAATACAGTATATACCTAGTCTCAATTTTGCCCTCAATAAAGTTGTCTGTCTGTCCATCTCACCCTCCCTCCCTCTCTCATCCTTCTTCTCACTTCTTTCTCGTATTAAAAGCATTCAAAGCGCATACCCATAAGGATTGAAATAACAGTAGGGTTTCAAGGTCTAACAATGTAATTGGTAAGCAAGACAACATCCCGTTAAAATGGCAAGATTTTTCCACACTATATGAATTAAACATTTAACATGAACGATTTTGATCTGTAGGCAGAAAAAGATGAACAGAATAAGAAACTATAATTTTTTCTTCAAAATGGTTCAGATCCAAAGATCATAGGTCAATTCTTTCTAATTTTAATTTAAAAAAAAAATGAAAACCTGCATGTTGTAAAGCTGATTTTTACCTGTTACCTTATGAGAAATGGAAATGTCATCCTTGGAGTTAACTCAGCGCTTTTTTTGCCATCTCCTTAAAATATGTGAATCGAGCATTCCTGCCAAATTTAGAGTTTCTGTCTCGATTCTTTCTTGAGTATTAAACCATAATTCGCCACCAGATGCGTGACCTATGCGATAGCATGACCAACCAATGGACGGACAGAGGTGGGCTATTATTAGTATAATGATGGAACCTATACATTGTGTACAATGCATATATTTATCTATAGATTTATCTTGGAGGCCTACAATTATGAGAATGCCCAGCAGGGGTGCACCATCCAACAACGGGCAACCGATTTATCATTAGACATAGTATTTTTAACAGTAATGCAGATTGTATCATAATATGCCATATATTCATACATATTTATTGACTATGGAATTTTATCAAACCATAAGGCATTTTTTAGAATTTTTGTAAAAAATTCCTAAAAAGGGCAGCAAATGATACTTGCACATGGGCAGCCGTGAAGAATGGTGTGCCTCTGATGACGAAGGTCTACAAAGACTTTAATCTGGCCCTGCTAGGCAGCCTATGCGATATGTAGGGTATACTGAGAATATGCCTTGTAAAAGTTTCCTTTTACAACATAAAATTAATCATTTGAAAACAAAAGAATTGTTGCATTTCTTATGTACTCATGTATTGAACATATTAAAATAAAAAAATTGCAATAGAGGAAAAAAATGTAAAAAGGCTATGCAGTTACTACGACGTGTGATCAAAAAGTTTGGGGACTGACTGTGTTCGTGATCTGATCAGGAGTGATCGACGTTTAACTATCTGTGAAGTTTCTAGTGAAATTGGTGTTGTTTACATCTACAAGTGTCACCAGGTGAAATGTGCGTTTTCAATAAAAGTGGGTTTGTTTTGATAATCAGTGTATATCGAGTATATGTGAGTTTACATATGTATTTTGTCTTGTTATGTTTTGGTAACTTAAAATGGCTATATGCAGTTTGCCGTAAAAATATGATTTCTTAAACTTTGGATTCACAGAACTTAAAGATCAAAATGGAATGGGTCGACCTCAATGTTGCAGTGTTTACAAGTCTTGGCTAATGAATCCATGAAAGAAAACAAGTTGAAGAGTCATCTGACTACAGTTCATCCTAATTTGGTTGATAAGCTGTTGGCGATTTGGAAAGAGAAAGAATCAAACGTAAAGCGTATGAAACTTGATGCCCCATCTTGCTCTGCCACTGTGTCACTTTCTAAAACAGCAAAGGCATCTTTTGAAGTTGCTTGGAAGATCGCAAGATGCAAAAAGGCTCATGATATTGGTGAAAAGCTTGTAAAGCCAGCTGCCATTGCTATGGCTTGGACAGTATGTGGATAAGAGATCGCTAAAGAATTGGAAATGGTTGCCCTGTCAGCCAACACAGTAAAACGGAGAATAGACATGATGTCAGAAGATATTCTTAACCAACTAATTTTAAGATTTAAGAAGGCTGGGAAATTTTCTTTGCAAATCGACGAATCTGTGGACGTTTAAAATAAGCCTCAGTTAATGGCTTTTGTCAGATATAAATCATGTGACGACATTATGGAGGAATTTCTGTTCTGTGAATCTTTGAGCACCACAACAACAGGCTCAGACATATTTGAGTTAGTCTCAAAATTCTTTTCAAAACACGATCTTCAGTGGACAAATTGTGTGGGACTGTCTCGATGGTGCCCCTGCCATGATGGGAAGCCGAGTTGGATTTTGCAGACGTGAAGGATGCCAATCCACAAGTAGTTATTATACAGTCTTTTGCACCAAAAAAATCTCACAACCAATACCATACAGGCTGATCTCAGTATAGTGTTACAGGATGCTGTTGACATTGTGAACTTTATAAAGTCTAGGGCACTAAATTCACGCTTGTTTTGAGCTTTGTGTGATGAAATGGGATCTGAGCATCAGAATTTGTTGTACTTTTCTGATATTCATTGGCTTTCACATGGAAAAATGCTTTCTTGTTTGGTGACACTTCGTGTGGAGGTCCACATTTTTTTTAACGAAAAACAACATTTATTAGCAGAAAGGTTTCCTGATGAAACCTGGCTTGCAAAACTCGCATTCCTAAGTGATATATTCCAGCATCTTAATGAGCTGAACACATACATGCAAGGTAGGAACCGCACTCTAGTAGATATTGGCGAAAAAGTCACACCTTTTATGTGCAAATTTGTTTTATGGTGGGACAAAATTTCAAAATGGAAAATGGCTTTGTTTCCCTTTATGAATGGGTTTTTAGAAGATGGCAGTAAAGTTTCTCTGAATGACTTGAAACCTGTTTTTGGCAAATATTTGGAAAAACTGCACAAAGAGTTTGATCGGTATATACCACAAAATGTAGAGTTTGAAAAGTACAACTGGGTAAGAAATCCATTTAACCTTGATGTGATGACAACTGGGGATGACATTGATGGCTTCCAGGAAGAGCTTATTGATCTTCAAAATGATCAGCTCATGAAAGAAAAGTCTGCACAAGTTCCACTGACGAAATTTTGGACAGAGCTTACAAATAATAACACAGTGATTATTCGTTAAGTTTAAATGTGACTGAAGGAATTTGAACCAATGCATAAGTGTCATGCAGTGAGATGATGGTGTCTAGATTATATTATAGATAACTAGTTAATCATGCATGCCTGATTTTAGGATTATGTATATGTTTGTCACAAAAGGTGATCTCTTAACAAAAAATAGGCACTGGTAACCCAAGTCCCTTACTCCCTATTTCTCAGTTAATCAAGGTCTTGTCGTTCACTGTGTTTCCTTGAGAACTGCAAGGGTTTACTGTATTTTATAAAATAGTACAATATGAATGTTTCAATTTCAGTTGTACTTGATCAACAGACATGCTAGGAGAAAATGGACAGAAAGACAATGAGACTTTCATGATATGAAGCCATAAGTTGAGAAATTTCTTGAGGGGTTTCATGCACACTGCAATTCCTGTATGACGTGGTTAATTTACATTTTTCATTCTGAACATTACCATTGCTTCAAATAAAGTAGTGCAGACCAAATTTTAAATACGGCTTGTATTTTGTATTTTTATCAGGATCGATGTAGACAAAATTTATAGTAATTATTTATCTTTGGAAGTGTTAGCTGAATTATTTTTTTATTTCCGTCGGAATTGATTGAAGAATTGTCAAAAAAATAGTAAAGTAAAATGACTTGAATTTTCATGAAAATCAGGATTTGGATTAAAATTTACCATGGATGGCAAATCGATGGCATACATGCCACTTTAGGTATGTGAGATGATTTTGTTTGGCACTCAGCAAAAATCGTTTATTTGCTGTCTAGTTAATATTTTTCCATTTCCGACTAAATATAAAAGACTATTTCCAGCGAGATTACAACTATTTTGATAAATAACTGTATAATAGTAACCTTTTGCCCAGGGTCGAGAAGCTAGTTGCTCCATAATTGTAGTCTGTTCATAAATGATATTGGGCAATGTATCTTTTTAGATAACTTGAATTTTATGTAATCAATGCATTGTTTTCTGAGCTCTAGTCTGAGAAAAAATGATCATGGTGAAACCATAAAATTATTTCTTTTTGGGTGGATTCTTCCATGGCCTAGATACCTACTGCACAGTGTGTTTTCAGAAAGTGCTACGTTTTGGTGAAGTATATACTTCATTCCTGTTTTCTATAAGATACAGGAGGGATGTAAATGAGAAGAAAGAAAGGAGGATTTGCTTGGTGTTCGGCAATTAATTGCCGAAATAACTCCGGAATGCCGAACAACAACTACAGTTTCTTCCGTTTTCCGAAGGATTCCATTAGGTAAGTTTTACATGAGGCTAGGTTTACAAAGTAAATGTAGATTGTCTTTTTATTTATTTTGCTCTAGGGAGCATTGGTATTTTTTGAATTGCTGATACCTTCCTTTAATATGATTACTTTCCAACTTCTGAACATGTGTTTACTCACCAGGTGCAAGGAGTGGGTTATTCGCTCACACCTGAAAGACCTCGAAAATAAGAGTGCGAGCTATTTGCATGCCATCTGCAGAATATGTAGTGTACATTTGAAGACAATATGTTCCTCAACTACTTAAAAAATAGACTGCATAATCATGCAGTGCCGACTAAATTCGAGGTGCCCAATCTACCACCTCTGATAGGAAGCCAAAGAAAGCCTCCAAAAGAAAGGCAATCTGTAAATGCAGAATGTTCTTCGGAAAACACGTCGATTGGCGATAGTCGTGTATTTGTAGGTATGTATGTACGTACATGTGTATATGTAGTGACTGGGTTTTTTGTATACGGGTTAGCATTGATGAATGAGATTGGCATTTATACTGCTGAATGCTCTTTTATACTTATGATATATATATACACACAAATGCACTCATACATGTTTTTGCAAGTGCGTGTGTTTATTAATGTGTGTATTTGGTAATTAATAATACAATATGTGCAGTTGATTCTTACTTCCGTGTGTATAAATCCTTTACAAATAAATCTTAGTGTAGGAGGAAGTAGGCAAATAAATTTCTAATAAGATATTAATTTTAAAACCTTAAATACCCAGTACTTTAGAAATGTCACATTGTGGCATAGCACGTTATTCATTCGACTCAAGTGACTTAAAACTTAATAAAAGTTTTTCACAAATAATTTGTTACAGTTTAGTCTATTATAACTTATGTGACAGTATAAATCTATATAAGCATTTGTCATTTATGTGAATCCTATCTATTCTTCTGTTCATGATATGTTATATTTTTAAGAACATCTGTTAGGTTAAATGTATTACTTGTATTTTTTTATTATTTCCATTTCATTTTTATTTATTTTTCTGTTTTATTTCATTTATTTATCAATTTTAAGTAATTAATCCATTCATTCATTTTTGGCAATTTTGCTTTGAAATATCTAACAGATGCCTTTATTTCATTTTTGTGTTCTTAAGAGAATTCATCTGCTTTACTGCAGCATATGTATAACATCCATGTATGTCCTATGTTTGAGTAATTAATTATAATTGTAGCAATTGAGATGATATCAGAATGTTTTGCTGGTTTTTCACATTCTCCTTCTTTAGTTTTTTCATTATTAAGTGAGCTTTTTGTATATTTTGTCCACTGTTTTGTACATATATATTTTTCTTGCTTTTCAATATGTATTAAATTAGCTTTTAGCTTGATAAGGGATTAGATGGAATAGGAGACTTATTAGTCTCAATCCTGCCTCAAATACATTCATTTATTCATTCACACTTCTCTTGTGATAGGGGATAATGCTACAAAAGGCACTGCTGATGAATATGGAAGTGAAAATTTGGATATTCTATCTCCACCATCTTCTTCACCTGCTGGCAACAGTATGATTGATACCATCAGTAGATTAAAGAAAATCATAAACAGGCAGAGGGTCAAAATTCACAGGCTGAAGAAATTGAACAATTTCTTGAAAGAACAGCTGCAGGATGCTCAAGCAGGAGTTACATCACTGGAGTCCCTCTGTGATAAATATTTACCAGAGAAGATGAAGGCTTTGGTCTTAATGTTTGAAAAAGGTAAAAAGAATAAAAACAAGGGTAATATAAAGGCAATGGCTTTAGGCCTTTACTTTTTAAGTCCAAAAGAATATATGTACATGAGAACCTTTTTGCCACTTCCATCACCTAGAACAATTCGAAGAACTCTGAGCAACTTACCTGTAAATGTAGGTATTTCTGAGTGGGTTCTGACTAATTTACAATTATAAGTAAACACTCTGTGGCAATACCATTTCATAGACGGCATATGACAGTGAAAGTTAAGATAGTACATTATTTGGTGGCTGGAGGTGTTACTATCTTTGGCTGTACAATTCGCAAGCTGTTTCGATATTGAGTTTCGTGACATCTCCCCAGTCCTCTGACGTCAATCAACATTTTTGTCCAGCAATAATGCTTCACCACCTCTCTCCGCCAATTCACATTATATGTATTTGATATTTATGTATTGTATAACTAATTGTCAGGCTTGATTTTCACTCATACGGGGTCTATATATTAGTACCATTTACATGCAGATAACATTTTCTGCGGTTTTGCCATTTTTATAGCAGTAAGAGATCCATTCAGGAAAGAGCGTACAGAAGCCAGATTCTTTATATATGCGAAAGTTTTAAGCAAATGCTTAAACTACGAACTCTAATTTCGTCTTTGTGGTGGATTTATCTGTGAGTTTTACTGTGAATCGTATTTTAAGCAGCATTGTCGAACAACATCCTCTGAAAATTACAAAAAATCCGTGCAATAATTGCGTGGGACTCAGCTACTTGAATTATTATTTGTAAAACTAAATGTGGAAGTTATAATTTAGTATTTATCTTGTCTCCTAAAAGTCTGTGAAGTTTTTCTTATATTAGAGTAGTAATCCCATCATAATTCGTTTTCTCTCACTTTTACAGCAGCGTCCACTTTATGATGATCATTCCAGAACGTCGTCATATATTTCTGTCCATGCACTACATCACCAAGCATGCAGACAAGCAGAGGGATTGCTGTAGCCGCAGGCAATAGTCCTGGTTCTCCTGGATAACTGGAAATGTCAAAACCATCAATTGCCTACTACACCAGATTTTGTATTCTACAAACTCAAATGACGATTGTATTCTGATTTTAGGCAGTGGATTCTGACACCATAATCAAATGTGTGCGGTTCTGTCACCACCAGAATTTCTCTCTGAACCTGTGATGCTATGTAAAAATAAAAATGTATTTCTAAAAAAATAAAAATATTAAACAAATATGCACTTTTTATTTAAAACATCGATGAGTATATTGCACGTATTAAAAAAAAATGCTGATGTAAAATAAGAGAATAAAACGTAAGATCAAAAGAAAACTAATATATTATACTAGTAGACCAGTGGTTCTTAACCTTTTTTGGCTGCGGCCTAAATTCTGGTTGCAGCGACCCATTTCCTCCAATATCCTAATTGTAATAAGTAATAAAATTAATAGGAATTTAATAAATAAATGAAAATAAGCTCTCAGGACATTAGCATTGAACGGGTTGTTAGGAAGAATGATATATATGGATAGCAATGGAAAATCTTTGACGGTTCACTCAAAATGGTTTGGCGACCCAAATTTGGGTCACGACCCAGGGGCTAAGAACCACTGTAGTAGACGGTGCTTGCATTCTGCAAGCATTTTTAAATTTCAGCATTTTTACAATTTAGAATTTTTCCCAATCTAGTATGTCCAAACTCATGTAACCGTGCCAAATTTCAAGTCTATAGCTCATTTAGAAGTGCCTTATAATTCTTGTATGGGGCAAAACAGCCCATAAGATTTTGAATTTTTATTATATCGGATATTTTTCCTATATTTATGTCGAGATCAGGTGTTCGAGCCCCTGTTCTCCCGAATTTCTTAAATTTTTAAAAAATTTTTCATTGTATTAGTTTACGTGGGGAAAAAATTCCATTGCACGAAACGCCCCCATTTGCAATACGCTGTACACTTTCATAACATGTTTTCTACTTATGAGAACTTCCTCTTCTATGGGTATATTAGCGCTTTCTGAATTTTTCACAACCCCATCACACCGGCTTATAAACTCTTGCAATGTCAGGAATTTATCTGAATTCAATCAAAATCTCAAATATCACTGGAATGCTTAAAAAATAATGAAATCAATATTTATTAATTGAAAATATTTGAATGAGGCAAAATTGCATTTATCGTTATCATTACCTATAGTAAATTAAGCAAATTTATTGTAAAACTAAGACAAACATTGAATATTAAAAATGCCCAATACAAATAAAAGAAAAACAAAATTAACAATACTTTCTAATTTTTAATTCCTATTTATTGAGTTGGAATAATTATAAATAGAAAAATCAAGTCACTTTACGACAGCCTAATTTTTATGTAAAATTACACTGCTATAAGAACAACACTTCAAGAGGTCACCTACAGCTTGGACTGTTCCTGTCTCCAAGTGAGAGAACTAAGTAACAAGACGAGAAAACAATTAAAGGAGAACTCGACTCAGTATAATAAAATTGCATTTCAGTACATTTAGTGGGTTTACATGAAGAATTATTATGCTCCCAATTATTTAAAAAGTATAAAAAATATTTGTTTAAATTCTATAGTGTTTTAAACGTGATTCCAGTCAGATACTGCCTGGGCGAAGCCCATAGGCCTGGAAGAGATTGAATGTTGAGACCAAAATGTTAAGAGTTAAACTCTGACGTCTGTGCATTTAAATCAGGCATGTAAAACTCGAAGAGATAGCAGGGTCACATCAAAGCGATGGATGTTATAGAAGGGCCGCATTAGGATTGCAGTTACTTTATGAGAGTAAGATTTGGAAAAAAATGATTTATTCTAGAAGACTGGATGCCTTTTTGGCATTACAAACAGCAATTTATAAAACATGTTCTATACGACCTCAGTAACAATGACAGAATATTGTCCTTTTCATAAAAATAAAGCATTTATATAAAATATTGAGTGCTTTAGTTCAATCAAATGAGTTTTTGGGTTGTAGTTAGGGTAAGAAATGGAATCATGTGGCCCACAGTCCGCCAGTTTGACATACCGGTTTTAAATTATAAACTCACTAAATTCTTTCATACACATCATATAACAAACTAAATCCCTCTAAGAATAGGAAGGAGGAAACTCAAATCTAATCACTTAAATATAAAGTCATCCCAAGTTCCTTCTCTCTCTGCTTCAACTACTTACCATCTGAATGGACACTGTAATAAAACAAATTATGAACAATGAGATGTGAACAAAGTGAATCTGAAAAGTTATGTGAAATAAAATCATAAAACAAAAAATTATTGCATAATTTTGTTTACCTTTCATTATGGCCAACTACCGTGGTCAGGAAAATTCCATAGTCCGGCATGGCCTATTTCCCAAGGGCACTGGATTAAAGTGCTTGTACTAATTAGCTTTTCTATTTCATCTGTTGTATTGCTTAATTTCCCTCCAAATTGTTTGTCTTCTTCTATTACCCATTTCAAAAACTGTTAATGTGGGCTTGGACCAGCATTTCCTTACCTTTTGAACTCTGTGGACCACTTCAGCAACCCTTCCAAGCCCTGCAGACCACCTCATTTCTTACACTAACCTACTTACTGTATCTATGTTTAAGAAAAGGAGTTACTTGGTTACGTATTTTATTTGACCATTTTTAAATATATTACACATGGTTCAGTATGTTTGACGATCACCTGATTATTTTTGTTTTAATCAGAGAAATATTTTCAACATTTGTGCAGGAAAAATTTTTTAAATATGAAATAATTTTACAAACTTAATTAATAACAATATTCAATACGTTATAGTGTAAAATTTGCATAACTTTTCCCAAAAATGTTCCAACTAAATATCAGGTGAGGACTACAGAAAAACTACATTTTGGAAACCTCCACGGACCACCAACAAAACCTTCATGGACCATACACTGGGAAATGCTGGTTTGGACTGTATGCAGTGTGTTTCATTCTGATGTTCAGTATAGATATTCCCGGTCAGTACCGTAACTACGGGGGAGCAAGCAGGGCATCTGCCCCAGGTGCAACTAAGTAAGGGGTGCAAAAAATAAATAATAAAATAATAACTAAATAAACTATAGAAAATAATTTTTTAAATGGGGAGAGGTTACATATTTAGTAGTTTGCTCTGGTTAATAAAATATCCAGTTATGGTATGGTTCCCAGTAAGCCATGTAGAAGTTGCCTGGTTGAGGAATTAATCTGCACTTGGATGATCCAGGGAGTATAGCAGTTCCCAACAGAGGAGCAGCGGAAAGTGATTAAATAAATAAGTTAACAATTTAGAAATGAGGATAGATCATTAAGTCAACAATTTCCCTCTAATAAATTGATAATGATGTAGCACTAAGGAATGAATGTGTCCAAACATTGTGATACAATGGGTTCTGCTTATTAGAATCAAGTCGGGAGTCTGTTTTTTGATTCAATTAACCACTTATCTGGGTATGCCTGTACAAACGTCATGGCCGGATGCACCATTGTTGGGTATGACGGATTTAGACGTCATGGCATTTTTAATGCTGATTGCTATGGGTATGCCGGGATTTTCCGTCCCGTAGCATCTCGCACTTATGGATGGGTTCTTCTAGTTTCGTCCAACCTACCACAGATGGCCTTGTCTTCCTTTTTCTTTGAGAAGCAGGTCTTCATAAGGGAGCTCTGTATATGCGTTGCGGGTTGCATTTCCGTGTACGCTACTTCTTGAATGACCGTTTATGACACTCAGGGTTTTTTCACACTCCCTTGCGAAAACTCACACTTTTCTCTGCATGCACTTTTGTCTACAGGGTAATCCTGCTATTTATGAATGTTTTTCCTGCTAGTATTCCTAATGGTATATGTGAAAAACAAATGTATGTGGAAGGCTCAGTTTGCTTCTGAGAATTGTAGGAGACGTTTCGTTTCTAAAAGAAGCATTTTTATCAGTTACGCTGTTTTATATTTGCGGAAATTGGATGATATTTAACTTTATCTATTTAATTACCCACTGAGGGTGGGACTTGATAAAAATAATTACCCAGTTGAGTGGTTAAATGGCTGATTCAATAATCCGGAGTCTGCGTATTTTAGTTATGGCAAATAAGAAAATGTTAGGAAAAAGTTCATATCTCTTTCATATATAAAAATTTCATGGTTATGCTAATTTTTGAGAGATATACGAAAGATTATAACAAATAAAATTTTAAACACAAATTTCACTTTTCGTGTTATGACAATGTCATCTTCTGTCAATAGAAGCTTCAACAATGTCGTCATCTATCGAATTCAATCTACTGAACTCTTCCTCAACTTACACCTCTTTGGTTTTCGTTTCTGCTCGATGTGAAAAAAACCCGCTTTTCCGTAGCATTTCGCAACTTTAGGTATACAATCCTGCATTCATTCATTGCCACACGATTCAATAAACTGAAATAAGTGAATCCAATAATGGGAGGTTTTTTAAAACGTAAGATACAAAATGGTTTTGGCTTTATGGTTTTGATACAATAAAGCGGCCGATTCAATTAACCACTGATTCTAATAAGTGGAACCCACTGAACCAATGAAAATATAAAACCTTTTTTCAAGTTGAAGATGCCATGAAATTCTACAGAAAGTTGGAAAACACTGCTATACGGTATTTGCAAATGATGGTCTGGTCAGTTTTTAAACTCTAATAAAGAAGATTCAACATGCATATTACAAGCTTATTTAGAAAATGAGCAATAGAGAATATGGGAACCAAGACTTCTTTTAGCCTTGCATCTCATTTTCTGTTGCATGTGAGAGAATTAGAGTAAACATTGAGACAAGTAACACACATCAGTTAATGCTAGTTAGATCACAAAGTAGAGAATAAGATCATTCCCTTTAGACTTTTATCTAAATAGAAGTTTTCTTAAATTCGATGTCATCTTTCTTTGTGGAGAATATGGTATATTCCTGTGATGGCAGTTTTCGCTTGCATACCAAAATAAAATAATTTCGCTTCTCTTTAACCTACTATTAATTGAAAATCCACCCAAAAAGAAATAATTTTATGGTTTCACCATGATCATTTTTTCTCAGACTAGAGCTCAGAAAACAATGCATTGATTACATAAAATTCAAGTTATCTAAAAAGATACATTGCCCAATATCATTTATGAACAGACTACAATTATGGAGCAACTAGCTTCTCGACCCTGGGCAAAAGGTTACTATTATACAGTTATTTATCAAAATAGTTGTAATCTCGCTGGAAATAGTCTTTTATATTTAGTCGGAAATGGAAAAATATTAACTAGACAGCAAATAAACGATTTTTGCTGAGTGCCAAACAAAATCATCTCACATACCTAAAGTGGCATGTATGCCATCGATTTGCCATCCATGGTAAATTTTAATCCAAATCCTGATTTTCATGAAAATTCAAGTCATTTTACTTTACTATTTTTTTGACAATTCTTCAATCAATTCCGACGGAAATAAAAAAATAATTCAGCTAACACTTCCAAAGATAAATAATTACTATAAATTTTGTCTACATCGATCCTGATAAAAATACAAAATACAAGCCGTATTTAAAATTTGGTCTGCACTACTTTATTTGAAGCAATGGTAATGTTCAGAATGAAAAATGTAAATTAACCACGTCATACAGGAATTGCAGTGTGCATGAAACCCCTCAAGAAATTTCTCAACTTATGGCTTCATATCATGAAAGTCTCATTGTCTTTCTGTCCATTTTCTCCTAGCATGTCTGTTGATCAAGTACAACTGAAATTGAAACATTCATATTGTACTATTTTATAAAATACAGTAAACCCTTGCAGTTCTCAAGGAAACACAGTGAACGACAAGACCTTGATTAACTGAGAAATAGGGAGTAAGGGACTTGGGTTACCAGTGCCTATTTTTTGTTAAGAGATCACCTTTTGTGACAAACATATACATAATCCTAAAATCAGGCATGCATGATTAACTAGTTATCTATAATATAATCTAGACACCATCATCTCACTGCATGACACTTATGCATTGGTTCAAATTCCTTCAGTCACATTTAAACTTAACGAATAATCACTGTGTTATTATTAAAGTAGTTTATAAAGAAGCAAAATCATTAAATGTTTAAATTATATTATAGTGTCTTTGATTAAACTAGCTAACAGAGAAATACCAAATGAAACACAGTAGAAGTATTGTTGTTAAATTCTGTTAATAGAACTGCTGAGAATGTTGAAGTATATTATATTGTTATACATGCCTCAGCTCTGCCTATTTAAATACAAATTTGAAGTTTTACTTAAGGAGGTTTTATACCAAGGTGATTGGTGACAGTGATCTGATTTGACGGCAACTGAAGTTGCCAACAAATCACTGTCACCAATGTATTTATATCAAAGCAACTGATTTTTGATGGGGATATGATATTTATTTTTCCCTAGTATCATACATGTCCTAAAGGGAAGAGGATATACTCCTTTATTGAACATTATGATGGCAGAGTTGCCATAGTAAGCAGAATGATAGAAGATTTAATATTCACCCACTTAAATTTTTAATTTGCCACATAGCTCTTTTATATTAAGTCACGAGTTAAACCAACAACCTAAAAAATTTCACTTGTTTTAGCAAATGAGCAAAGAAAAAGGAGACAGGGATTACTGTTTTAATAATATCACTGTTTTAATAATATCAAAACAAACCCACTTTTATTGAAAACGCACATTTCACCTGGTGACACTTGTAGATGTAAACAACACCAATTTCACTAGAAACTTCACAGATAGTTAAACGTCGATCACTCCTGATCAGATCACGAACACAGTCAGTCCCCAAACTTTTTGATCACATGTCGTAGTAACTGCATAGCCTTTTTACATTTTTTTCCTCTATTGCAATTTTTTTATTTTAATATGTTCAATACATGAGTACATAAGAAATGCAACAATTCTTTTGTTTTCAAATGATTAATTTTATGTTGTAAAAGGAAACTTTTACAAGGCATATTCTCAGTATACCCTACATATCGCATAGGCTGCCTAGCAGGGCCAGATTAAAGTCTTTGTAGACCTTCGTCATCAGAGGCACACCATTCTTCACGGCTGCCCATGTGCAAGTATCATTTGCTGCCCTTTTTAGGAATTTTTTACAAAAATTCTAAAAAATGCCTTATGGTTTGATAAAATTCCATAGTCAATAAATATGTATGAATATATGGCATATTATGATACAATCTGCATTACTGTTAAAAATACTATGTCTAATGATAAATCGGTTGCCCGTTGTTGGATGGTGCACCCCTGCTGGGCATTCTCATAATTGTAGGCCTCCAAGATAAATCTATAGATAAATATATGCATTGTACACAATGTATAGGTTCCATCATTATACTAATAATAGCCCACCTCTGTCCGTCCATTGGTTGGTCATGCTATCGCATAGGTCACGCATCTGGTGGCGAATTATGGTTTAATACTCAAGAAAGAATCGAGACAGAAACTCTAAATTTGGCAGGAATGCTCGATTCACATATTTTAAGGAGATGGCAAAAAAAGCGCTGAGTTAACTCCAAGGATGACATTTCCATTTCTCATAAGGTAACAGGTAAAAATCAGCTTTACAACATGCAGGTTTTCATTTTTTTTTTAAATTAAAATTAGAAAGAATTGACCTATGATCTTTGGATCTGAACCATTTTGAAGAAAAAATTATAGTTTCTTATTCTGTTCATCTTTTTCTGCCTACAGATCAAAATCGTTCATGTTAAATGTTTAATTCATATAGTGTGGAAAAATCTTGCCATTTTAACGGGATGTTGTCTTGCTTACCAATTACATTGTTAGACCTTGAAACCCTACTGTTATTTCAATCCTTATGGGTATGCGCTTTGAATGCTTTTAATACGAGAAAGAAGTGAGAAGAAGGATGAGAGAGGGAGGGAGGGTGAGATGGACAGACAGACAACTTTATTGAGGGCAAAATTGAGACTAGGTATATACTGTATTTAATCGACTGTATGCTGCCCCTTTTTTACTTTTTACCTCCTTAAAAATCGCCACTCGGCTTAGAATCGAGTCTTCAAAACCTATGTATCGATAAATTCACTCCTGAGCCATCTCTAGTACACGCATGCACGTATTCCTAGGATACCCCAAGCCAGCCATCATTTCCTAGTGCTTTGCATAAATTTTTGCCATTTACTTTGGCGAGTTTTTCAGTTTTTTCTTAATAATCCCATTTGGGAGGAACAAATTATTCTGCAGACTTTAAGAGAAAATGATAGCATATGCAGAATATCAAAACTTGCTGCACAATGGTGCTACATGATTGATGAGTTGAATGTGAGACGGCGAAGACAAAAAGAGAAACCAGGAATTTTTGTTGTTGCGAGTTTAAGAATCTGGGATATAAACAGGAGGAATGTATTAAATGCTTGAATATAACGTAATTTGTGTTGTCATAATTTTAGCTGATACCACTTTTATCTAATTATGGATTGAAAAAACCGGGGCATTCATACTTTTCGGTATTTTTTTTGCGACAAATTCTGGAACACCCAACATGGAATTTTCCTCACGTGCTCTTGTGAAAAGTGGAGGTTGGATTGCAATCGATGTTTTGGTGTTGGCATATTTAGATGACCTCATTGTTTTGTCCTCTTCTTTTGATGAGCACATACAGGACCTGCAGCTGGTGTTCGAGAGGTTGCGGCAATTCAAGTTGAGCGCCAACCGTGAGAAGTGCACCTTCTGCCGCCCGGAGGTGAAGTACCTGGGTCATCTTATAAGATCTGATGGCATCAAACCGGATCCAGATAAGATAGCCGCAATTGCAGAGATGGCGACTCCTCAGAACGTCAAGCAACTCTTGACTTTTCTACAAACTGGATCGTGGTTCCGTCGGTTTGTACCCAATTACTCCATGGTTGCTCAACCCCTTACAAACCTGACAAAAAAGAATGCCGAATGGAAGTGGGGCGCTGAGCAGGAGGAGGCCTTCAAGAAGCTGAAGGAGCTTCTAACTAGTGCACCAATTCTCAGACAAGCAGATGACCAACTTCCATATGTGCTGAGGACCGATGCAAGTGCATATGCCTTGGGAGCAGTTCTACTCCAGGGGGAGCATCCGGATCAACGCCCGGTGGAATACGCGAGCCGGATGCTCACCCCAGCAGAAAGAAACTACAGCACCACTGAGAGAGAGGCTTTGGCGGTTGTCTGGGCTGTAGGGAAATTTAGAGGGTATCTTGAGGGAGCACCGGTAACTGTTATTAGTGACCATCAACCCCTTCGTTGGCTGATGTCCCTGAAATCACCCAGTGGCCGTTAAGCAAGATGGGCTTTGCAACTGCAGTCTTACGATCTCCACGTTGAATATGCACCAAGCCGGTGCAATGCAGTTGCCGATACATTGTCACGACCACCCTGCCTTGATTCTGCAGACTTTTGTTTGGTGAGTGTCGATTTGCCGACAGAGTCAATAGAAGACATTCGACAAGAGCAGATGGAGGACCCAGAGTTGAGGAAGATTATTAGTGCATTTGAGGCAAAGGAAGATGCAGTAAGCTTCTCACAATGGACAGAGAGGGGCTACATAATGTCAAATGGCATTCTCTACCGCTACTCCCCTGAAGGCGAGGAGGATGAGGCTCAGCAGGTGGCACCTCGGATGCAGATTCCAAGAATCCTTCATGACTACCATGACTCTCCTACGGCTGGCCACTATGGAGCAGAGAAGACCATCCAAAAGATTGCATCCCGATATTATTGGGTAGGGATGCGCCGGCAAATAAGGGAGTACGTGAAGGGCTGTATCGAGTGCCAGCGATACAAGCCAGACAATATGAAGCCAGCTGGACTTCTGCAGACTCCGGTGCAGAACCAGCGCTTTGAAGTGCTTGCGATGGACCTCTTTGGCCCATTGCCTGAGACAGAAGATGGGCACAGATGGATATTTGTGGTGCAAGACACGACCACAAGGTGGGTCGAACTTTTTCCTTCGTGGGATGCCACTGCAGAAGCCTGTGCCCGATGCCTGATTAATGAAGTAGTGCTCCGGTATGGGACCCCACGACGAGTCATTAGTGACAATGGAACCCAATTTGTAAGTGACGTGATGCAGAAGGTGGCACACTGTTTAGGCTTTAAACAGGGCCTAATACCTGCCTACCATCCAGAAGCAAATCCCATAGAAAGGAAGAACCGGGATCTGAAGGTGCAATTGGCAATTTTCACTGCAGATTGTCACCGAAGCTGGAAAGATCATCTGCCGAGCATAAGGTTTGCGATGAATACAACCGTCGTCCAATCAACTGGATACACTCCAGCTTACCTTTCTTTTGGCCGTGAACTCCGCACATCAGATGATGTGGGGCATGATTTGCGGTCAATTATTGACCAATCTCCTTTTGCTCCGCAAATCACGCCATACCTGAAGCGGTTTGCTGTTGCCTTGAGAGAAGCCAAGGAAAGGAGTGAGCTTCAACAAGATCGGCAGAAATACCAAGCTGATAAGAAAAGGCGAGCCAGTCCCCAATATAAAGTTGGCGACCAGGTTCTGGTGGATGTTCATGCCCTCAGTAAATCCAAACAAGGGTTTAGTTCCAAGTTTGCTGCAAGAAGGGATGGTCCATATATGATAATTGCACAAAAATCTCCTACTTCTTTCCAGGTAGCAGCTGTAGATAACCCTGAAGTTCCACTTGGGGTATACCATTCTTCTGCCCTGACTCGTTTTGTAGGGAATCCCGAAGAACCACCACTGCCAGTTCAGCCTTTGAGGAAGAGGGGCCAACCCAAGAGTCAGATGCCACGGGCAGCAGATCAGCCCTTGGGAAGAAGACGCAGAGCCCATGACCGACTTAATTTGTGATATGACCACATTGGAGGACGTATATGTGGTCGTAAGGGGGAGGATGTAACGTGCAGATGCATTTAGTTATTGTTTTGTTTTGCAGACGCAGCGCCAAGCAGGCAGTGTGACGGAGTGTGAGAGTTAGTTGAGCGTGTGCAGAGAGAGAGACCGCGTGGTGTGTTTTGATACGTTTATTTTTTGTGTGCCTCTTGAAAATAAAATTGTTTCAAGCTATTGTAACGAGTTTTCGTTCTTTCTCGTGATCCCGCATTACAAACTCACTATGTTTGTAAGTGTGGAAATTTAAGTTTTCGAACTTACTCCAATCGAAAAAAAATGACTAGCTTATGTGTCAATTTAAATATAACCAAAAGAAATAATTTTATGATTTAACTATGATTATATTATAATATAAAAAGTTTTTTCTGTTGCATGTTAACCTCAATTGTCTTGCGTGCAATAGGTTTGCTATCCCAGTTAGGACGGATTTTATTTTCCCAAAGTATAGCCCAGGAATAGATAGCGGAAGAATATCTGGTAATCATGAAGTTTAGTCACTTTTATTATGAAGGGGTTACATCCAGTGGTGAGCTGCAGTCGGTTCGCACGAACCAGTTGTTAAATTTTGAAGCAGTTTTAGAACCAGTTGTTAAAAACTTCTAGAGAAAGCCGATTATTCGAACCCGATGGATGTTTGGTTTCATAAGAATTATTTCCCAGTGTTGAATTTCGTTACAGTAATATAATATTACAATTGAATAAAATATAATCCAGAACATAAAAATATATAAATTAATTGCATAGAGCAAAAAGAGTTAATTTTGAAAATGATTTACAAATTTAGTATATGAATTTATCTTGATCCTTTTTATACGCGTCTTAATACTGTCAGCTTCCTCTGACAAGCATAGATGACACCTGCAAATATGTCGGAAATTATTGAGACCTTTCGTAGTTCCAGAAAAATTTCCCCACCGACCGAAAAAATCATTACGTAAAGCTCCAGCAAAAAGACAATTTTCTGTAAATGTCCTAGGTAGGGTATTAGAAATAATGAATAAAATATAAATATTGTGTTAACGAATGAAAGGTTTATGATTACATGCCAACATGCAGTATGTTAGATTGTATTAAGAATGTTTATTTTCACTTAATATGATGTTCCCACTTTGAAGATGATTTTCATTATTAATGTTTCAGCTGAGCTGTTTGAATATGTTGAGTATTAAGTGAAACTAGATACTTTAGATTAAAATTTTAACTATCACATGTAAGTTTAAAACTACATCATTTAATATTATAACAGTTTCGCTCATGTAAATATTCATTTAATTATAGCTGTGAGAGATGAATCCAATCAAGAGCCTGAAAACAAGGGTGTTGAAACAGAAAGGCATGAAAATAATGCAACTACAGCTTCCGAGGACGAGGCAACTAATCCGAATGCAGAAGATGATAAAGATGAAATTATACGAAGGCTTACAGCACAAGTTTCTTCTTTGCAAAAACAAGTGAAGAAATTAAAGTCAAATCTGGAGGAAACTACCAAGGCACTGAAAAGGTTTTTAAATGCTGACCAATTGCAGTCATTAGGTAAAAGAACAACTAGAGGACAGAAATGGTCAAACTTAACTGTAAAAAAGGCTATGCAAATTCGTTTTTCTTGTGGCATCAAAGGTTACAGTTCCTTGTTAAACTTAGCAGAAGGCTGGAAAATTTGACTTTTTCTCCAGGAATTCAAATGGAAGTGTTCAAATTTTTGGAACTGAAGGTGAAGCAACTACAAGACAATGAAAGGTACTGTGTTTTGCTGTTGAATGAAATGGTGATAGAAGAGAAGGTTGAGTGTGATAGGAGCACAGGAACAATATTTGGCTATAACACTCTACCTCACAGTGAATCCATTGCTTCTCATGCATGTTTTTATGTTGGCTGGTGTTTCTACTCGTTGGAAGCAAACAGTGGCATATCATTTCACTGGAAAATCATTTCCTAGCATTGAGGTAAAAAATATAATTTTAGATACTTTATTTGCTTGTAATTTTTGTATTTATTTAAAATCATAATACCTGTTGAACTTTTAATGCTAAGAGTGATTTTCATTTTTGAAATTACACAATCTCTTAAGTGAGTTCTGATGTTATTATAATTCATCTGTCCTGATGGGACACTTGTGAATTCTTATATGACCTGTCAAAAGCATTAATGTCTATGAATGTGACCTTCCATATGATGTAAATTTGCTATAAAATACTTTCATATTTAATAATAACACTATTGAAGTATTGTAAATTAATGTAAAATAATGCAACATTGTTTTTAATTTTTGGCTAGTCTTCCATTAATAAACATGCAATATAATAAAAAGTTTTTATTTTTAAACATAACTGAAAATGTTTGTGAATAAAAATAATTTTTGTCCAGTAGAAATATACTCGGGTCGTTATAGCAGGATTCAAGATGGCGCCCCCCACCCCCTTTTTCCGGGTCGGTATAGCAGGATTCAAGATCTCGCCTACGTATACGGGCCTCCAACCCAATTGACGTCCCCCCACCCCTTTTTCGGGGTCGGTATAGCAGGCAGGATTCAAGATCTCGCCTACGTATACGGGCCTCCAACCCAATTGACGTCCCCCCACCCCTTTTTTCGGGTCGGTATAGCAGGAATCAAGATGGCGTCGAGCGCACTTGGACGGGGCCCCCACCCCATTTACGTCCTCCCCCACCCACTTTTCCGGGTCGGTATAGCAGGAATCAAGATGGCGTCGAGCGCACCTAAGCAGACGGGCCCCCACCTCTTCTTCGGGTCGCTATAGCAGGAATGGCATCCAGCTGTTACGAGTTATTCCTCTTTTACGTTATTCCACGTTTATGTTCTCAATGGTAATTACTGTTGGTTACTCATCAGATGGGTCTAGGTTTCGAGAGCGATGTTAATAGTAGGAAGGTCTTCACCGTAGGGGTGTTACCTTTCGAACTCCGGACCACCCGTAATGAGAGAGGAGTCGTTTACTTAACGCGCGAATATACCTGAAATATTGTAAACTACTGCTATTCCCAAAAACGAAGATATCTTAATGCTGTGACGAAGTTGCTTAAGTTATGAATACGCGTAAAAAATTTCGATATTTGAAATATACGGGGGTGAATGTTAATCTAACAATTACCGCTATTAGGCGTTAAGTTATTTCAAATAATTTTCTCGATTTAAGCAATTAGCTCTAGGGCGTATATTAACAAATTTCACCGCTTCGAGCAAACTAAGAAAATAGTAGTACAAGCGCAAGTCCATTAATTAATGAAAACGTAGTATATTTCTACGTAAAATATGCTGCTGAGAATCGTTTACTGAATGCGTGAATATTCGTGGAATATTCTAAACTACTACTATTCCCGAATACGCAGATATCTTATTGCTCTGACGAAGTTGCTTAAAGTGAGATGTTATAAATACGCGGAAAAACAATTCGGTATTTGAAATATAAGTAAGTGAATGTTAATCGAACAATTACCACTATTAAGCGCTAAGTTATTTGAAATAATTTTATCGGTTGAGGCAGTTAGTTCTAGCGCATATTTAAGGACGCGTTGAAGGAATGATATTCTGATTTATTTCCACAGACTTGACTGAAGGTTACAAAGTTCATCGCTTCAAGCAAACTAAGAAAATACTCGTACAAGTGCAAGTCTCGCTGCACGTTCAATTAACGAATGTGCGAATGTGAAAACACACCTTATCTCTTGGTAAAATATGTAACTAAGAAAAGCAAAATAATAATTTGATAATTGCAAGTATTGAATAATTCGTATTTCATTTTCTTTAACGAAAATATATCAAATAAGGTAATGCAGGTAATAAAAATTTTAAAGTAAGAAATACGTACTTTATTTCACACAAAATAACAATTAACAAAACATAACAACAAATATTTGACGTGCACACACACGCATTAATACTTACAAAGTGTTTGCTGTTTCAAATAATTCATTTAGTAGTCTTTCTACACAACGGGGGCAAAGCACGCACGTACATTCGTTAACAACTGTGTACATCTGCAGCACTTCTGTTAGGTTTAAGTCCGGCCACTCCTCGGGTAGGCTTATAGCCGTCTCATCCACCGAACTGATGTCCGAACACACGGGGTTGTATAGATCCTGAACAGGTGCAATCTCCTCTTCGGCCTGGTAAAAATCATCGAAATTAATCGGTGACCATTCCCCGCCGTTAGCGTGTGGTGGCACGAAAATCACCGTGGTCGCGGTTGAATCTACGCTAGTGTCTCCGCTGCTATTACGGCTCCTCTTTGCCGGAGTGGAGGAGCATCCGAGGTCTTCCGGAATCCTCCGTGTAGACCATGGCACTTCACCTTCAAAATCGTCAGAGGAGTTTAAATCTGGCGCAGTTACATTCTAAAAAGAAAGCGATGGCGTTATATTTAGCGTGTCTTCACCAAACAATCAAACAAAAATAAATATATAAAAGCGTTGAATATGTGACTTACAGTTGGAATGGAGTCCTGGTCGTTCTCCTGAAAAAGCTTCCTCTTGACGCTCCTCATTCTGCTGTCGGAGAGAAGTGACCGTATTGGCTGATATCCACGCCAACCAATCTTATGCAGAACCTCAACCTCATATTTTCCATGAAATTTTTCAAAGACTGTAACCTGTGAAATTTTTCAAACAGTATAGTCCATGAAATTTTTCAAGGACTATAGACCATGAAATTTTTCAGACTATAGTCCATGAAATTTTTCAAAGACTGTAATCCATAAAATTTTTCATAGACTATAGTCCATGAAATTTTTCAAAGGCTATACTCCATGAAATTTTTTGAAGACGTTAGTCCATGAAATTTTTCAAAGACTATATATAGTCCATGAAATTTTTTAAAGATTATAGTCGATGAAATTTTACAAACTATATTCCATGAAATTTTTCAAAAACTATAATCCATGAAATTTTTCAAAGGCTGTAGTCCAGTTTTTCCCAACCTCTTATCTGTGTTACCTAAAGTAGCAAATGGTATGTGACACACGACCCTACCATGAAAACGGATAGCCAGTGATATTTACTATAAATGAACTAATACTAATGCCTTTTCTTGAACACTACATAACATTGCCACTTTTTAAAAAAAATATTAAAGTTTTAATGTTACTTCTCAAATCCAATATTTTCTGGGACAATATTAAATACACGAAACATGCAAGAAACAAATCTTTATTCAAATAACCAAAACTATCTTCTACTATACCGTATCATCGCGGATTCCCGCAAACCACCAACAAGCGAACCACCGACGGCAGGGAAGCGCGAAGCAACCGACCTCTACGAGGCGCTCTCGAGTTAATTTAGCGTCAATTCAAACTCGTCCGAATCCTACGCTAATTTTTTCCGTAACTTAACGCAATTTTTAAGTCGAGTTGTGCCGTCGGCGTCAAGGCATCGAAACATCACGTCAAGTCCGAGTTCGAGCTAATTCGGCGTTAATTTTTTTTTGTAAACCGAACGAGCTCGGTCGGGTCAAGCCTCGCAAGAGCTCTCATCTATCGGTTCTCGGTAAATCGCGCGAGTTCTCTCTCTGTAAACCCCAATCCCAATTTTAAAGGCTTCTTTTTTGTCGAAAGAGAGCTCGGCACATCCCTTTGGTTTCCGTTCGGTTTCTTGCCTCCGCACGGTACGATTAAAAAACAAGTTAGGAAAGTGTACGACGTGTCACAAATGGGCGCGTTTCGTGCAATGGAGTATTAGAAAGAAATTATATACCTGTACGTAAGGGAAATAGCGTTTTAAAGTTCTTTTCTTCATCATAAATAATCCATTTTCTTCCTATTTAATAATATTACATGCACACGTAAGGAAATTAAACGTTTGTTTGGGAGATTGTTTATGTTAGAAACAATGAAGTAACCATGCAAGAAATTTTCAAAGTTCAGCTCGATATAAGACATTCTTGTTTGATTTTCTCGATAACGGCTACTCCTACGATAAAAATGTGCAGGAAAGGAAATATTTTACTTTACCAATTCTACAACTTTTATTTGAAAAATATTTCGATACGAGCAATACTTTACGAGATATGACGACAATTTAATTTTTTGTCCCCAGTAAAGTGGTACCCCTGATTGGCGTACGTGATTCATTTTTGCGATTTTCTTATTATATTTGATCGAAAGTCCTTAATATCAAATTTCATGAAAATCCGATCGGTAGAAGTCGAGAACGAACATGCGGACGGACGGACAGACGGACGGACGGACCGACCGACGATAATAGGCGCTCACGCTGTAAGCGAAACGCGCCTAAAAACGGTGGAGTTGTTTTCTAAGGAAATTTGGATGCTGGTTGGTTGAGCGACTCAACGTCCGTTCCTTCGATGTTACTCGTAATTAAATTTGAGGAATCGTTACTCCTTATTGCGCGGACACTCCGCGTTTGCGACAAAGATGTGCAGAAAATTTTGGAGAAATGTAACGATTCCTCGAATGACGGAGATACGAGCTCCGTGCGCTCCGGATACTCGAAAACGAAAAGTATAAAATGCGCGAGCTTAACGTCACGCTTTGCTTAAACTAGAGTTTTAATTATAACCTGTTTTAAAACATGCGTAAAAAATCATGCTGCCTCGATAACCATTATCGGTATCACGATAGGATTATGCATTATAACGCGAAGAAATAATTAAAGTATATAAAAGTAAAGTATATTATAGCAAGTAAAGTAACGAGAACGGGCCCCGGCTCTCGTCTGCGCTGATCGCGCGATGTCATTCGTAGGCGTTTCTCGAGACCCACGGCTCGGAAGAGATAAAGAAAGAATGCAGCGGAGGCGCTCTCTCACCAGGGAGATCCGAGCGACTTGCAGAAGTGGGTATAAATCCGACAAACCGAAAGCGGAAAAGTTTGCAGAGCGGGTTTGCGAACAAGTGCTGCCTAGCGTACTCGAAACTGGAAATACGAAATAAAAGATCCGGAAAATAATCCTTGTAGAGAATTGAACGAATATTTGAAAATGCGAGTGCGAACGTTACAAATTCCAATAAAAGAAAAAGAAACCATTAAAAGTTTTCGATGCGGTTTTGACCACGAAACCTTCGGCGGTTCCGTCTTTACGAGACGAATCTAAAAAAAGAATACGTTGGTACGTTTCGTCTTTTTGAAGAAAGAACAGATCGCCGTTTTCCGTAGGATTTTCCCGAGGCCGCGTCATCGCGAAGATCGTCTAATCCCGACGGCGCACAGTGGTTTAGAGAATGAAAGCAGCGCGAATTAAATACGAAATCATAAGGTTAAAATTTAAGCGAACTTACATAGTACCGTGTCAAGAACATTTCAAACCATTTGAAAACAAATGACAGTTTGTGAACAGGTACAAAGAAAATAATTAGTGGAACTTGAAACTCGCGCAAACTATGTATGCGCGTAACTCGAAAGCGTCAGTCGCTGCTTATCGCTTGTTGTTAACAGTTGCTATTTTCAAGTTTTCTGAGCGAATAGTGAAATTTTTGTGATGGCTGAGATACAGCAAGGTTAGTTGAATATTTATATACATTTTATATTGTAAATTTGTATAAAATAATTCCAAAAAGTCATTCTAAAAAGACACTTATTTTACGCTTTGGTTTTTTACTTTTTCTTTTTTTACATTGAGTTTAAAAAATTTGCAGGTACTTGCAGGGGCTCGTATCATACTATTTTATTTCTTATATACTGAGTCACTTATATGAAAAAAATAAAATGCACATATGCGCACATTAAAATTTTATTCGCTTTTTTCCAGGTACATTGCGCGCAATAATGCGTTTGGACTTGTATTTGGAGTGGTTAAAAATCAAAAGTTTGAAAAAGGTGGAGTTGTGTGATCGTCTTACGGACTATATACGTATAAAAGTAGATGTCAGTGAACATTTGGTGAAAGAAACAATTACGAAATTTATGAAAAATCTTGAACTTCGTTGGAAAAAGTTCCACCGAATCGAGGAACGTTTTCAGACACAAAACTCTCAGTGGTTACATACCGAATTAGTTTTTCCTGAAGAAAACACTGAAACTGGCCCGAGTAAATCGCGAAAACGTGTTCGGCCGCTGAAGAAGTTTGAAGAGTGTGGTGTTAGAAGGAAACAAATTAGGGCGAAACGATTGCTTCAAGAGAAAAGTGTCAAAGCTTTTGCTACACAGGTAGATTACGAGGTCGCGGTGAGCGATCTGCTGCTTCTGTATTACGCGATGTTACTGCAACCACGCCGAAGCGAGCTCAAAAGTATAGAAGAGCATATTTTTTATCTGGGAGGTCGGGCGATAAACCAATTGCGTACACATCTGAGGAGGCGCTTTCTTTAATAATAAACGCAAAAGTAGGTAAGCAACAATATCTGTTAATCAGATCTGAAGCCAAGAACCATAATGTAAACGTTTACCCTTCATGGAGTGCAGTTATTACGGCGAAATATAGATGTTATCCCGAGACTGAAGTTACCGAAAACTCAGCGCAAGTGAAACTTCAAGATTTTTAGATATTACTACAAAACGGATTTGCTGTCTACAAGAAGAGGTGATAAAAACAACTCCTACAGAAATTACGAGTTTAACATAGATATGTAAATGGGGTTGTGCATAAAGTCCTAATGATTAAGAATGCTATTCTTCCTATAGGACAATTAAGTGAAGAAGCACAAGAGGCAAAAAACAAGGATTTTAAATATTTGAGAGAACACCTCACGCGAAAGATGTCGCGTTCGTCTACTAACGAAGACTTATTTAATTATTTGATATTGTCCTCTGAACCCATTATTTCAACAATTTCCCGGAAAACTTTGCCAAAATATAAGAATACTGCATTTACTCCCGAAGTATTAAACCTACTCACCGAACCCAATATTCAATATGCTGATAGCGATAGTGATGGGCAGGATTTTGATGAATAATTAAATTACAAATTTATTTAGGTTTTTCCATCACATTTTTAATTTATCTGTATAAATATACCTACAATATGTTCACGAAGAATAGGAGAGAAGCGAACGATTACACAGACTATCGGAAAGAGGATGGCGAACTGGATTGGGCATTACCTGAGGGGAGAGTGCATGATTAAAGAAGTGCTAGAAGGAAAACTGGATGGAAAAAGCTGGTAGACGACTTCAAAGGGAAAGAGAGCTATCAAGACATGAAGAAAACTGCGGAAAATAGGAGTAGGTATATGGAGAACCACGTTTAACCATGAATAATCACGGACCTGTCAACGGACAGACTACCTATGATGATGTTCGCGAACTTAACATGAAAATCTATTGTTATTGGTGTTTATAATAAATGAAATATTTATGTATGATCTAAAATATTATGTTTTATTGAAAAATGAAAGTCCCTCATGTGAAATTAGAATAATACAGCCACTATTAACATGATAAGAGCAAAATCAGATTTTATTCGCGCTAGATTTCTATTCTAAACCACTGTGCGGCGTGAACTTTTTGAGCGCGTTTCGCTTACGCCGCGAGCGGTCCGTCCGTCCGTCCGAAAGTTCGTTCTCGGCTTCTACCGAACGGATTTTCGCGAAATTCGATAGCGAGGACTCGCGATCGAATATAACGAGAAAATCGCAAAAACGAATCTCGTACGCCGATCGGGGGTACCGCCTTACCGGTGACAAAAAATTAAATTTTCGTCGCACCTCGGAAAAATAGCGATCGTTCCGACAGGATCCGCGAAACACGAGGGAAAATCTCGAAAAAACGACAACGGTGCCCGGTGTTCCCGGACGGTCACCCGTCCCCGGCCCGCGTTTTCGTCGCGGTATGGCCGTTGCAGAAGCACGTGCGAAACGCGCGAGGACGAGGGGACCGACCCCACTACCCCGTACGGCCGAAACCCTTTCCGAGTAAGCGTTGCCGCTCGGATCGCAAACTCTCGACAAAATTTGACGTAATTTTAAAACTAAACGGCGAGACGAGTGCGATTTGTTACTATACTTGGGGTAAGAGTGTTTTTTTTTAAATTCGAAAACGAATAAATAATACAGTACGCCATGGAAAGGAAATAAATTTCGCTCGAAAAACACGCTTTTTGCGATTTGAAGTTCGGGCCTGGCTCAAAAAAAATTAAACTTTCGATACCCTCGCCATTTCGCTACCGTTTTTCCGGCGCTCGATCAATCTTCCGTTTGAGGAGAGTATATTTTTATTATTTCTTCGACGAATAACTTTTACGCTTCTCCTCCACATGTATTCCGCCAAGTAGCCGTCGAATTCGTCGCTCACTTGTCTCGTTCCCATCAAACCTTTTTTTATCGCGTTCCAAGTACCTTCTATCGAGTTTATGTGTACGCCCGTCTCCGGGTTCTTGAACGTTATCGAGTGATTTACCGTCAGGTGTTTGAAACCTTCGTCGTTCAAGCAGTCGTACGCTCGCCAACAATCGGAATATATGGTGGTGCCCGGAAGAATGAATCGTTTGATCGCGCTCAATAACGTTTCTTTGGAACGGTCGGGGACCACGCACACGAAGCACTTGTTGGAGCCTCCGAAAACCCATTTGCCGTCCACTCGTTTTCCTTTGTTGTACTGTCTTTTTCCGAACTTCGATTCGTCTATCTCCACCACGACGCCGCCGATCTTCTCGTCTTCGTTTCCGCACGCATCCATGCAGTAATACGTCCATCATCTTTAATTTGCTTTCACCGAACCACGTGCCTAACCTGACGCTTCTTCGGCATTCGTGCGCGTCTTCCCCCGACGTCTTGCATCGCCACATGTACCCGTCGCTGACGTCTTTCCTTTTCCACAAAGTCATCCTCTTCGAGCACTTCGGACATATGTACTTTTTCGACAGCAAGCCCATTTCTTGACACCACCGTATTATTTTCTCTTCGCCCTCCATTTCTAAGCGCATCAGCGCTCTCAAATAGACCTTTTCCGACGCCATCTCTTATATATATATATACACTAGTATACTCTTATATATATATATACACTAGTAATATTCTGCAAGCATTTTTAAACGTTACCATTTTTACAGTGTAGAATTATTCCCAAACAATTACGTACAAAATCATATAACCCTGTCAAATTTCGAGTTTGTTGCTCATTTAGAAAGGCCTCATAATTTTATTCGTTGCATAGGACAGTAATGTGGCAAAACAGTAGCTAAGATTTCAAATTTTCACGACATCGGATTTCTTCTTTCTGTTGTAACTAAAAACCCATATTCTGCCAAATTTCATGTTTGTATCTCATTAAGAATTGCCGTATCGTTTTCACACTGGTATGAGTCATAAATAGGGCAAAACCGCCCTTAAATTTGGAATTTTCGCAGTTTTATTTTATCTTCGGTTGTAATAAAATTTTCATAACCAGGCCAAATTTCAAGTCTCCAGGTCATATGGAGCTGCCTCATAATTTTTGTTCTCGTATGGAGCAATACTGGGGCAAAACAGCCCCAAAAATAGGGATTATTACAATATCGGAATTCCTTCATTAGGCATAGTTTAACATTAAAGGCATTAAAATATATGCCTCTGATTCCCATTAAAAGCGTACCCATATGAAAGCATTAAGCTTGTTGCTAGGAAGCCTATTGTTTCCGTTATTTGGTAAGATCAACCGTTAGAAAAAATTTCAGCATTGTAGGACATTTATAGGTAATTAAACCACGTACGTTTTTTCTATGTTTATAATATGTGATTGCATTATGCAAGCATTTTTAAACATTAGCATTTTTACAATTCCGAATTATTCCTAATCAATTATGTCCAAAACCATATAACCTTGTCAAATTTCAAGTTTGTATCTCATTAAGAAGTGCCTTAAAAAGTTCATACTCGTATTGGGTAGAAATGGGGCAAAACCGCACCTAAAAATTTGAATTTTTGCAATTTTATTATTTTATCTTCGGTTGCAAAAACATTTCTATAATCGTGCTAAATTTCAAATCTCTAGGTCATATGGAGCAGCCTCACCGTTTTTGTTCTCGTGTAGAGCAATACTGGGGCAAAAGAGCTCCAAAAATGGGGATTACTACAATATCGGAATTCCTTCATTAGGCATAGTTTGACATTAATGGCATTAAAAAATAAGCCTCTGATTCCCATTAAAAGCTTACCCATATGAAAGGATTAAGCCAGTTGCCTAGGAAGCCTATTGTTAGACCGAGAAAAATTACCACTTTTTTGCGGTAAAAGCTATAAATGTACGCTAATTCTACTCGGATTTGAATTGTCTTCAAAAATAAGACTCTACAATTTATATCCTATCCGATAGTTTATGTCTCGAGTTCGTATCTTGACGGAAAGTAATTTTAAAATGCAAATATAAAAACCTCTACACCAATTTACATGTTTTCTTATGGGCCAAAAATGTGGCAAAAAGGGGCCAAAATACACCCTCAAAATAGGAATTTCGCCTGTTTCGGATTTTTTCCTTTGGTTATGACTAAAAACCTATAATCTTACCAAATTTCAAGTTTCCAGCACATCTGGAAGTGTCTCATAATTTTGTATCCTCCTATATATATATATATCATGTGTAAGAAGCATCTATATATTATAGATATATATATATACTATACTGCGTTTCCAGAGATCGTACGGGTGAGGCGTGTCTACGGTTAGACTTGTAGGGTGAGGGGAGAAAGTGTCAGCCAATAAGAGCTCTGAAATTTCCCACGACTTTCAAAAATTCTTGACGAGCGCTGTTGACACGATTGCTCTCAGAACTTCACTCGTCCACAGCTGCTGTTGAAGTGAGCGAAATTCGAAATGTGGCAACATTGGATCGTAGCCTAAGCGAAATAACCCGAATGCGGACGGAATACTGCGAATCGGACCCGTACGACTTCGGGAAACGCACTATAGTTAATGTGTACTTGCATTCTGCAAGCATTTTTAAAGTTTAGCAAATTTACAATTTAAAATTATTCCTAATGAATTTTTACAAAATCATATAATTGTATCAAATTTCAACTTTGTAGCTCATTTAGAAGTACATTATAATTTCATTCGTCGCATTGGAAAATTATTTGGCAAAACAGTCGCTAAGATATCGAATTTTAACGATATTGGATTTTGTCTTTCTGTTTTAACTAAAAACCCATAATTCTGCCGAATTTCATGTTTGTAACTCATTAAGAATTGCCGTATAATTTTCACACTGGTATAGGTCATATATAGGGTAAAACCGCCCTTAAAATTTGGAATTTTCGCAGTGTTTTATTTTATAATCGGCTACAATAAAATTTTTATAACCAGGCCAAATTTCAAGTCTCTACGTCATATGGAGCTGCCTCATAATTTTTGTTCCCGTATGGAGCAATACGGGGCAACCAGCCTCAAAAATAGGGATTATTACAATATCGGAATTCCTTCATTAGGCATAGTTTAACATTAACGGCGTTAAAACATATGCCTCTGATTCCCATTAAAAGCTTACCCGTGTGAAAGCATTAAGCCTGTTGCTAGGAAGCCTATTGTTAGACCAAGAAAAATTACCACTTTTTTGCGATAAAAACTATAAATTTACATTAATTCTACTCGGATTTGAATTCTGTCTTCAAAAATAAGAAACTACAATTTATATCCTATCCGACAGTTCAAGTCTCGAGTTCGTGTCTTGACGGGAAGTAATTTTAAAATGCAAATATAAAAACCTCTACACCAATTTACGTTTTCTTATGGGCAACTGACCAAAAGCCTACGATCCTACCGAGTTTCTGGCGCACCTGGAAGTGCCTCGTAATTTCGTGTCCTCCTATGCGTGCCGTGCGTTTGCGTACGAGGTCGGTTTAAAATTGTTCCGAGCTACGGAATCGGATTATCGGCCCAAGCGAAACTACTTTAGGTTCCCTTTGATTTTACGTTGCGCGATTTCGCTCCGAGTTTTCGCGGGTATCGGAATGAAAAAGTGCAAACGTGTTGTATCCTTGATGGTTCCAAATTTAGCCGCTGTGGAGTGGTGGCGCCTTCCGGTACCTTGTTCTGAACTCTTACCAAGGATTGCTTATGGGCAAATATTAAATACAAAATGTATATTAATGGAGTTATACTCTTAGCTTAGTATTAATTAAGATTATTTTCGAACTATTCAACGTTGTATGCCAGATATCTGAATTTTTATCTCACGGATTTTATTTAGATTCAGATTTTGTTAGATTCAGAGCAATTCTTAGACTACAGCTTGTAATCATTGGAAAAATTAGTAAATATTAATTGTGTTAATAATGTTTACTTCAGGGTTTGTTATCAATATAGATTAAGTGTTTTTACCATAAAGGATTATAGTTTACCTCAGAAAATGAGAATAAATGTTTTTAAAAAAGATAATGTTAAGGTTTTGTAGAATTTTTACTGTGAACTTCCAGGGCATTCCTTTGGATGATAATCGTCGAAGAAACACGGAAAACATAAATATTCATGGCACCAGCAGCAACATATAAATGAACTCTTCCTACAGTTGCAGCGATTTATTTTAATTTCGTCTGTGAACGAAACTTCACTTACATTAAGAAATAATTCGCGCCGCTCGCAGCTACATATATGCTGCCCCTATTGCCATGAATATTTATATTACTGGTTTTTTCTACGACTACCATCCAAAGGAATGCACGGGAAATGCAAACTAGATGTAAATGGTGGAAGTGCAATTACGGCGGAATATCACAGCTTAAAGAATACGCCAACGTCTACAGAGAGTGTCAATGTAGTAATGGACAGACGCGGCTAATTTTCTTGAGGGAGTAGGTTGGGAATAAAATACGCAAATAGAGGTGTATAAATATTTTCTGAAAAATGGGGGAAAATAGTGGTCTAGTGATTAAAAACAGTTATCCTGCATGAAAAAAATAAAAATTGCGGTGAATAAGTAAAGAACAGTGAAATACATGGATGATCAAATACTTCTAGCAAGAAAGAAAAAGGAACTCCAGGAAATGATAAATAGACTAGTGATAACAGGTAGCAAATACGGTATGGAAATTAATACAGAAAAATCCAAGGTTATGCGAACATCAAGTAAAGAAGAAGAAAATTTGAACATAAGGATTGGAGGAAAGCCATTAGAACAAGTTTCACATTATAAATACCTTGGAAGCATCAAAACAAGAGAAGCAAAATGTACCGAGGAAATCAGGACTACAATAACAAAAGCAAAAGCCGCTTTCAGATGAAAGCAACTCCTACTAACGGGAAATATAAAGCAGGAAATCCACAAGAGGTTGATAAAATGCTACATATGGAGTATAGCGGTGCACTCCGCGACGCGTTTTCACGGAAGTTGCCCCCACATTTGGTGTTCCGCGAAATATTCGCATGCGAGCAAGAGGAGACCGAGGCGAGTGAACTGTTCCTATGTCGTGCTCGTGCTTTGTTTTCCCAGCTCCCGTATGCGCTACCCGAACGCGCACAGATCGACATGGTGTATGGGTTGATGAACCGGAAGATACGCAAGAGAGTCCGCCCAGACGACGCCGACTCCTTGCTGAGCCGCGCCAAAGAAGTCGAATTATCGCAGCGTGAGGCGAATCCTGCGCCGAAAGTGGTTGCCGATCCAACTCCTGCAAGGGGCCCATCCGAGAAGAGTCGTCCACGATGTGCCTTTTGTAAAAACGTCGGGCACGAGGTGGAGAGCTGTCGGAAGGCTAAGGCGGCAAAGAGATCATCCGAGGAAAGCGGTATTCCGCTACGTCAGAAGTCGAACACAAAGCCGCAACTTTCCTGTTTTGCGTGCGGTGCGCCGGGCTATGTGAGGAGCAATTGCCCTAATTGTGCTCCCGCGAACGTTGGTCATGCAGCATCTCGGCCCATCTTCTTCTCCCACATGCAAATTCGTGGTGACGAAGATACACCCCGCCCCATGCTGTTAGTAAACATCTGTGGATTATACGGGAAGGTGTGTGTTGATACTGGGTCCAGCAGAAGCATCGCTGGAGCCCAACTGCATCAGATACTCATGGATCGTGGATGCCGTGTCGATGAAACGGAGATGGAGATGAGACTTGCGGACGGAGAAGTTAAACGAACCACGGCGAGGACCTTTCCGGTGGAGATTACGGTGGCGGGTCGGTGCTTTAGGACCGCATTGGTTGCCATTCCGGAGAGTACGGAGAGCAAGACCCTTCTTGGAATAGATTTCATCCGTGATGCAGAGATGGTGCTGGATTGCGCAAAACGGAAATGGTATTTCTCCAATAAACCTGAAGTCCGCCATGCTTTCCTTCCCGAAGGAGACGGTCCCAGCTGTGTACCGATCCAAGCGGCAGAAGTTTGCCCTTCGCTCAGGAGTGATGAAGGACGCAACCTTGACCAGCAGGAGAGGAAACGACTCGGTGCCCTCATCACGGAATACGGTGATATTTTCGGCCCCCACAAGGATCCTACACCTTTCGCCGAACACGCGATCCGGCTGACGGATGATATGCCTATCGCTGTGCCTCCATACCGCTTGTCACCTGCAAAGAAGCAGCTTCTGGAACAAGAGATCGAGAAGATGCTCGCCAGCGATGTTATCGAGGAGTGTGATTCTCCGTATGCAGCCCCTGTGGTATTGGTTCCGAAGAGGGATGGAACTCAACGGGTCTGCGTGGACTACCGACGGCTGAATAGTGTTACGGTACCAGACAGGTATCCGTTGCCGCGCGTGGATGACCTACTACACGCAGCAAAGAAGGCCACGTACATGACCACGCTAGATTTGCGGTCCGGGTATTCGCAGGTCCCAATGAAGGAGGACGATCGAGATAAGACGGCTTTTGTTTCTCCCCTCGGTAACTACCGATTTAAGCGCATGCCGTTTGGTCTCCGGAACGCTCCAGCAACATTTCAGCGTCTGATCGATAGGTTTCGTTCCGGCCTTGGTGATGTTTTGGTGTTGGCATATTTAGATGACCTCATTGTTTTGTCCTCTTCTTTTGATGAGCACATACAGGACCTGCAGCTGGTGTTCGAGAGGTTGCGGCAATTCAAGTTGAGCGCCAACCGTGAGAAGTGCACCTTCTGCCGCCCGGAGGTGAAGTACCTGGGTCATCTTATAAGATCTGATGGCATCAAACCGGATCCAGATAAGATAGCCGCAATTGCAGAGATGGCGACTCCTCAGAACGTCAAGCAACTCTTGACTTTTCTACAAACTGGATCGTGGTTCCGTCGGTTTGTACCCAATTACTCCATGGTTGCTCAACCCCTTACAAACCTGACAAAAAAGAATGCCGAATGGAAGTGGGGCGCTGAGCAGGAGGAGGCCTTCAAGAAGCTGAAGGAGCTTCTAACTAGTGCACCAATTCTCAGACAAGCAGATGACCAACTTCCATATGTGCTGAGGACCGATGCAAGTGCATATGCCTTGGGAGCAGTTCTACTCCAGGGGGAGCATCCGGATCAACGCCCGGTGGAATACGCGAGCCGGATGCTCACCCCAGCAGAAAGAAACTACAGCACCACTGAGAGAGAGGCTTTGGCGGTTGTCTGGGCTGTAGGGAAATTTAGAGGGTATCTTGAGGGAGCACCGGTAACTGTTATTAGTGACCATCAACCCCTTCGTTGGCTGATGTCCCTGAAATCACCCAGTGGCCGTTAAGCAAGATGGGCTTTGCAACTGCAGTCTTACGATCTCCACGTTGAATATGCACCAAGCCGGTGCAATGCAGTTGCCGATACATTGTCACGACCACCCTGCCTTGATTCTGCAGACTTTTGTTTGGTGAGTGTCGATTTGCCGACAGAGTCAATAGAAGACATTCGACAAGAGCAGATGGAGGACCCAGAGTTGAGGAAGATTATTAGTGCATTTGAGGCAAAGGAAGATGCAGTAAGCTTCTCACAATGGACAGAGAGGGGCTACATAATGTCAAATGGCATTCTCTACCGCTACTCCCCTGAAGGCGAGGAGGATGAGGCTCAGCAGGTGGCACCTCGGATGCAGATTCCAAGAATCCTTCATGACTACCATGACTCTCCTACGGCTGGCCACTATGGAGCAGAGAAGACCATCCAAAAGATTGCATCCCGATATTATTGGGTAGGGATGCGCCGGCAAATAAGGGAGTACGTGAAGGGCTGTATCGAGTGCCAGCGATACAAGCCAGACAATATGAAGCCAGCTGGACTTCTGCAGACTCCGGTGCAGAACCAGCGCTTTGAAGTGCTTGCGATGGACCTCTTTGGCCCATTGCCTGAGACAGAAGATGGGCACAGATGGATATTTGTGGTGCAAGACACGACCACAAGGTGGGTCGAACTTTTTCCTTCGTGGGATGCCACTGCAGAAGCCTGTGCCCGATGCCTGATTAATGAAGTAGTGCTCCGGTATGGGACCCCACGACGAGTCATTAGTGACAATGGAACCCAATTTGTAAGTGACGTGATGCAGAAGGTGGCACACTGTTTAGGCTTTAAACAGGGCCTAATACCTGCCTACCATCCAGAAGCAAATCCCATAGAAAGGAAGAACCGGGATCTGAAGGTGCAATTGGCAATTTTCACTGCAGATTGTCACCGAAGCTGGAAAGATCATCTGCCGAGCATAAGGTTTGCGATGAATACAACCGTCGTCCAATCAACTGGATACACTCCAGCTTACCTTTCTTTTGGCCGTGAACTCCGCACATCAGATGATGTGGGGCATGATTTGCGGTCAATTATTGACCAATCTCCTTTTGCTCCGCAAATCACGCCATACCTGAAGCGGTTTGCTGTTGCCTTGAGAGAAGCCAAGGAAAGGAGTGAGCTTCAACAAGATCGGCAGAAATACCAAGCTGATAAGAAAAGGCGAGCCAGTCCCCAATATAAAGTTGGCGACCAGGTTCTGGTGGATGTTCATGCCCTCAGTAAATCCAAACAAGGGTTTAGTTCCAAGTTTGCTGCAAGAAGGGATGGTCCATATATGATAATTGCACAAAAATCTCCTACTTCTTTCCAGGTAGCAGCTGTAGATAACCCTGAAGTTCCACTTGGGGTATACCATTCTTCTGCCCTGACTCGTTTTGTAGGGAATCCCGAAGAACCACCACTGCCAGTTCAGCCTTTGAGGAAGAGGGGCCAACCCAAGAGTCAGATGCCACGGGCAGCAGATCAGCCCTTGGGAAGAAGACGCAGAGCCCATGACCGACTTAATTTGTGATATGACCACATTGGAGGACGTATATGTGGTCGTAAGGGGGAGGATGTAACGTGCAGATGCATTTAGTTATTGTTTTGTTTTGCAGACGCAGCGCCAAGCAGGCAGTGTGACGGAGTGTGAGAGTTAGTTGAGCGTGTGCAGAGAGAGAGACCGCGTGGTGTGTTTTGATACGTTTATTTTTTGTGTGCCTCTTGAAAATAAAATTGTTTCAAGCTATTGTAACGAGTTTTCGTTCTTTCTCGTGATCCCGCATTACAAACTCACTATGTTTGTAAGTGTGGAAATTTAAGTTTTCGAACTTACTCCAATCGAAAAAAAATGACTAGCTTATGTGTCAATTTAAATATAACCAAAAGAAATAATTTTATGATTTAACTATGATTATATTATAATATAAAAAGTTTTTTCTGTTGCATGTTAACCTCAATTGTCTTGCGTGCAATAGGTTTGCTATCCCAGTTAGGACGGATTTTATTTTCCCAAAGTATAGCCCAGGAATAGATAGCGGAAGAATATCTGGTAATCATGAAGTTTAGTCACTTTTATTATGAAGGGGTTACATCCAGTGGTGAGCTGCAGTCGGTTCGCACGAACCAGTTGTTAAATTTTGAAGCAGTTTTAGAACCAGTTGTTAAAAACTTCTAGAGAAAGCCGATTATTCGAACCCGATGGATGTTTGGTTTCATAAGAATTATTTCCCAGTGTTGAATTTCGTTACAGTAATATAATATTACAATTGAATAAAATATAATCCAGAACATAAAAATATATAAATTAATTGCATAGAGCAAAAAGAGTTAATTTTGAAAATGATTTACAAATTTAGTATATGAATTTATCTTGATCCTTTTTATACGCGTCTTAATACTGTCAGCTTCCTCTGACAAGCATAGATGACACCTGCAAATATGTCGGAAATTATTGAGACCTTTCGTAGTTCCAGAAAAATTTCCCCACCGACCGAAAAAATCATTACGTAAAGCTCCAGCAAAAAGACAATTTTCTGTAAATGTCCTAGGTAGGGTATTAGAAATAATGAATAAAATATAAATATTGTGTTAACGAATGAAAGGTTTATGATTACATGCCAACATGCAGTATGTTAGATTGTATTAAGAATGTTTATTTTCACTTAATATGATGTTCCCACTTTGAAGATGATTTTCATTATTAATGTTTCAGCTGAGCTGTTTGAATATGTTGAGTATTAAGTGAAACTAGATACTTTAGATTAAAATTTTAACTATCACATGTAAGTTTAAAACTACATCATTTAATATTATAACAGTTTCGCTCATGTAAATATTCATTTAATTATAGCTGTGAGAGATGAATCCAATCAAGAGCCTGAAAACAAGGGTGTTGAAACAGAAAGGCATGAAAATAATGCAACTACAGCTTCCGAGGACGAGGCAACTAATCCGAATGCAGAAGATGATAAAGATGAAATTATACGAAGGCTTACAGCACAAGTTTCTTCTTTGCAAAAACAAGTGAAGAAATTAAAGTCAAATCTGGAGGAAACTACCAAGGCACTGAAAAGGTTTTTAAATGCTGACCAATTGCAGTCATTAGGTAAAAGAACAACTAGAGGACAGAAATGGTCAAACTTAACTGTAAAAAAGGCTATGCAAATTCGTTTTTCTTGTGGCATCAAAGGTTACAGTTCCTTGTTAAACTTAGCAGAAGGCTGGAAAATTTGACTTTTTCTCCAGGAATTCAAATGGAAGTGTTCAAATTTTTGGAACTGAAGGTGAAGCAACTACAAGACAATGAAAGGTACTGTGTTTTGCTGTTGAATGAAATGGTGATAGAAGAGAAGGTTGAGTGTGATAGGAGCACAGGAACAATATTTGGCTATAACACTCTACCTCACAGTGAATCCATTGCTTCTCATGCATGTTTTTATGTTGGCTGGTGTTTCTACTCGTTGGAAGCAAACAGTGGCATATCATTTCACTGGAAAATCATTTCCTAGCATTGAGGTAAAAAATATAATTTTAGATACTTTATTTGCTTGTAATTTTTGTATTTATTTAAAATCATAATACCTGTTGAACTTTTAATGCTAAGAGTGATTTTCATTTTTGAAATTACACAATCTCTTAAGTGAGTTCTGATGTTATTATAATTCATCTGTCCTGATGGGACACTTGTGAATTCTTATATGACCTGTCAAAAGCATTAATGTCTATGAATGTGACCTTCCATATGATGTAAATTTGCTATAAAATACTTTCATATTTAATAATAACACTATTGAAGTATTGTAAATTAATGTAAAATAATGCAACATTGTTTTTAATTTTTGGCTAGTCTTCCATTAATAAACATGCAATATAATAAAAAGTTTTTATTTTTAAACATAACTGAAAATGTTTGTGAATAAAAATAATTTTTGTCCAGTAGAAATATACTCGGGTCGTTATAGCAGGATTCAAGATGGCGCCCCCCACCCCCTTTTTCCGGGTCGGTATAGCAGGATTCAAGATCTCGCCTACGTATACGGGCCTCCAACCCAATTGACGTCCCCCCACCCCTTTTTCGGGGTCGGTATAGCAGGCAGGATTCAAGATCTCGCCTACGTATACGGGCCTCCAACCCAATTGACGTCCCCCCACCCCTTTTTTCGGGTCGGTATAGCAGGAATCAAGATGGCGTCGAGCGCACTTGGACGGGGCCCCCACCCCATTTACGTCCTCCCCCACCCACTTTTCCGGGTCGGTATAGCAGGAATCAAGATGGCGTCGAGCGCACCTAAGCAGACGGGCCCCCACCTCTTCTTCGGGTCGCTATAGCAGGAATGGCATCCAGCTGTTACGAGTTATTCCTCTTTTACGTTATTCCACGTTTATGTTCTCAATGGTAATTACTGTTGGTTACTCATCAGATGGGTCTAGGTTTCGAGAGCGATGTTAATAGTAGGAAGGTCTTCACCGTAGGGGTGTTACCTTTCGAACTCCGGACCACCCGTAATGAGAGAGGAGTCGTTTACTTAACGCGCGAATATACCTGAAATATTGTAAACTACTGCTATTCCCAAAAACGAAGATATCTTAATGCTGTGACGAAGTTGCTTAAGTTATGAATACGCGTAAAAAATTTCGATATTTGAAATATACGGGGGTGAATGTTAATCTAACAATTACCGCTATTAGGCGTTAAGTTATTTCAAATAATTTTCTCGATTTAAGCAATTAGCTCTAGGGCGTATATTAACAAATTTCACCGCTTCGAGCAAACTAAGAAAATAGTAGTACAAGCGCAAGTCCATTAATTAATGAAAACGTAGTATATTTCTACGTAAAATATGCTGCTGAGAATCGTTTACTGAATGCGTGAATATTCGTGGAATATTCTAAACTACTACTATTCCCGAATACGCAGATATCTTATTGCTCTGACGAAGTTGCTTAAAGTGAGATGTTATAAATACGCGGAAAAACAATTCGGTATTTGAAATATAAGTAAGTGAATGTTAATCGAACAATTACCACTATTAAGCGCTAAGTTATTTGAAATAATTTTATCGGTTGAGGCAGTTAGTTCTAGCGCATATTTAAGGACGCGTTGAAGGAATGATATTCTGATTTATTTCCACAGACTTGACTGAAGGTTACAAAGTTCATCGCTTCAAGCAAACTAAGAAAATACTCGTACAAGTGCAAGTCTCGCTGCACGTTCAATTAACGAATGTGCGAATGTGAAAACACACCTTATCTCTTGGTAAAATATGTAACTAAGAAAAGCAAAATAATAATTTGATAATTGCAAGTATTGAATAATTCGTATTTCATTTTCTTTAACGAAAATATATCAAATAAGGTAATGCAGGTAATAAAAATTTTAAAGTAAGAAATACGTACTTTATTTCACACAAAATAACAATTAACAAAACATAACAACAAATATTTGACGTGCACACACACGCATTAATACTTACAAAGTGTTTGCTGTTTCAAATAATTCATTTAGTAGTCTTTCTACACAACGGGGGCAAAGCACGCACGTACATTCGTTAACAACTGTGTACATCTGCAGCACTTCTGTTAGGTTTAAGTCCGGCCACTCCTCGGGTAGGCTTATAGCCGTCTCATCCACCGAACTGATGTCCGAACACACGGGGTTGTATAGATCCTGAACAGGTGCAATCTCCTCTTCGGCCTGGTAAAAATCATCGAAATTAATCGGTGACCATTCCCCGCCGTTAGCGTGTGGTGGCACGAAAATCACCGTGGTCGCGGTTGAATCTACGCTAGTGTCTCCGCTGCTATTACGGCTCCTCTTTGCCGGAGTGGAGGAGCATCCGAGGTCTTCCGGAATCCTCCGTGTAGACCATGGCACTTCACCTTCAAAATCGTCAGAGGAGTTTAAATCTGGCGCAGTTACATTCTAAAAAGAAAGCGATGGCGTTATATTTAGCGTGTCTTCACCAAACAATCAAACAAAAATAAATATATAAAAGCGTTGAATATGTGACTTACAGTTGGAATGGAGTCCTGGTCGTTCTCCTGAAAAAGCTTCCTCTTGACGCTCCTCATTCTGCTGTCGGAGAGAAGTGACCGTATTGGCTGATATCCACGCCAACCAATCTTATGCAGAACCTCAACCTCATATTTTCCATGAAATTTTTCAAAGACTGTAACCTGTGAAATTTTTCAAACAGTATAGTCCATGAAATTTTTCAAGGACTATAGACCATGAAATTTTTCAGACTATAGTCCATGAAATTTTTCAAAGACTGTAATCCATAAAATTTTTCATAGACTATAGTCCATGAAATTTTTCAAAGGCTATACTCCATGAAATTTTTTGAAGACGTTAGTCCATGAAATTTTTCAAAGACTATATATAGTCCATGAAATTTTTTAAAGATTATAGTCGATGAAATTTTACAAACTATATTCCATGAAATTTTTCAAAAACTATAATCCATGAAATTTTTCAAAGGCTGTAGTCCAGTTTTTCCCAACCTCTTATCTGTGTTACCTAAAGTAGCAAATGGTATGTGACACACGACCCTACCATGAAAACGGATAGCCAGTGATATTTACTATAAATGAACTAATACTAATGCCTTTTCTTGAACACTACATAACATTGCCACTTTTTAAAAAAAATATTAAAGTTTTAATGTTACTTCTCAAATCCAATATTTTCTGGGACAATATTAAATACACGAAACATGCAAGAAACAAATCTTTATTCAAATAACCAAAACTATCTTCTACTATACCGTATCATCGCGGATTCCCGCAAACCACCAACAAGCGAACCACCGACGGCAGGGAAGCGCGAAGCAACCGACCTCTACGAGGCGCTCTCGAGTTAATTTAGCGTCAATTCAAACTCGTCCGAATCCTACGCTAATTTTTTCCGTAACTTAACGCAATTTTTAAGTCGAGTTGTGCCGTCGGCGTCAAGGCATCGAAACATCACGTCAAGTCCGAGTTCGAGCTAATTCGGCGTTAATTTTTTTTTGTAAACCGAACGAGCTCGGTCGGGTCAAGCCTCGCAAGAGCTCTCATCTATCGGTTCTCGGTAAATCGCGCGAGTTCTCTCTCTGTAAACCCCAATCCCAATTTTAAAGGCTTCTTTTTTGTCGAAAGAGAGCTCGGCACATCCCTTTGGTTTCCGTTCGGTTTCTTGCCTCCGCACGGTACGATTAAAAAACAAGTTAGGAAAGTGTACGACGTGTCACAAATGGGCGCGTTTCGTGCAATGGAGTATTAGAAAGAAATTATATACCTGTACGTAAGGGAAATAGCGTTTTAAAGTTCTTTTCTTCATCATAAATAATCCATTTTCTTCCTATTTAATAATATTACATGCACACGTAAGGAAATTAAACGTTTGTTTGGGAGATTGTTTATGTTAGAAACAATGAAGTAACCATGCAAGAAATTTTCAAAGTTCAGCTCGATATAAGACATTCTTGTTTGATTTTCTCGATAACGGCTACTCCTACGATAAAAATGTGCAGGAAAGGAAATATTTTACTTTACCAATTCTACAACTTTTATTTGAAAAATATTTCGATACGAGCAATACTTTACGAGATATGACGACAATTTAATTTTTTGTCCCCAGTAAAGTGGTACCCCTGATTGGCGTACGTGATTCATTTTTGCGATTTTCTTATTATATTTGATCGAAAGTCCTTAATATCAAATTTCATGAAAATCCGATCGGTAGAAGTCGAGAACGAACATGCGGACGGACGGACAGACGGACGGACGGACCGACCGACGATAATAGGCGCTCACGCTGTAAGCGAAACGCGCCTAAAAACGGTGGAGTTGTTTTCTAAGGAAATTTGGATGCTGGTTGGTTGAGCGACTCAACGTCCGTTCCTTCGATGTTACTCGTAATTAAATTTGAGGAATCGTTACTCCTTATTGCGCGGACACTCCGCGTTTGCGACAAAGATGTGCAGAAAATTTTGGAGAAATGTAACGATTCCTCGAATGACGGAGATACGAGCTCCGTGCGCTCCGGATACTCGAAAACGAAAAGTATAAAATGCGCGAGCTTAACGTCACGCTTTGCTTAAACTAGAGTTTTAATTATAACCTGTTTTAAAACATGCGTAAAAAATCATGCTGCCTCGATAACCATTATCGGTATCACGATAGGATTATGCATTATAACGCGAAGAAATAATTAAAGTATATAAAAGTAAAGTATATTATAGCAAGTAAAGTAACGAGAACGGGCCCCGGCTCTCGTCTGCGCTGATCGCGCGATGTCATTCGTAGGCGTTTCTCGAGACCCACGGCTCGGAAGAGATAAAGAAAGAATGCAGCGGAGGCGCTCTCTCACCAGGGAGATCCGAGCGACTTGCAGAAGTGGGTATAAATCCGACAAACCGAAAGCGGAAAAGTTTGCAGAGCGGGTTTGCGAACAAGTGCTGCCTAGCGTACTCGAAACTGGAAATACGAAATAAAAGATCCGGAAAATAATCCTTGTAGAGAATTGAACGAATATTTGAAAATGCGAGTGCGAACGTTACAAATTCCAATAAAAGAAAAAGAAACCATTAAAAGTTTTCGATGCGGTTTTGACCACGAAACCTTCGGCGGTTCCGTCTTTACGAGACGAATCTAAAAAAAGAATACGTTGGTACGTTTCGTCTTTTTGAAGAAAGAACAGATCGCCGTTTTCCGTAGGATTTTCCCGAGGCCGCGTCATCGCGAAGATCGTCTAATCCCGACGGCGCACAGTGGTTTAGAGAATGAAAGCAGCGCGAATTAAATACGAAATCATAAGGTTAAAATTTAAGCGAACTTACATAGTACCGTGTCAAGAACATTTCAAACCATTTGAAAACAAATGACAGTTTGTGAACAGGTACAAAGAAAATAATTAGTGGAACTTGAAACTCGCGCAAACTATGTATGCGCGTAACTCGAAAGCGTCAGTCGCTGCTTATCGCTTGTTGTTAACAGTTGCTATTTTCAAGTTTTCTGAGCGAATAGTGAAATTTTTGTGATGGCTGAGATACAGCAAGGTTAGTTGAATATTTATATACATTTTATATTGTAAATTTGTATAAAATAATTCCAAAAAGTCATTCTAAAAAGACACTTATTTTACGCTTTGGTTTTTTACTTTTTCTTTTTTTACATTGAGTTTAAAAAATTTGCAGGTACTTGCAGGGGCTCGTATCATACTATTTTATTTCTTATATACTGAGTCACTTATATGAAAAAAATAAAATGCACATATGCGCACATTAAAATTTTATTCGCTTTTTTCCAGGTACATTGCGCGCAATAATGCGTTTGGACTTGTATTTGGAGTGGTTAAAAATCAAAAGTTTGAAAAAGGTGGAGTTGTGTGATCGTCTTACGGACTATATACGTATAAAAGTAGATGTCAGTGAACATTTGGTGAAAGAAACAATTACGAAATTTATGAAAAATCTTGAACTTCGTTGGAAAAAGTTCCACCGAATCGAGGAACGTTTTCAGACACAAAACTCTCAGTGGTTACATACCGAATTAGTTTTTCCTGAAGAAAACACTGAAACTGGCCCGAGTAAATCGCGAAAACGTGTTCGGCCGCTGAAGAAGTTTGAAGAGTGTGGTGTTAGAAGGAAACAAATTAGGGCGAAACGATTGCTTCAAGAGAAAAGTGTCAAAGCTTTTGCTACACAGGTAGATTACGAGGTCGCGGTGAGCGATCTGCTGCTTCTGTATTACGCGATGTTACTGCAACCACGCCGAAGCGAGCTCAAAAGTATAGAAGAGCATATTTTTTATCTGGGAGGTCGGGCGATAAACCAATTGCGTACACATCTGAGGAGGCGCTTTCTTTAATAATAAACGCAAAAGTAGGTAAGCAACAATATCTGTTAATCAGATCTGAAGCCAAGAACCATAATGTAAACGTTTACCCTTCATGGAGTGCAGTTATTACGGCGAAATATAGATGTTATCCCGAGACTGAAGTTACCGAAAACTCAGCGCAAGTGAAACTTCAAGATTTTTAGATATTACTACAAAACGGATTTGCTGTCTACAAGAAGAGGTGATAAAAACAACTCCTACAGAAATTACGAGTTTAACATAGATATGTAAATGGGGTTGTGCATAAAGTCCTAATGATTAAGAATGCTATTCTTCCTATAGGACAATTAAGTGAAGAAGCACAAGAGGCAAAAAACAAGGATTTTAAATATTTGAGAGAACACCTCACGCGAAAGATGTCGCGTTCGTCTACTAACGAAGACTTATTTAATTATTTGATATTGTCCTCTGAACCCATTATTTCAACAATTTCCCGGAAAACTTTGCCAAAATATAAGAATACTGCATTTACTCCCGAAGTATTAAACCTACTCACCGAACCCAATATTCAATATGCTGATAGCGATAGTGATGGGCAGGATTTTGATGAATAATTAAATTACAAATTTATTTAGGTTTTTCCATCACATTTTTAATTTATCTGTATAAATATACCTACAATATGTTCACGAAGAATAGGAGAGAAGCGAACGATTACACAGACTATCGGAAAGAGGATGGCGAACTGGATTGGGCATTACCTGAGGGGAGAGTGCATGATTAAAGAAGTGCTAGAAGGAAAACTGGATGGAAAAAGCTGGTAGACGACTTCAAAGGGAAAGAGAGCTATCAAGACATGAAGAAAACTGCGGAAAATAGGAGTAGGTATATGGAGAACCACGTTTAACCATGAATAATCACGGACCTGTCAACGGACAGACTACCTATGATGATGTTCGCGAACTTAACATGAAAATCTATTGTTATTGGTGTTTATAATAAATGAAATATTTATGTATGATCTAAAATATTATGTTTTATTGAAAAATGAAAGTCCCTCATGTGAAATTAGAATAATACAGCCACTATTAACATGATAAGAGCAAAATCAGATTTTATTCGCGCTAGATTTCTATTCTAAACCACTGTGCGGCGTGAACTTTTTGAGCGCGTTTCGCTTACGCCGCGAGCGGTCCGTCCGTCCGTCCGAAAGTTCGTTCTCGGCTTCTACCGAACGGATTTTCGCGAAATTCGATAGCGAGGACTCGCGATCGAATATAACGAGAAAATCGCAAAAACGAATCTCGTACGCCGATCGGGGGTACCGCCTTACCGGTGACAAAAAATTAAATTTTCGTCGCACCTCGGAAAAATAGCGATCGTTCCGACAGGATCCGCGAAACACGAGGGAAAATCTCGAAAAAACGACAACGGTGCCCGGTGTTCCCGGACGGTCACCCGTCCCCGGCCCGCGTTTTCGTCGCGGTATGGCCGTTGCAGAAGCACGTGCGAAACGCGCGAGGACGAGGGGACCGACCCCACTACCCCGTACGGCCGAAACCCTTTCCGAGTAAGCGTTGCCGCTCGGATCGCAAACTCTCGACAAAATTTGACGTAATTTTAAAACTAAACGGCGAGACGAGTGCGATTTGTTACTATACTTGGGGTAAGAGTGTTTTTTTTTTAAATTCGAAAACGAATAAATAATACAGTACGCCATGGAAAGGAAATAAATTTCGCTCGAAAAACACGCTTTTTGCGATTTGAAGTTCGGGCCTGGCTCAAAAAAAATTAAACTTTCGATACCCTCGCCATTTCGCTACCGTTTTTCCGGCGCTCGATCAATCTTCCGTTTGAGGAGAGTATATTTTTATTATTTCTTCGACGAATAACTTTTACGCTTCTCCTCCACATGTATTCCGCCAAGTAGCCGTCGAATTCGTCGCTCACTTGTCTCGTTCCCATCAAACTTTTTTTTATCGCGTTCCAAGTACCTTCTATCGAGTTTATGTGTACGCCCGTCTCCGGGTTCTTGAACGTTATCGAGTGATTTACCGTCAGGTGTTTGAAACCTTCGTCGTTCAAGCAGTCGTACGCTCGCCAACAATCGGAATATATGGTGGTGCCCGGAAGAATGAATCGTTTGATCGCGCTCAATAACGTTTCTTTGGAACGGTCGGGGACCACGCACACGAAGCACTTGTTGGAGCCTCCGAAAACCCATTTGCCGTCCACTCGTTTTCCTTTGTTGTACTGTCTTTTTCCGAACTTCGATTCGTCTATCTCCACCACGACGCCGCCGATCTTCTCGTCTTCGTTTCCGCACGCATCCATGCAGTAATACGTCCATCATCTTTAATTTGCTTTCACCGAACCACGTGCCTAACCTGACGCTTCTTCGGCATTCGTGCGCGTCTTCCCCCGACGTCTTGCATCGCCACATGTACCCGTCGCTGACGTCTTTCCTTTTCCACAAAGTCATCCTCTTCGAGCACTTCGGACATATGTACTTTTTCGACAGCAAGCCCATTTCTTGACACCACCGTATTATTTTCTCTTCGCCCTCCATTTCTAAGCGCATCAGCGCTCTCAAATAGACCTTTTCCGACGCCATCTCTTATATATATATATACACTAGTATACTCTTATATATATATATACACTAGTAATATTCTGCAAGCATTTTTAAACGTTACCATTTTTACAGTGTAGAATTATTCCCAAACAATTACGTACAAAATCATATAACCCTGTCAAATTTCGAGTTTGTTGCTCATTTAGAAAGGCCTCATAATTTTATTCGTTGCATAGGACAGTAATGTGGCAAAACAGTAGCTAAGATTTCAAATTTTCACGACATCGGATTTCTTCTTTCTGTTGTAACTAAAAACCCATATTCTGCCAAATTTCATGTTTGTATCTCATTAAGAATTGCCGTATCGTTTTCACACTGGTATGAGTCATAAATAGGGCAAAACCGCCCTTAAATTTGGAATTTTCGCAGTTTTATTTTATCTTCGGTTGTAATAAAATTTTCATAACCAGGCCAAATTTCAAGTCTCCAGGTCATATGGAGCTGCCTCATAATTTTTGTTCTCGTATGGAGCAATACTGGGGCAAAACAGCCCCAAAAATAGGGATTATTACAATATCGGAATTCCTTCATTAGGCATAGTTTAACATTAAAGGCATTAAAATATATGCCTCTGATTCCCATTAAAAGCGTACCCATATGAAAGCATTAAGCTTGTTGCTAGGAAGCCTATTGTTTCCGTTATTTGGTAAGATCAACCGTTAGAAAAAATTTCAGCATTGTAGGACATTTATAGGTAATTAAACCACGTACGTTTTTTCTATGTTTATAATATGTGATTGCATTATGCAAGCATTTTTAAACATTAGCATTTTTACAATTCCGAATTATTCCTAATCAATTATGTCCAAAACCATATAACCTTGTCAAATTTCAAGTTTGTATCTCATTAAGAAGTGCCTTAAAAAGTTCATACTCGTATTGGGTAGAAATGGGGCAAAACCGCACCTAAAAATTTGAATTTTTGCAATTTTATTATTTTATCTTCGGTTGCAAAAACATTTCTATAATCGTGCTAAATTTCAAATCTCTAGGTCATATGGAGCAGCCTCACCGTTTTTGTTCTCGTGTAGAGCAATACTGGGGCAAAAGAGCTCCAAAAATGGGGATTACTACAATATCGGAATTCCTTCATTAGGCATAGTTTGACATTAATGGCATTAAAAAATAAGCCTCTGATTCCCATTAAAAGCTTACCCATATGAAAGGATTAAGCCAGTTGCCTAGGAAGCCTATTGTTAGACCGAGAAAAATTACCACTTTTTTGCGGTAAAAGCTATAAATGTACGCTAATTCTACTCGGATTTGAATTGTCTTCAAAAATAAGACTCTACAATTTATATCCTATCCGATAGTTTATGTCTCGAGTTCGTATCTTGACGGAAAGTAATTTTAAAATGCAAATATAAAAACCTCTACACCAATTTACATGTTTTCTTATGGGCCAAAAATGTGGCAAAAAGGGGCCAAAATACACCCTCAAAATAGGAATTTCGCCTGTTTCGGATTTTTTCCTTTGGTTATGACTAAAAACCTATAATCTTACCAAATTTCAAGTTTCCAGCACATCTGGAAGTGTCTCATAATTTTGTATCCTCCTATATATATATATATCATGTGTAAGAAGCATCTATATATTATAGATATATATATATACTATACTGCGTTTCCAGAGATCGTACGGGTGAGGCGTGTCTACGGTTAGACTTGTAGGGTGAGGGGAGAAAGTGTCAGCCAATAAGAGCTCTGAAATTTCCCACGACTTTCAAAAATTCTTGACGAGCGCTGTTGACACGATTGCTCTCAGAACTTCACTCGTCCACAGCTGCTGTTGAAGTGAGCGAAATTCGAAATGTGGCAACATTGGATCGTAGCCTAAGCGAAATAACCCGAATGCGGACGGAATACTGCGAATCGGACCCGTACGACTTCGGGAAACGCACTATAGTTAATGTGTACTTGCATTCTGCAAGCATTTTTAAAGTTTAGCAAATTTACAATTTAAAATTATTCCTAATGAATTTTTACAAAATCATATAATTGTATCAAATTTCAACTTTGTAGCTCATTTAGAAGTACATTATAATTTCATTCGTCGCATTGGAAAATTATTTGGCAAAACAGTCGCTAAGATATCGAATTTTAACGATATTGGATTTTGTCTTTCTGTTTTAACTAAAAACCCATAATTCTGCCGAATTTCATGTTTGTAACTCATTAAGAATTGCCGTATAATTTTCACACTGGTATAGGTCATATATAGGGTAAAACCGCCCTTAAAATTTGGAATTTTCGCAGTGTTTTATTTTATAATCGGCTACAATAAAATTTTTATAACCAGGCCAAATTTCAAGTCTCTACGTCATATGGAGCTGCCTCATAATTTTTGTTCCCGTATGGAGCAATACGGGGCAACCAGCCTCAAAAATAGGGATTATTACAATATCGGAATTCCTTCATTAGGCATAGTTTAACATTAACGGCGTTAAAACATATGCCTCTGATTCCCATTAAAAGCTTACCCGTGTGAAAGCATTAAGCCTGTTGCTAGGAAGCCTATTGTTAGACCAAGAAAAATTACCACTTTTTTGCGATAAAAACTATAAATTTACATTAATTCTACTCGGATTTGAATTCTGTCTTCAAAAATAAGAAACTACAATTTATATCCTATCCGACAGTTCAAGTCTCGAGTTCGTGTCTTGACGGGAAGTAATTTTAAAATGCAAATATAAAAACCTCTACACCAATTTACGTTTTCTTATGGGCAACTGACCAAAAGCCTACGATCCTACCGAGTTTCTGGCGCACCTGGAAGTGCCTCGTAATTTCGTGTCCTCCTATGCGTGCCGTGCGTTTGCGTACGAGGTCGGTTTAAAATTGTTCCGAGCTACGGAATCGGATTATCGGCCCAAGCGAAACTACTTTAGGTTCCCTTTGATTTTACGTTGCGCGATTTCGCTCCGAGTTTTCGCGGGTATCGGAATGAAAAAGTGCAAACGTGTTGTATCCTTGATGGTTCCAAATTTAGCCGCTGTGGAGTGGTGGCGCCTTCCGGTACCTTGTTCTGAACTCTTACCAAGGATTGCTTATGGGCAAATATTAAATACAAAATGTATATTAATGGAGTTATACTCTTAGCTTAGTATTAATTAAGATTATTTTCGAACTATTCAACGTTGTATGCCAGATATCTGAATTTTTATCTCACGGATTTTATTTAGATTCAGATTTTGTTAGATTCAGAGCAATTCTTAGACTACAGCTTGTAATCATTGGAAAAATTAGTAAATATTAATTGTGTTAATAATGTTTACTTCAGGGTTTGTTATCAATATAGATTAAGTGTTTTTACCATAAAGGATTATAGTTTACCTCAGAAAATGAGAATAAATGTTTTTAAAAAAGATAATGTTAAGGTTTTGTAGAATTTTTACTGTGAACTTCCAGGGCATTCCTTTGGATGATAATCGTCGAAGAAACACGGAAAACATAAATATTCATGGCACCAGCAGCAACATATAAATGAACTCTTCCTACAGTTGCAGCGATTTATTTTAATTTCGTCTGTGAACGAAACTTCACTTACATTAAGAAATAATTCGCGCCGCTCGCAGCTACATATATGCTGCCCCTATTGCCATGAATATTTATATTACTGGTTTTTTCTACGACTACCATCCAAAGGAATGCACGGGAAATGCAAACTAGATGTAAATGGTGGAAGTGCAATTACGGCGGAATATCACAGCTTAAAGAATACGCCAACGTCTACAGAGAGTGTCAATGTAGTAATGGACAGACGCGGCTAATTTTCTTGAGGGAGTAGGTTGGGAATAAAATACGCAAATAGAGGTGTATAAATATTTTCTGAAAAATGGGGGAAAATAGTGGTCTAGTGATTAAAAACAGTTATCCTGCATGAAAAAAATAAAAATTGCGGTGAATAAGTAAAGAACAGTGAAATACATGGATGATCAAATACTTCTAGCAAGAAAGAAAAAGGAACTCCAGGAAATGATAAATAGACTAGTGATAACAGGTAGCAAATACGGTATGGAAATTAATACAGAAAAATCCAAGGTTATGCGAACATCAAGTAAAGAAGAAGAAAATTTGAACATAAGGATTGGAGGAAAGCCATTAGAACAAGTTTCACATTATAAATACCTTGGAAGCATCAAAACAAGAGAAGCAAAATGTACCGAGGAAATCAGGACTACAATAACAAAAGCAAAAGCCGCTTTCAGATGAAAGCAACTCCTACTAACGGGAAATATAAAGCAGGAAATCCACAAGAGGTTGATAAAATGCTACATATGGAGTATAGCGGTGCACTCCGCGACGCGTTTTCACGGAAGTTGCCCCCACATTTGGTGTTCCGCGAAATATTCGCATGCGAGCAAGAGGAGACCGAGGCGAGTGAACTGTTCCTATGTCGTGCTCGTGCTTTGTTTTCCCAGCTCCCGTATGCGCTACCCGAACGCGCACAGATCGACATGGTGTATGGGTTGATGAACCGGAAGATACGCAAGAGAGTCCGCCCAGACGACGCCGACTCCTTGCTGAGCCGCGCCAAAGAAGTCGAATTATCGCAGCGTGAGGCGAATCCTGCGCCGAAAGTGGTTGCCGATCCAACTCCTGCAAGGGGCCCATCCGAGAAGAGTCGTCCACGATGTGCCTTTTGTAAAAACGTCGGGCACGAGGTGGAGAGCTGTCGGAAGGCTAAGGCGGCAAAGAGATCATCCGAGGAAAGCGGTATTCCGCTACGTCAGAAGTCGAACACAAAGCCGCAACTTTCCTGTTTTGCGTGCGGTGCGCCGGGCTATGTGAGGAGCAATTGCCCTAATTGTGCTCCCGCGAACGTTGGTCATGCAGCATCTCGGCCCATCTTCTTCTCCCACATGCAAATTCGTGGTGACGAAGATACACCCCGCCCCATGCTGTTAGTAAACATCTGTGGATTATACGGGAAGGTGTGTGTTGATACTGGGTCCAGCAGAAGCATCGCTGGAGCCCAACTGCATCAGATACTCATGGATCGTGGATGCCGTGTCGATGAAACGGAGATGGAGATGAGACTTGCGGACGGAGAAGTTAAACGAACCACGGCGAGGACCTTTCCGGTGGAGATTACGGTGGCGGGTCGGTGCTTTAGGACCGCATTGGTTGCCATTCCGGAGAGTACGGAGAGCAAGACCCTTCTTGGAATAGATTTCATCCGTGATGCAGAGATGGTGCTGGATTGCGCAAAACGGAAATGGTATTTCTCCAATAAACCTGAAGTCCGCCATGCTTTCCTTCCCGAAGGAGACGGTCCCAGCTGTGTACCGATCCAAGCGGCAGAAGTTTGCCCTTCGCTCAGGAGTGATGAAGGACGCAACCTTGACCAGCAGGAGAGGAAACGACTCGGTGCCCTCATCACGGAATACGGTGATATTTTCGGCCCCCACAAGGATCCTACACCTTTCGCCGAACACGCGATCCGGCTGACGGATGATATGCCTATCGCTGTGCCTCCATACCGCTTGTCACCTGCAAAGAAGCAGCTTCTGGAACAAGAGATCGAGAAGATGCTCGCCAGCGATGTTATCGAGGAGTGTGATTCTCCGTATGCAGCCCCTGTGGTATTGGTTCCGAAGAGGGATGGAACTCAACGGGTCTGCGTGGACTACCGACGGCTGAATAGTGTTACGGTACCAGACAGGTATCCGTTGCCGCGCGTGGATGACCTACTACACGCAGCAAAGAAGGCCACGTACATGACCACGCTAGATTTGCGGTCCGGGTATTCGCAGGTCCCAATGAAGGAGGACGATCGAGATAAGACGGCTTTTGTTTCTCCCCTCGGTAACTACCGATTTAAGCGCATGCCGTTTGGTCTCCGGAACGCTCCAGCAACATTTCAGCGTCTGATCGATAGGTTTCGTTCCGGCCTTGGTGATGTTTTGGTGTTGGCATATTTAGATGACCTCATTGTTTTGTCCTCTTCTTTTGATGAGCACATACAGGACCTGCAGCTGGTGTTCGAGAGGTTGCGGCAATTCAAGTTGAGCGCCAACCGTGAGAAGTGCACCTTCTGCCGCCCGGAGGTGAAGTACCTGGGTCATCTTATAAGATCTGATGGCATCAAACCGGATCCAGATAAGATAGCCGCAATTGCAGAGATGGCGACTCCTCAGAACGTCAAGCAACTCTTGACTTTTCTACAAACTGGATCGTGGTTCCGTCGGTTTGTACCCAATTACTCCATGGTTGCTCAACCCCTTACAAACCTGACAAAAAAGAATGCCGAATGGAAGTGGGGCGCTGAGCAGGAGGAGGCCTTCAAGAAGCTGAAGGAGCTTCTAACTAGTGCACCAATTCTCAGACAAGCAGATGACCAACTTCCATATGTGCTGAGGACCGATGCAAGTGCATATGCCTTGGGAGCAGTTCTACTCCAGGGGGAGCATCCGGATCAACGCCCGGTGGAATACGCGAGCCGGATGCTCACCCCAGCAGAAAGAAACTACAGCACCACTGAGAGAGAGGCTTTGGCGGTTGTCTGGGCTGTAGGGAAATTTAGAGGGTATCTTGAGGGAGCACCGGTAACTGTTATTAGTGACCATCAACCCCTTCGTTGGCTGATGTCCCTGAAATCACCCAGTGGCCGTTAAGCAAGATGGGCTTTGCAACTGCAGTCTTACGATCTCCACGTTGAATATGCACCAAGCCGGTGCAATGCAGTTGCCGATACATTGTCACGACCACCCTGCCTTGATTCTGCAGACTTTTGTTTGGTGAGTGTCGATTTGCCGACAGAGTCAATAGAAGACATTCGACAAGAGCAGATGGAGGACCCAGAGTTGAGGAAGATTATTAGTGCATTTGAGGCAAAGGAAGATGCAGTAAGCTTCTCACAATGGACAGAGAGGGGCTACATAATGTCAAATGGCATTCTCTACCGCTACTCCCCTGAAGGCGAGGAGGATGAGGCTCAGCAGGTGGCACCTCGGATGCAGATTCCAAGAATCCTTCATGACTACCATGACTCTCCTACGGCTGGCCACTATGGAGCAGAGAAGACCATCCAAAAGATTGCATCCCGATATTATTGGGTAGGGATGCGCCGGCAAATAAGGGAGTACGTGAAGGGCTGTATCGAGTGCCAGCGATACAAGCCAGACAATATGAAGCCAGCTGGACTTCTGCAGACTCCGGTGCAGAACCAGCGCTTTGAAGTGCTTGCGATGGACCTCTTTGGCCCATTGCCTGAGACAGAAGATGGGCACAGATGGATATTTGTGGTGCAAGACACGACCACAAGGTGGGTCGAACTTTTTCCTTCGTGGGATGCCACTGCAGAAGCCTGTGCCCGATGCCTGATTAATGAAGTAGTGCTCCGGTATGGGACCCCACGACGAGTCATTAGTGACAATGGAACCCAATTTGTAAGTGACGTGATGCAGAAGGTGGCACACTGTTTAGGCTTTAAACAGGGCCTAATACCTGCCTACCATCCAGAAGCAAATCCCATAGAAAGGAAGAACCGGGATCTGAAGGTGCAATTGGCAATTTTCACTGCAGATTGTCACCGAAGCTGGAAAGATCATCTGCCGAGCATAAGGTTTGCGATGAATACAACCGTCGTCCAATCAACTGGATACACTCCAGCTTACCTTTCTTTTGGCCGTGAACTCCGCACATCAGATGATGTGGGGCATGATTTGCGGTCAATTATTGACCAATCTCCTTTTGCTCCGCAAATCACGCCATACCTGAAGCGGTTTGCTGTTGCCTTGAGAGAAGCCAAGGAAAGGAGTGAGCTTCAACAAGATCGGCAGAAATACCAAGCTGATAAGAAAAGGCGAGCCAGTCCCCAATATAAAGTTGGCGACCAGGTTCTGGTGGATGTTCATGCCCTCAGTAAATCCAAACAAGGGTTTAGTTCCAAGTTTGCTGCAAGAAGGGATGGTCCATATATGATAATTGCACAAAAATCTCCTACTTCTTTCCAGGTAGCAGCTGTAGATAACCCTGAAGTTCCACTTGGGGTATACCATTCTTCTGCCCTGACTCGTTTTGTAGGGAATCCCGAAGAACCACCACTGCCAGTTCAGCCTTTGAGGAAGAGGGGCCAACCCAAGAGTCAGATGCCACGGGCAGCAGATCAGCCCTTGGGAAGAAGACGCAGAGCCCATGACCGACTTAATTTGTGATATGACCACATTGGAGGACGTATATGTGGTCGTAAGGGGGAGGATGTAACGTGCAGATGCATTTAGTTATTGTTTTGTTTTGCAGACGCAGATACCAGATGCCAACTTATTCAGGCAAAATTATTGGTAGAAATTGATAGCAAACTTTTAACGACAGAACTGCTTACTTTGAGTTACATTAATAAACTTCAAACTAATTTTAAAAGTACATCTGTATTAATATAAAAATGTTACATCATCTCAATTGTTGCATTATCCATCATGATCTTGAAGATGCACTAATGGCAGTATAAATGGCGCATTTAAACCCTAAACATTTGCTTGGTCGTATTGATGTCTATGCTATGTAGAATTTTTCGTCTTCTGCAAGTGTAAATTGCAGTAAATTTACTATCAAGACACAATTTATATACCTTGTTTGGAAATTTTCATGTGTTATGTGCAGTCCCTATTTTTAGTGACATATTTGAAAAAAGGTGTGCGGGGTACATGAGTAAATGTGGTAATTGTTTTTGGCATTGAAAGGTTGTCTTTTTTTTAAATGCTTTGATTATTGACTGCATTAAATAAGTATGTATTTAGGTGAGAAAGGGACCGATTCGTGCACCATCCAATTTGAGATCAACTGTGCGGTGGGATTATCAGCCTGACTTGTGCAAAGACTATAAAGAGACCGGGTTTTGTGGCTTTGGAGGTGTGTTCTGTTTTTTCCTTCATTCTTTGTCTAGCCATAAGTAAATGTGAATAGAGTTATGTCAAATATTGTTTTTAAATAATTTTGGTCCTTATAAGTGAAGGCAGCAGTTCAGTTTTTGGCATATTTTTATGAAATAGTTGTTTTAAATGAACCTTTTTTGTTTCTATATTAGTTCAAATCACTTGCACTTAAAAAATACATCTCACATTTCGTGTTTTGGCATCATGTTAAATTTTTTCTTATTTCTGTAAATGTGTTAACGTGTTAAAATTCGTCAAGCACTTCTGTATTTTAAATGTCTAATTTGAGAGTCTTCACAGATTTATAACTGTAAATAAATATTTTTTTTCAGATAGTTGTAAATTCCTCCATGATCGTTCTGATTATAAGTTTGGATGGCAGCTTGAGAGAGAAGCAAGAGTAGAAGGAGATGAAGAGGAAGAGAGAGAAGGACAATATGAGGTTAATGATTCAGACTCCGAGGCAAATTTTCCCTTCAAATGTGTTATCTGTCGGTCGTCCTTTGTTGACCCCATAGTCACCAAGTGAGTAGTGTAATTAAGATCTATTATTTGCACTTATGATGAGAAAGCTTGGCATTATAGCAGCATCTGCCTTTTGTTAAATCCTATTCCACCTCTAGAAGGCAGAATGCTTTCTTATGGGACATCACTTTCCATTGGTTTTTAGGCATTCTTTACCATTGAAACAATGGTAGAGGAATGTGAAGTTAGAGAAGGAGAAAAATTCTTAACTTGACCTGGAATCAATGTCCTCACTGAAGCACAGCTTAGTTGTTTAAAGCACCTACATGGCAAGTGGGAGACCCGGGTTTGAGTCCCGGTAAAGTTCAGAATTTTTCCCCTTCTCGAACCACATAGTGACTATTAGCAGGAAAAGCTACATTCCTAATACAGTAAAGCCTCATTATTTCGAAGTTCAATGGACGAAAAAAATATAACTTTGAAGTATCTGGTTTCAAAATTACAAACTTTCTTAAAAATCTAACTTTCTTATGGTCTGCTATATGGGCAGCAAAATTGCAATACAGAAACTTATCTGTTCATTCTACAAATGAATTGGCCTTACAAGTTAGTATCATATACACTGTGAATTCAAACAGCTGAAGAGAAAAAAGTTTGCAATTCACAAACACCACAGCATGTGAAAAATAGGCTCGAGTGATTATCCCAAATTACCCAGTACATTTCAAGTTACTCTTTTATGCTGCATTTTGGAAGAAAAGATGTTAAACCATGTGCTGAAAGATTTCCACGCATCTATCGAACCACGAACTAACTTTTTCCAAGAGATAAAACTGATAAGTTATTTATTGTAGAACTGCATTATGAAAAATTAAATTAAAAATGACCGTTACATTATGACACACACTAATTACCAGGAGTAGAGTGAAATTACTTGTTGGTAAAATAAAATACTGCAACAGCCCGTCGATTTGATGGAATGGACTTAGGATATAACAGACAGATTTTTGAACTGTTACTTTCTCCCAAATTTCCACCAGGGTCTGGAAAAATCTTAAATCTTAAAAAAGTATCGCAAGTTCAATTCCTAAGAATAATTCCATTTCAATTAAGAATACATGGGAAAATCAATTTTCATTTCACAAGCCATTTTTCTTACGGTTTCTAATATGCTCTTATATAAATGTGCTCCTGCTTGAAAACTGTAAGCAGTTTTTACTAGTAAAATATAAAAATTAATATGTAATTTATACAATTCATATTTTTCGTAAATTAATTGTAAAACTCCACACAATGATTGCATGCGCTCTAACAATTTGTATAAACATATATCAGAGTAAAACATTATCTTTAATAACATGCTAATTTTAACAATTTAAGCCAACATATATGTTTCCTTTGGATGTTTCGGATATAATGGACACACTGCAGTAGTCGACAGGCATTCCTCCTTTAGTCCAATATATAGAGGGTGCACTGTAAATATTACATAAATGAGATAGATTTAAATAGCTTTGTTAATTCTTAGGCACTCAAAAGGCTGACCTTTAAGCTTCGCTTAGCTTCCTTTTTTATCTGTTGCCTCGAAATCACACTCAAAACCAATGGCGTAGCCAGGATTTGACCAAGAAGGGATTCAGATTCAGAGCTATATACCGGATGGGGGGTTACCCCGCCGCGGCATGCCGGAGGCAAAACATTTTTACTTTATTTAATGATTTACCCACGTGTTCCGTAAATCCCTATATAGATTTTTTGTTAAAAATAAATAAATTGTGTTTCCTCACCGAAATTAAAAATTTTCTTAAAATATAAGGAAATTCGTGGGATTTATAATTAATAAATGGGATATCACCAACATCATTGAAGCGTGTGTAGATCGGTTCCTTGCTCTTTAACAGAATGTGGCGTTTATTCAGAACTCCACAGTACGTATTGTATTATTATATTTTGAAGGGCAAAAATGCAAGTTACATGCTGGAATAGGGACTCTAAAGAACCAAACCCTATTTTTTCCATATACCCAATTACCATTCACAAATTTGCCATTCGCGAGGGTTTTCAGGAACCTAACCCTCGCGAATGGCAAGGGACTACTGTACATTCATTTCCTATCATAAATGCATTTTATACAACGTTAGTAACAAAGACATAGCTAGGAATATTGGCATCTATGGCCAAGTTATCAAAATTCACCTTTTTATAACACAAGTATTTCTATAGTAGCGTTTATGTATTATTTCTAAAAACGATCAAGCGAATTACCTTTGAATGTATAGTGTATGATTAAAATATCAAATGTCTTGTATCCTTGGTTGATGTAACATCAGTAATAAATATAAACTTTAGCTATAAAAATTAACTTATGTAAATTTTCATCGGAAGGATTCTGGAAAATACTAGCAATAAGTCATTTATCCGAGACATTTAAATTTTTAGTTTAAAAACTCATCGCTACAAATACTGTTGTTAAAATATGAAATATAAAATTCTATATAATGTTACTAGAGGCATTAAATTTTATAACTCTCATTCAGGTCCAGCGCATCAAAAATTGCCGTCTGAGGCGAACATACTTTATGCTGCCCTTTTGCACAGTAGCAGCATTTATATTTTTTAGACCCAATGAATTTTCTTAATTCCGAAAAATCTTGATATATTTCGAAAGAGGAACCTGTGGCCTTTACTTTTTCAGCTCCATTCTACAATTTAGTGCATATAATGTACATTAATTTTTGCGTTTTTATTTTCATGCAAGTAGCGAAATGTGGAACTCATCTGCATAAATACCCTATATAATTCTGAGTCGAATCTTATCTCGGTACAAAAGGAAGGAGCCATCATCCACATGTATCTTATGTCAGTTACAATGAAACCCCTCAAAGAAATTTACGATGTTTATCTCTTGACCGAGAGTGAGTCCGAGATGCGGGGGAAAGATTCTCGCGTTCAAGTTGCATAGAAAACCCTCTCCCATCGCCATATCTCCAGTTCTAATGAACAAAATGCAGCAATTTTTTGTGTATGACTTCTGTAATGTTTATGAATAATGATTTTGTAACTATAACTTCTATATTATTAATGATCTGTCTTTAAAAAAGTCATAAAATTTCCAGTCGAAACGTCAAAAAATTGACCTGTGGTAAACTTTTCCCCTATTTGTTTTAGAGGTACACCCAGGGGATGAAATGTTTAGAAATGTTCATGTTTCTTTGAATATGATTGCATATCAATAGATTCAATTGTGTTCACGATACTGTAAGCTATATGAATACCGCAAATGCACCGATCTTGGCCAATGTTAGACCTTAGGGAGTTTTTTCAATTTTAAAATTAATTACTATTATTTAATTTATATACTGATTAAAGTTCCGTGTTTCTACGATGATTATTAGTATTTTAGAATTCCTCTGTTTCCTACAAAATACGATATCATATATACCAATTTTCTGATAAAAATGCTGCCATTATATTGATGAGCGATTACATACCTAGATGTAAAGATGATCCAGGAAGATGATGTCAGTGTTACTGGCTGAAACAGTGGTTAGGATGCACTTAGGATCCCTCTGCAGAAATTGAGTGTAACCGTAAAACTACACTTGGACAGGCTGCCTTACATTAGACCAGTGGTTCCCAAAGTGGGCGGTACCACCCCCTGGGGGGCAGTGGGTTTATCTAGGGCGGTGCTAAGAGGCAAGGGGGCGGCAGGGGGGTGCTGGAGGCCAGCCCTTCCCAAGCTCGTTGATCGCTTGTTTACAATTGTTCAGGTTAGTGCCTAGAGCGAAACAAACACCTTCCTTGCTTCATATTTAAAGTTGGGTGTGTTGCTTACTTGATAAAAGCAGTACCAAATGTCTTTACCATTCACTGTGTCATTCATCGCCAACATCTGGTTGCAAAAAACCTCAGTGATCGCCTGCACAAGTCATTACACACAGTCATTACTGCAGTTAATAAAATCAAAGTCCATGCTCTCAATGATCGACTATTCCGGGAGCTGTGTGTTAAGAATAATGAAGATTTTCAACGTTTGCTACTTCATACTGAAGTTCATTGGCTATCAAAAGGCAACTGTGTAAGGTGCTTTTATAACCTTTTTGACAATGTTGTGGAGTTTTTTGAAGACATGGATGCTTTACTCAGTGATAAACTAAAAGAGATCAGGCATGACATTGCATATTTATCAGAACTATTTGCAAAGTTCAGTGAAATTAATTTGCAGTTGCAAGGAAATGAGATCAATCTTATTAAGGCCAAATCTGTCATATCTACGTTTATTTCAAAGTTAACTCTGTTCAAGCGCAATATATGCCGTCGCGAGATATACCAGTTTCTGAGCCTGTCTGAGCTAGAAGAGAAAGGTGGGATACAAGATAACGATCTGCAAGTTTTTGTGACCATTTGGATATGTTGCATAAAGATATGTCTGAGCGATTTGAGGATCTTATTTTGATGGAAATTCCAGATTGGGTGACAAATCCATTTTCAGATATTGAGGAAGTTGGGGTATTAGAGGAAGAACTAATTGAGTTACAAAATGATATTGATCTGAAACCAAAGTTTAAGAACTCTTACCAAGAGTTTTGGTTGCAGAAGGAAATTTCTGATCGCTATCGTGCAATATGGGCAGTGGTTAAGAAGCTCCTTGTCGCTTTTCCAACAACATATTTGGTAGAACGTGGTTTTAGTATGGTCATCCAACTTCTCTCCAAGCAAAGAAATCGACTCCAGATTACTGAACGTGATAATTTAAGACTCCTGCTAAGTGACTTTAAACCAGACATTGGGAAACTGGTATCACTTCATCAAGCCCATCCATCGCATTAAGAATTAACTGAACAGTGAAATAGTTACTAAATGTAGTTCTAAGACTCTTGCCAAATGACTATCAGACTTTGAAAAGCTGGCATCACTGGATCAAGTTCATTAAATTTGTTGAATTAATTAAAATAAAAAGCTTTAATTGGATTTTGAATAAATGTGCAATTAATCGTTACTGTTTCGAATTTTATTGTCTTATTATCTTCCTCAGTGGGTCGTGCAACCCGCATTCTGAATAATACTTTTATAGGTTAGGGTGGGGGGCACTGGGGATGAGTTTATGGAACCGAGGGGGCGGTGGCCCGAAAAAGTTTGGGAACCACTGCATTAGATGATACCTGCAGACTTATACTTTCTGGAGAGTTATCTTCTAACACGACCGAGTCCGGTGATCCCATAATTCTGACTGGGAACTAAGATGCAGCAAGCGAAGAAAGGCATGTTAGATGCTAAGAATTTAATTAAGCGGAACATGAAACAGATGTCAACGAAAGATATAGAGGAGAGAAAGGAAATTAACCTAAACATCCCAATTTCAAGCATCACGGAGAGATATTTACAAAATTCAAATTATTTTTTTAAATTCTCTGAGTGCAAAATCATGTACGCTTAGTTGATGGTGAAGTGGTGAACGACAATGTATGGGCACCCTTTTCTCTTTTGCAAATCCGCAATGGCGGTTGATTTTTGTCTCAATATGCGTCTGAAAATGCCGCCCCAAGCTAAACGCCGCATGAGGTGGTTGCCTCACCCCTGGCGCCGGCCCTGCTCCCATTTTTACCTTTAAAAATGTGTACAGTAGACAAAAATAATCTATAAATAGCGAAAATGAAGCAAGAATCAGCGTTCCATAATAATTTCACACTTAAGGTTGTACGCGCTTCAAGTGCGGCACTTGTTTCACTTTGAAGTATAGATGATCAGCTCGCTGTTCATGTCTCATATTTACACGGCATTCTTTGTTATTATTTCTTTAATTATTTTTACTAATAAGTTCAATTTTTTCACTGGATGTCATAGTTGTAATAAAAATGCAAATATTAACAAATAATTTTTCGATATACTCATGGGAGGGGTTTGAACCCCATAAACCCCCCTTGGCTACGCCTCTGCTCAAAACTATCACGATGACACTATGTATGAGACAGGCTGCAGATTTCATGGTGGTCATAAATATCATGAGAATGTTCAAGTTATATGATAACCAGTAGTAGGGATATTACACTGTGCTCTTCTTGTATGACATTATGGGAAAACCACTAGGTCTTTATTTTTGGCTCATCACTTATTCTCAGGAAAAACAAAAGCATGATCTTTTTAGAGACAGCATTCAGTATAACTTCATATAACGTTATTTAAAGATTGGTTCAGTATCAGAAATCAGTATTCCATGGTCTTTTCTGGAGCATATCACTTTCTCATGAGAAAAACCTTGCTCAGGTTTGGAAGACCATGAGGATGGAGATAATAGGGGTTCCTGCAACTTTGTTCATTTCAGTTTGGTTCTCGGATTTGGCTATCGTCAGTCACACAAAATGAATTCCTTTGAAGGTGGTGCCCAGGGCTTAAACAGAACATCACAAGAGGTTTAGCGATGGAAGGTTAAGGCGATTCTTTTATTTTCATCATTTTTAATTTCACATTGACTATTCAATAGGGTAACTATATTTCAACGAGGTGAAAACATTTGTAAGAAAAAATGGGACAAAGTTTTTGCATGATTTTTTAAGTGGTGGATCTCATGATCTATAGTGAAAAAGACAAATACAAACTTTCCTTATAACCGGGAACATGTCAGTGTAAAACAAAGCTCACAATCAAAAGGGAATCGGACTTGTGTCATAAGACAAAAATCAGAAGGAAATAAGTTAGGGGTAAATATTAATGCCATTAATATTAAACTATTGGAACCAATGGAAGAAATCCAATATTTTAAAAATTCCAGTTTTTTGGGGCTGTGTTGTCCCATTTTTGCCCTATACAAGGGTAAAAATTATAAAGCACTTTTAGATGAGCTACAGACTTGAAATGTGGCACTATTATAGATTTTTGGTCACAACCGATGGAAAAACCTGACATCATTAAAAATCTAATTTTTAGGGGTTGTTTTTACCCCATTATTGAAATAAGGCTGAAATGATTGCATATTGTCCATGTCTCGCCCTCATATAATGCTCTCTCCTTATCAGGGTAACAATGAACCTAAAAATTTTTATTTCATGGTATATCCTATAAAAGGTTTTAATTTTTTGGTAAACATTAAATGTTTTTACAACTTTACAGATGCAAGCATTACTTCTGTGAGAAATGTGCTTTAGAAAGGTTTAAGAAATCATCTAGATGTTTTCTATGCAACAAGCAGACTGGTGGGGTTTTTAATCCTGCAAAAGAGCTAATAAATCGCCTTGGTAGTTCGAAACCTACATCATTACAAAAGGAAAATCAAGAAAGCTCTGAAGACTCCGAATGAAAATTTTCTTTGTAAAAATATTTGTAAAGTAATAAAGTATTTGGTTTTAATATGGCTGAATTTAACACATTTTCTGGCACCCTTGTGTTTAACCAGCTAATAAACTTTGATAAGAGGTGTTTAAATCTCATCAGCTGAGTTGCGACATTGTTTTTGATCCATTAGCATTGGCTTTAATTTTTGCAGTACCTTTCACAATTTGTGATAAATTTATACATCCTTTTTAGTTGTAATATTAGTTTTTACCCATCTAATCATGACAATCCAATTTGCCCTGGTGCACACTTTCCAACCTAAAATTTATTGCTGGGGCAAGTTCAGAGCAGCAATATGAGGTATGCACTTTTCTGCATTATTTACCCAAAGACCTTGAGCATAATTTTAACCAGACCCATCCAGAAATTATAACTCTTAGTATGATATTAGATTCAACTATTCAGTAAATGTATATTTTTCGATCATAATCAAAAATTTATCAAATACATATAGTGCATAGGTTAGATATGTGTGAATAATAATCTGAGACAAAAGTGTTCCCAGTAAAATATTTTTGAGTTTCATTTCATTTGAAGGTGGATGTACCCACATTTAGCTTGATGATGATGTCACATGTTCAGAGTTGCATAAAATGATAACTAATCTCTGTAAAAAATTGCAATCTTGCCTCAACAATCATTTTTCAGTGTCCAAATGACTTCTGCTTTGAAATTTCTTTCCCACAGTCGGCAGTACTGGCTTTTGTCAGAAGCCAAACAAGTTTATAATCATACCATTTTTTATTTGGAGAAATGGTACGATTACAATAATTTGCCTTGGAAGTATTTTTTAGTTTTAAGTTTAATGTATTAGTTTTAAAATATTTGTAAATGCTACCGAATCTGCCCATGTTATTGTACAACAAAGTATATTTAGTATGAAAAAGGATTTCACGCTTTCCCAGCAAAACTTAGTGATGAAGGTTTCTCAGGTTTCACACCGGATGCAGGCGTGAAGAATGTCCGTTTCGGCATCTGTCACAGTCGCCATCTTCAGGGAACTCCTGAGTGCCGTGATCAGGTTACGTCCTGGTTTATATCCCCTCCATGGTTCATCTGCTGGTCTGCTTTTTTAGGCGCGTTTCGCTTACAGCGTGAGCGCCTATTATTGTCGGTCGGTCTGTCCGTCTGTCCATCGGCATGTTCATTCTCGGCTTCTACGGAACGGATTTTTATGAAATTTGATATTAAGGACTTTCAATCAAATATAATAAGAAAATCGCAATAAAATATTTGTAAATGCTACCGAATCTGCCCATGTTATTGTACAACAAAGTATATTTAGTATGAAAAAGGATTTCACGCTTTCCCAGCAAAACTTAGTGATGAAGGTTTCTCAGGTTTCACACCGGATGCAGGCGTGAAGAATGTCCGTTTCGGCATCTGTCACAGTCGCCATCTTCAGGGAACTCCTGAGTGCCGTGATCAGGTTACGTCCTGGTTTATATCCCCTCCATGGTTCATCTGCTGGTCTGCTTTTTTAGGCGCGTTTCGCTTACAGCGTGAGCGCCTATTATTGTCGGTCGGTCTGTCCGTCTGTCCATCGGCATGTTCATTCTCGGCTTCTACGGAACGGATTTTTATGAAATTTGATATTAAGGACTTTCAATCAAATATAATAAGAAAATCGCAAAGATGAATCACGTACGCCAATCAGGGGTACCACTTTACTGGTGACAAAAAATTAAATTTTCGTCATATCTCATAAAGTATTGCTCATATCAAAATATTTTTCAAATAAAAGTTGTAGAACTGATAAAGTAGAGTATTTCCTTTCCTATACATTTTTATCGTAGAAGTAGCCGTTATTGAGAAAATCAAACAAGAAAGTCTTATATCGAGTTGAACTTAGAAAATTTCTTGTATGGTTACTTCATTGTTGCTAACATGAACAATCTCCGAAACAAACGTTTAATTTCCTTACCTGTGCATGTAATACTATTAAATAGGAAGAAAATGGATTATTTATTATGAAGAAAGGGACTTTAAAATGCTATTTCCCTTACGTACAGGTATATAATTATTGCTTTCTAATACTTCATTGCACGAAACGCGCCCATTTGTGATATGTTGTACACTTTCCTAACTTGTTAGGTACGTGGACGACACCGTGATTTGGCCCCACAGGGCGGATGCCTTGGTAGATTTCTTAAACCACCTGAACAGCCTGCACCCCAACATCCAGTTCACCATGGAGATGGAGAAAGACAGTTGCCTTTCCTTCTTGGACATTTTGGTACGCCGCAAACTGGATGGCAGCCTGGGACATAGTGTTTATAGGAAACTGACCCACACAGATCACATCATCATCCATCTCAACGCCGGGGAGTTTTGCCCACCCTAATTTATCGAGCGAGGTTCATCTCGGATAAGGAGAGCCTGACGAAGGAAATTGAGCACCTGCGCCTAACTTTCTGACAAAACAGCCACGGGGACCGAGAAGTAAATTTGGCCCTGAAAAGGGCCGAATGCCATTCTAAAGCAGATTGACCAAGTGATAGGGAGAAACCGGTCTCCACTGCCTGTATCCCCTATGTCTCAGCGATTTCAGGAAACATCTCGCGGATCCCAAACAAGAAAGGGATCAGAACGATTCATAAACCGCCAAGAAAAGTGAAGAACTTTTTACCCCAGGTCAAGGATGACCCTGGATTAAAAACGGCGGTTATCTCCAGGATCCCTTGCATCTGTGGGAAGGAATACCGTATTTGACCGAATATAGCCCCCCTGTTTTTGGCCAAAAATGAAGTGCAAAAGTTGAGGGGGGAGGCTATTTTCGGGCACTAAAAATTTGGTGGGTACAAACAAGTGTGCAAAGCTTCAATAACGATGAATTTCATTCGAGTCAGTAAGTGTTTCTATCCGTTGCGAATATTTATTTGCAAGGCTGATTGACGTCACCATATAGGAAGGATTTTTCAATTACCTGATCGCTCTCATTATCGTCAAATTGCATGTTTTACCGTATTTGCTCGTGTAAGCCGCGCCCCCGTGTATCCTGCGCACCCCGGTTTTTGAGTCAGCTCTAGGGAAAAAAATTTATTTGAGCCGAAAAAGGATTTTTAAAATCACCAGTTCCTATTTCTCAAAAATGCTACGCTCAAGTTAAGCGTCTTCACACTCCTACGTGACGAATTTATTGGGTGATCTCTTTATATCGGTACTAGCAGAAATCTCCTCGGTAGTCCTCTTTTGTTAAACAACTCTTTTTGTCGTCATATTGGTCATGTTCGGCAGAAATCGCTCAGGGAGCGATCACCGATCATTCTGCTGTACGTAATTTTCCAGCCATATGGTCACTGATCCCAACCGTAGCGGTCGTCATTTTTTTGTCGAACTAAAATTATGATCAGTGATCACGGTGTCTATGACTTTCATAGACGTATCACAGAATAAAGGAACCATCCCCTACCTGAACATGGTAGGCGTCGTCTGCCGTGAGAACAAACCCCCCACCAACCCAAACAGGTCGCGCATGCGTCGTGGCCTCCGTGACGATTGTAGCAGAAAGCCGTCGAGTTTGGGGAGTACCCGTTAATAAACTTAAAACTCATTTAAAATTTTTATACAATGAATGAAAATGACTAAATACACCGAAATTTAGAAATAGAATAATAGATGCGGCATGGGTGCTAGCTTAATCTATATTTGTTTACCGACACGACATTTTGGGAAAAAAGGTGCGCAGCTTACACGAGCTAATACGGTAATACCAATAAAATTAACCTTATCCGAGAATGGACTAATTGCCTGGCTAAGCTCGAATTGTTAATTACACAAACGAAAGATAGATTAGCATTGCGCATCGAAATATGAGCAAAGTGCGAATTTATATTGCTGCATAAATTGGTATGTTATTTCGACTTGCTAATATTGCTGCATTAATTAGTATGTTATTTCGACTTTTTAAAGTTTATTTTTACTCCCTAAAAATGTATTTTTGTTCATTTCCTTGTCAAATATCTCTTTCGTTAGTATACCCTCTGAATTCTGAGGTACAAATCTGAAAACCTTAAAATTCCAATTAGCATGGCGTTTTATCACTCGCTAATTGGTACTTTTTTATTAAATGAGTGCAAGTTTGATATTTCTTCAAATTATACAGCATGTTTCATGACATTAAAGTCCTAAAAATGATCATGTCCTTTCAGGGTATTAAAATATTTTCTAGATTTGTGTGAGAAAAATGGGTAGGGGGGCTATATTCGGAGGGGGGCTATATTCGGTCAAATACGGTACATAGGGCAGACGGGTCAAACCATAGAGACAAGAATCAAAGAGCATCCTTGCATTAGATTAAACCAACCTGAGAAGTCAGCGGTGGCCAAATAGCATCAGCTTGGACCATCACATCAAATTCCCAGAGGCCAAAGTGAGACTGTCTCATTAGGGAGGCCATTGAGATCCGGCTCCATAACAATCATAGGGATAGGGGGTTCCCACTCCGTGAGGCATGGGATCCCCTCTTCCCCAAAATTATGGAGGAGCGGAAATGTAATTGGCCAGCTCCACAACTACGAAATGGAATACTTGTTATAAGGGATGGTATTTCTAAATGTCTAACGAAACAGAACAGTATCATCGGCTTGTGTGACAAGCCAGAGCGGTGTTCTGACTCATTTCGAGCACTGTCAGAAATACAGTATGTATAATCAAAGTGAAGCTATACTTTCATATTTATGAGTGAGACAAATTTCACCCTAATTAGATACTAATTAGTAGTTAATTAAATGCATGGATAGATTTATAACAATCTTTATGCAAAAATAATAAATATAATATCTTGAGATTAATATTATATTTACTGGTAGGTAGATGGGGATCAGGAGTCTCAATAAGATCAATTGTCTTAATATGGGGTCTCAGATGCATTAAAGATGAGAACAGCTCATTTTAAGGTACTGAATTAAGTGTGGCTCTATCATCTTTCTCCAAAAAAGAAGAAATTTTTTTCAAATGGTGGATACAGTGGCGGCTCTAACGCATTTTAGCTGGTGGGGATATCTGAAAAAATCACACAGACTCGACTGTTCATATGCGTGTGCAGTGCGTGTCACATAACTACTGTTTTTCGACGACAGTGTCGTACTTAACAAAAATATTACAGGACCTCGTGAAGATTATGCTAACAAGACAAGCGACATAGCTAAATGCATGTTTCTAAATTGTTTTTAATAATAATAGCAAGGGCATTAATTCCCAAAAATAAATTTCCATTTAACTTTAAAAACACGATGTATAGAAATTATCATACATTGTAAGTCAAAATAGCCAAGAGTTAAAGGAGGACGTCAGAAGAAGCATCAGTGGGCACCGCGTTGGGAACCACGGCAATACGTTGAAAAGCAGATAATTTGGCCAATTCATCTTAAACTCGAGTAATTAAAAATTACTCGAAATTTTATTTACCTTTTATGTATGTTGCTTTTTCTTTCTGGCGTCTGACAGTGTCTTGTAAACAAAATGTGCCTGCCTGTTCTTCAGTCTTGCAAAATGCTCAATGACTTTGGTGTTGAAGTCTGGGATGGATTTCACTAGTTTGTTCTCTATTGATAACATCGATAGAGCATTGAGCCGTTCTTCACTGATCGTGTTCCTCAAGGAAGTTTTCACAGGCTTCACTGTAGAGAAACCCCTTTCCGATTCAGATGTTGTCATGGGTGTGGTGATAATAATTTCTAAGAGTTTGTTCATTTCACTGAGAACTTCTTTTACGTTATTTTGTTCCAAAGAATGCAACAGTGATGTTACTGACATTACACCACTTAGGAGATCTTTGTGCCCATACAAAATACCTAGCTCTGTCTTCAGTTTATTTTTTTCTAAAATCAGATAATATTCTACAACCGTATTTAATTCCTCCTCAGGAAAATGACACACATATTCTTTAAACGAATTCACATCAACTAGTTTCGCAGCAATTAGGTGGTCACTCTGTGAAAATCTGTCCTCAGCGTGGACAACTATGGTATCGCAAGCTTCCTTCATAACTCGACTCAGGTCAGTTTGCATCACTTTTCTTCTCTTGGCTGAAGACCCTGTCATATTGTCTTTGTAAAGAGCTGATAATTCGTCGGCCTGCTCCCGGATAGTTGATACAGCATGTTTGAAAGCTTCTGTTGCAGAGTTCACACTTGCGCTGTCTATACTTCTCTCCTGTAATTTTTTGTACAATATATCCACTTCTGGCATAATGAGGGCAAAGAAAGAAAGAAGGCAACAAAACTGTCCGTCATTCAAAATATTAAGAAGCCCATATGACTCATTAATGGTTACTGAATCCCACCCCGGCTCTTCCTGAAATTTTTCCATACATTCCCTTAGCTCCTCTAAGTTTTCATAAACAGCGTTTACTGTTCTTCCTTTAAAATTTCATCATGTTGCACTGGGTCTCGAATTCCTCCTCTTCAGTACTTAGTCAAGGAGAGCAGTGCGCTTTGGTGAAGCAGAAAAAAATGACGGGAACCCAGACTAATGAGCAAAACATACTTTAAGTTCTTTGTGTGTAGTGGAACAACGTTGCTGCATTATAAGGTTTAATTGGTGGGCGTAACAATGCACAAAATGTGCGAGCGGGAATTCTTCTTTTATCAGTGCCTGCACACCATTTCATCTGCTCTTCATTACTGCTGCACCGTCATACATTTGAGCAATAAGTTTATGTTATGCACTTCACATTCATGAAGAACAGTTTTAACTGTTGTTGCTAAACCTACAGCCGTTTTTTCTTTCACTTCTGAGTACTTCACGAAGCGTTCAACAATGCCGTTATCTGTCATATACCGCAATATTGTGACCAACTGTGATTTACAAGACACATCAGTCATTTCGTCAGCTTAAATTGAAACATAATTAGTTCTTTCAATTTCACCCTTAATATGGCCTCTATAAATAGCGTACATGCAACCCAGGAGATCATTCTGTATTGTTTTGGAAGTTCCCTTAAATGCAGGCAAGTTATCATAATGATTTCTCAGTACTGGATCCTCCTCGCATAACATATCAAATATTGACTGAAAAGCTCCCGGTTTCAATGATTCAGGTGACTCGTCATGTCCTCGAAGACCTATTTCACACGAACCACACAGTTTTAACACTGAAACAATTTTTGATAATATATACCTGTTCTTATCAACCTCTTGGTTGTGGCATTGAAGTTCACGTTGGTATGCAGTATCCAACTTTTCAATAATATTGGATTTTCCAAGAAGTTGCAGTGAAACAGCATTTTGCATATGGGATGCTGAGCTTTCGTGCTTCGTGAGTCTTTCAGATAAAGGTTTTAAGTCCCTGTACTCAGAATTTGTCCACACAGTATCACCACCAAAAAGCGAGCACGGAAAACACCATAGACTCTTTTTGGATACGCTGGCCCTCAACCAGGGTTTTCTGCAAAACCACTCACACCTTTGGGTTTGTCCAATTCGCCTTTATTGTTGACAAGAACAAAGTCATCAGGTTGATGTGGTCCTAATTGTTTTACTTCTAATTTTTGTTCGAAAGTCATTGCACTGAACTTCTTTTTCATTAAAAAATCTACTTCGTTAATAACACGGTTATGTTATAAAAACTCACTTCGCCACTTCACTAACTAAATCACAACCATGTCCCTTTTACCGCTCTGGCGCTCCTGTGGTGAAATAAGAAGACATAAGCGACAGTAGCACCTCCTAGTACCTAGAAATAGTACTTCATTTACATGCCTCTCTTCAAACCCTTCGAAACGAGAGGATAGCTAAGATTATCCCCACCTAGGCATTCTGCGCATGCGCGTTTATGCATATTCCTCGAGCATTGAGGAGCCTTGGTTGGTGCTTCACAAACTACGTCACAAAATTCTTCGCATTCTTGGGGATGACACTCACCCATCCCTTGAGTTTACGTGGTCACAGGCAGCGACGTGTTCATATGGAAGGGGAAGAGAGGGAAACACCGCGAGAGAGGGGATGGGAGAGAAAGCTAACTAGGATTCAAAACAGACTCATAGCGGTTATATCTATGGAGACTTTTTATATACATGTAACTATTAAGACAAAGGTGTTTGGCTGTTAAAATTCAGGTGGGGATGAACCCCACTATCCCCTTGGTAAGAGCCACCCCTGGGTGGATATATCTGCCCTCCCACTATGAAAAAATTAGATGTAAGGAATATATACCTGATTACTGCAATATAGTACAAGATATCAAAATCACAATATTATGTATGGACTACACAAAGACATCATACCAAATGTGCAGTCCACATTCCAAGTCATACTTTCCCAGTCTTAACATCGTTTCATATTCTACTGGCATTCACTCTCACCTTTCACTATTGGCATTGATACCAAACACCTTTTGGTATGCTTTTAATCCCATTCCTTTGAAAAATATTAGATTCGGTGTTGTAGGTTAGATGCTTTGGACATTCAAGATACATTATGGTAGCAGGAAGAATATTTTTCTTTATTCCAACTATGTATGGTGCTATAAATGGTAATGAGCAATAAAGTGTGCACATTTTTATCGATTTGATACATTTTAAAAATTATTTACAAAGGTAAAATGAAATATTTTAAAAGAAATTTAAGCTTAGGATACATCATAAAATTAAAATCTTACTTTATGGACATGTAAATTATGTACATGGACCACATGGGGCCATGTTTGGGACCTCTGCATAAAGAGAAGATCTCAATAAATTGTCAAAATTTAAGACGAGGGAGAGTTAATGAATGGAGCTTTAATTTATTTAGAAAGAAGAAGAATAATTATGGTGTATATATTTGAACCAGTTTCATCATACCAATACAGTCAGGCCCTGCTTTACGATGATCCGATTTTGTCACTTTCTTGATAGAATCAATTCAGTTTTATGTTACTAAGAAATATTTTGTACATTATGTAATTGTTTTTATCTTTTTAACGTTTACATAATGGTTTTTTAATGTTTACATAAGTTTATACATATTTGCAGTGCTTTTTTTCTATAAAAATAGGTGGGTATACTGTGTTTTCTAAAAAAAAGGTGTGTGTATTTTTAGCATCGTGTTTTCAACTTCAAAAGGAATTTGTGGTTAAGCAACGAGTTAAAGGTCATTTTTTCGTTTTGGAACTTACTTGTTACATAGTAGATTTTTGTGAGAGGTGGAGAAATTTGGAAAAAAATAAAATATTGAATGTATTAATTCTATTTCTATTTATTAATTAGGAAAGTTAAACAAAAGTTTTCAGTAATTAATGATGTGAATATTAAATACACATATTTGTAAAAGTTTTATAATAAACTCCAAATCTGACTCATGCCTTCAGGAGGTTCAATGTCTTGATTTCTCTCTTTGCTATTTGCGTCTATTGCTGAATGATATCCAAAAAGCAACCAAGATTCGATGAATTTTGTTGGATCAAACAGTCTTAGAGGAGGCCCAACAATCTTGATGAACCTCACTGCTGATGTTGTTTTAGTGGACAATGAAGATCTTAAAGGGGTTACCATAAGGTTCATCTGTGAAAAACCCCTTTCACATTCACTTGAAGATATCGGAATCATATCGAGATTGTGTATTAATTAAAATAATCCGTCTGGAATTCTTTTTTCCTCTAGGTATTTTCAGAAACTCTGCATCATCTCCCTTTCATTCAAAAGAAGTCTTCTAGACAAAACGTCGAATGATTTTGAACTTCTTCTGGCCACTGTTTTGGATCTAGCCCATTTAGGTAAATCAGCTTCTTCATCATCTAGTAACCTCTTTTCTATAGATATTTTCAGATTTTCATAAAATAAAATAGGACAGATTGGTGGGTCCTCTTTTTTATCTTTTTTGTACATAGGAACCCCCTGGAAAATGAGACATTTGGCAGCAGTGGTGGCTTTTTCATAATATGGTCCAGGATATATTTTTCTCTCTTCAAATACTTGAGCAAGACGTTTAATCATTTTATTTGCACAATACAAATTTATGTTGCGTTCTTGCAATTTCAGACTTAGCTCAGAAAGCTCTTGGAGTGCATGACACATCAATCCTAGATCTAAAATTAACTCCACTGTTGTAATTTTCTTCAGCATTCCTTCATACATACATCTGTCTTTCCTGTCTTTGGACGAATCATCCTTAACAATTGTAAAATGATGCACCAATGCTTTGTAATCCTGCCAAACTGCAGAAACTGAACGAAAACTGGATGCTACCCAACGAGTGCTTAGTATTCATCCAATTTTCAAAAGTTGCATTTCCAGTGAATTAGCACAGGCTTGCAATTCTCGACTATTTTTTGGTGATGCATGGTAGAGGACATATAACTTGTCAATAAATGCTTTGAACCTGTTAATTCCAGAAATTGTCTTGCAGAGTGAAGTATTCATCCCATATCAGCACCATTAAGTTCTTGCAAGTCAATTTCCATTTGAAAATTATTGAATGATTGATTACTTTTTGCAACTTTGTAGGCTGCGCGAAATATTTTGGCAGTAACCTCTTTTTGGCATGTAAGGGATTTCAGGCAAACCTTCTCTAGCGTTTCTTTACTTGCCTCTTCCAATATCTTCATGGCAGTTTTGTGACCAGCACTTTCTTTGTGTTTAAATATCTTGGTCCGTAGAGATGTTAATTGCTGTTCTCGAGTTCTACCAAAATGGGTAACTTCATTATTATCCCATTCCTTTGATATCTTCATACCCATTTTTGCCTCAATTCCAAGTGTTTGAACTTTATGGCAAGCACCACAACCAAGTTTTCTGTTTTTTGTACATAACCAAACGTTTTTTTCACAGAAATCATTCTCTTGCTCTAAAGTCCAACAGGAAGGCCACGTATTTTCCAGTTGTTCATTTGCTTTAGTAGAAAATGGCGATGTCGAAACTGCAATTGATTCAGACGTATCAATTATTTCTTCTGTATCCTCAGTTCTCTTCCTTTTCGACATGGGCATTAAAAAATCTGTTATTTTATTCATTTTATAAAGATTTAAAGTGTCTCGAAAAAAGTCAAGACAATACAATTTCTTTCACAATAATGCTCAACTAACAGCCGAATACGGTTTTACACAACTTTTTTACGTGCAACTAGTCAAGCCGGGACACGAATGTCGAAAGTCTACTGCAACATTTGCAGCCGGGACACATTAGAAGTTAGAGTAAAGACAGCTGACAGCATGTACCATAGAAAAGATATTGTCACGATATTCACACACGATCAGAACACAAATGCTCGCACACGGTACTCCCTCGCTCACTCCGTGTTCCGCTGATTTTTCCCACTACCCTGCGCATCCCTTTGCAAGGATTCCTAAGGGTCAGTGCCCTCCCAACCCTGCTGTCATCTAGGATACCGCAACAATATCTATGGCATGCGCCGTTGCCTTATTTCTTTTCACAGGAAATCTTTTTCCATTCATGCAGCACAGATTGAAACACAGACAAATAAATATTAATTTACAAGAATACGTAACTCGCAATTTTCGAAAAATACTTTTTTTGTTAAATATTAACACGAAATTTGTAAGTTTCTTAAAATTTAGGATAAAACCAAAAGAATATTTTTAAAAAAGGTGGGGATACGCCGTATCCCTGCGTACCCCCAGAAAAAAAGCACTGCATATTTGTATTACTTCCATAATGTCCACAGATCCCAAAAAATAGGTTCTGCTATAAGACGAACCTGGAACCTAACCTGTCATAAAACCAGGGGCTGACTGTATTTATATTTTTTGTTTGAACTTTGCTTCATCCTGAAAAATCAGTTTGAGCAGAGGAAAAAATAATAAATTTTGTAGGATAACTGTGTGTCCAATAGAATTGGCCCTTTAAGTGAAAGTGTGAACACATCTGCAAATACCATTTCTTCTTGGTCTTAGTTGGCCTAAAGGAAAAGACTGTTTGCTTTTGAAAAGCCTTTGATTAAATTTTGTGGCATAGGCCAGTGGTGCCCAACCTACAGCCTACAAAAGATAACCTGCAAAACCATGATGAAAAAGCAATCCAAAAAATTTAACACAAATTCATAATTTTTATGAAAATTTTTATAATAAAACTTTAAATAGTGGGATTTTTATGATAAAAACACCATTTAGATATGATTTTTGCTAAAATGGCAACTCAGAATACATAGGTAACTTCCAATTAAAACTCTAATCAAGTCCATAGAGGAATTGGCAACTTCCAATGGGGTCTGCCAAAGGATTCACAATCATCTACCGCTTCCATGTGGAAAGGTTAAGCACCATTGGCCTAGGCGGTTCCCAGATGATATGTCCACAGTCTTTATGTCCACTGCCTTTATGTCCACTCTCTTATGTCCACAGCCTTTATGTCCACTGCCCTTATGTCCAGAGTCTTTATGTCCACCGTAATATATGTCCACTGCCTTTATGTCCACTTTTGTTTATGTCCACAGCCTTTTTGTCCACTGCCTTAATGTCCACTATTATATATGTCCACAGCCTTTTCGTCCACTTTTGTATATGTCCACAGCCTTTTCGTCCACTGTTTTCTTTGTCCACTTTTGCATATGTCCACAGAGACTTTATTTCGAAGTATGAAAAATATGAAGGGCAAACCTGAAGATGGAGGAGAGTTTGAAGGAGAGGGAGTAATCCGAAGGAAACACTGCGGACATTGGTGTCTATCGACTAGGAATTTTATAACAATTACGAATATAAGGCGAAAAAATTAAAAATGGAGGGGGTGCAGGAGGAGTGGGAGGGAAAAGGAGGTGCGGAAGCAATCCGAAGGAAATACTGCGGAAATTGGTGTCTATCGACTAGGAATTTTATAACAATTACGAATATGAAGCTAAAAAATGAAAATGGTGGGGGTGCAGAAGGAGTGGGAGGGAAAAGGAGGTGCGGAAGGAATCCGAAGGAAACACTGCGGACATTGGTATCGATCGACTAGGAATTTTATAACAATTACGAATATGAAGCTAAAAAATGAAAATGGAGAGGGTGCAGAAGGAGTGGGAGGGAAAATGAGGTACGGAAGGAATCCGAAGGAAACACTGTGGACATTGGTGTCTATCGACTAGGAATTTTATAACAATTACGAATATGAAGCTAAAAAATGAAAATGGAGGGGGTGCAGAAGGAGTGGGAGGGAAAAGGAGGTGCGGAAGCAATCCGAAGGAAATACTGCGGAAATTGGTGTCTATCGACTAGGAATTTTATAACAATTACGAATATGAAGCTAAAAAATGAAAATGGAGGGGGTGCAGAAGGAGTGGGAGGGAAAAGGAGGTACGGAAGGAATCCGAAGGAAACACTGCGGACATTGGTATCGATCGACTAGGAATTTTATAACAATTACGAATATGAAGCTAAAAAATGAAAATGGAGAGGGTGCAGAAGGAGTGGGAGGGAAAATGAGGTACGGAAGGAATCCGAAGGAAACACTGTGGACATTGGTGTCTATCGACTAGGAATTTTATAACAATTACGAATATGAAGCTAAAAAATGAAAATGGAGGGGGTGCAGAAGGAGTGGGAGGGAAAAGGAGGTGCGGAAGCAATCCGAAGGAAATACTGCGGAAATTGGTGTCTATCGACTAGGAATTTTATAACAATTACGAATATGAAGCTAAAAAATGAAAATGGAGGGGGTGCAGAAGGAGTGGGAGGGAAAAGGAGGTACGGAAGGAATCCGAAGGAAACACTGCGGACATTGGTATCGATCGACTAGGAATTTTATAACAATTACGAATATGAAGCTAAAAAATGAAAATGGAGAGGGTGCAGAAGGAGTGGGAGGGAAAATGAGGTACGGAAGGAATCCGAAGGAAACACTGTGGACATTGGTGTCTATCGACTAGGAATTTTATAACAATTACGAATATGAAGCTAAAAAATGAAAATGGAGGGGGTGCAGAAGGAGTGGGAGGGAAAAGGAGGTGCGGAAGCAATCCGAAGGAAATACTGCGGAAATTGGTGTCTATCGACTAGGAATTTTATAACAATTACGAATATGAAGCTAAAAAATGAAAATGGAGGGGGTGCAGAAGGAGTGGGAGGGAAAAGGAGGTGCGGAAGCAATCCGAAGGAAATACTGCGGAAATTGGTGTCTATCGACTAGGAATTTTATAACAATTACGAATATGAAGCTAAAAAATGAAAATGGAGGGGGTGCAGAAGGAGTGAGAGGGAAAAGGAGGTACGGAAGGAATCCGAAGGAAACACTGCGGAATTTGGTGTCTATCGACTAGGAATTTTATAACAATTACGAATATGAAGCTAAAAAATGAAAATGGAGGGGGTGCAGAAGGAGTGGGAGGGAAAAGGAGGTGCGGAAGCAATCCGAAGGTAATACTGCCGACATTGGTGTCTATCGACTAGGAATTTTATAACAATTACGAATATGAAGCTAAAAAATGAAAATGGAGGTGGTGCAGAAGGAGTGGGAGGGAAAAGGAGGTACGGAAGGAATCCGAAGGAAACACTGCGGACATTGGTGTCTATCGACTAGGAATTTTATAACAATTACGAATATGAAGCTAAAAAATGAAAATGGAGGGGGTGCAGAAGGAGTGGGAGGGAAAAGGAGGTACGGAAGGAATCCGAAGGAAACACTGCGGACATTGGTGTCTATCGACTAGGAACTTTATAACAATTACGAATATGAAGCTAAAAAATGAAAATGGAGGGGGTGCAGAAGGAGTGGGAGGGAAAAGGAGGTGCGGAAGGAATCCGAAGGAAACACTGCGGACATTGGTGTGTATCGACTAGGAATTTTATATTTTATTCATCCAGGATGATCAATTCTGATAATGAATCTGAAAGACAAGGACAAGAGTAAGCAGCAGCTCTATGAAGCATTGAAAGTACGTTCTCATAGCTGGGCAAAGCAGAAGTAGCTTCTATATCTTAGGGATCCAATTCTTTCGTTAGTATTTCACTATCTTATTAGGCAAAAAATTTTATTTTTGAATTTTTTAAAAACCTTTTCTCATTATATAAATAGGTGCTCCAAAAACTTGAGTTGCATGGGGACCCAAGCAGTTGTGCAGGGGCACTCAGATCTATGTGGATGCCACTTTCAAAACAACGCCTAAGCTTTTTTTCCAGCTATATACAATACATGATGTGGTGCAGGGGCGTGTATTTCCATTTGTATATTGCTTAACGAGAAGAACAGACGAAGGTTCTAATGCATCAATATTTTAACAACTCAAACAACACTGTGACTTTTTAACTTATAATTTTAATCCAGAACTGGTCATGCTTGATTTTGAATTAAGTGCTATAAATGCAGTGCGGAAAACATTACCCAATTCTACCATTAAGGAATGCCTCCTCCATTTTTGTCAATCCATATGGAACATGTAATGGCATCAGGTCTAAAAGCTCAATTTAATAATAACGACGTTATTAGGAATGGTATACGGATGCTGATGGCATTACCGTTTATCCCTGTTGAGGACGTGCTTGATATTTTTGACCACTTGCTTGCAATCCTCGGCCCTACACTAGGGGATCTAGCAACGTATGTGGAAATAACTTATATATGAGGAAGGGAAGGCAGTGGGATGAGAGGAGCCATTCCTCCTAGGTTTGGTCTGGAATTATGGAGTGTATGGAGGTATATGAGCAAACTGTAAACAGACAACAGCGGACCAACAACGCCGTAGAAGGGTGGCACTCACGCTTCCAAAGAATGATTCTTACGCACCATCCACCAGTTGGACATATGTCATAGAGGATGTTATTCCTGCATCTTTCGTTTAGAGTATTTTTCTTTAAACGGATATTGAAGGAGAATCGATTTTTCATTCTACAAAGATATTCTACGACTGGTATTTTTTATGAACAAAGCATTTTGAATTAATGAAAGGAATCCTTTATGCTTCACTAAATATAATTAACCAATTTTTCGGAATTATTCTTTTGTGTGTGGGTATTTGTCGCCGTATGAGAGAGGCAGATTTTTGACCTTCTATATTTAACGTTATTTATCCGAAATCCTCAATCTATATTCATTGATTTGATTGAAGTCGCAAATACTCCCTAGATTTCGTGAAATACCTGCAATGGGATGTCTAAATTTACTTTAGGATATTTTTTCTTTCCAAGCAGTTTATATGAAAATCTTTATTATGTTTAATTTTGAATTCCAGCGAGGTAATAAAGCAAGTTATTCCCTTGAAACACCGTTTGAAGTATTTTCCATAGATCGGAATTTTCAGGAGATTCAACTTTTTCGTAATTTTAATTTCTCCATGGGAAGTTATTTAACAAACAAATACACTTGGCATAAATGGAAATAAATGTCTTAACATCCCCATAGGAACTCATTCGTAAATTTACAAGTGGGGGATGCCACATCATTCTATAAGCACTCTTCTTACAGAGGAGGATATAGGATATAGGAGGATACTAATGTCTGGCCCAAACTACAATAGTTGGAGAGCTGAAACTTAATACATAGGTGAATCGAAAAAAATAATCAGGAAAAATTGCAACGTTTATTTTCTTGGCCGTTGAAAATTATAAACAATTTTACAAACATTTCATGGTTTAGGTACTTCTAAATGTGCTATGAAGCAGAAATTTTTTCTAATGTTAGAATTTGCCAAATAATGAATACGGGATTATAGAAATATGAAAATTTTTATTCGTTCGGCCGTAATAAATTCCTAAATGTTAAACAAACTGACTAATGTTTATGTATATTATGAAGATCTAGGAAGCTGAAAATGTTAACAAAGTTAGGAAATAATGTTCCATTGAAAATTACATAAAAGTTTTATATTGTGTCTGTTAAAAATTCATAAATGTTAAACAATGAAATTCATATAAATGCACTACTAGAGGCGCTATATCGATGAAATTTTGCTTAAATGTGAGGTATTCGTAAGCGTCCAAAATTACCAAATCAGAATGTTTCTCATACAACTGTTAAAGCAAGAGTGACAATATTCTTACCAATAATCTGAAGAAGGGGTGGATGTTATAGGAACATAGCCCTCTAGTGAAAGGCTATTCCATTCTATACTTCGTATTTGGGAAAAAACCCTTTTGGCAGAATCCCAAAAATACTCTTTCCCGAGGTTACACACAATGGCGTGCACTTCGGTTGGTATAGATAGGAAGATGAAACGACTCCACGACCAGCAGCAACATTTATGAAAGCTTCTTTTGGCCATTTCGCTCAAAAGACAAAGGGTGTAAATGGACGGCATGCAAGACCAGATGTCCCAGTGAATGGTGGTTCGTAGTGGGGGAGGTAAACCTTTCCTCTTGTACCTGAGTTTTGGGTGGGACGGCGTCACAGCACGACACAAGTGCGAGGGGTATGGAGGAATTTGAAATCTAAGGTCTTTGAATGCTGGGGAAATCTAGTTAGCTCCTTTTGCCGTTCCTGCGAGAACGAAAAATTTTTAATTTCGTTCTCAACTCGGCGTTACTCGAACGAATATTTCGAAAGTCAGTACACATACGGAATGTTTCTAACACCGGAAAGGTAATTTTATGAAATATATTAAAATAATCGAGTTACTATCTGTATATTCAGCGATGCGCGAATTAGTTCAAATATGAAATGGACTAATCCTCACAAGCGTTGAAAAATGTTCTGAGAATATAGATAAAACAAAGATTACCTTAAATGAATCGCAGAGGAAGTTTAAACATTTATTGCCATTTCAGCCCCGAATTCCGTTTCTTCATTCATAAGTAAATCCTATGAAGATATTAACATTAAGAAAAAGTTGTGTATCAAATTTGTAGACTAATTTGAAGATTATTTAAAAACCGACTACAGTGAAAACCGGTTAACACGAATTGCTAGGGACCGACATACTTATTTCGTGTTATCCGAATTTCGAGTTAACCGACTTTCATGTTCACTGATTTAATGGTAACATTTTCATTTTTCAAATATGGAATTAGGCTCGTTGGCAAATCCATAATAGATATCTATAATAGGATGTAATACACAGCAGAAGATATTATCGCAAACATGGGAAAACCCTATCTCAAATGCCATTTCGCATAATGCAAATAATTTTGCATGCATTTATTTTCGTGGGACCGAAACATATTTTCGTATTAAGCAGTATTTCGTGTAAACCGTTTCGCGTTAGCGATGAATATATACCTACTGAAAAGTATAGGCGCTGGAACGGACCGAGCACGCGTTTCATGTTAACCGATATTTCGTTTTAAGCGATTTCATATTAAGTGGTTTCCACTGTATAAGAAAATGAATTTTCATTCTTTTAGACGTTTGGTACAAAGTAGCGAATTACTACGCGTAATTGTAAGTAATTTTAAAAGCAACGAAAAATGCAAGGCAAAATATGCTATACAAGTTTCTTTGTGGGTGGGGGTGCGAGGTACCAAAGTATCAAAAATTTTCCTCTGTTCTGACTGAAACTCTCCTATTATGTTCCCCGATTGTCCTATAGAAGGGGTTTCCTTCAGATTCTTTCCGCACCCCCCTTTCTCTCCTCCTCTACTACACCCCCTCCATTTTCAATTTCTCGCTCAATATTCGTAATTTTTATAAAATTCCTAGTCGATCGATACCAATGTCCGCAGTATTTCCTTCGGTTTCCTCTCGTACCCCATTTTCCCTCCCCCTCCTATTCCACCCCCTCTATTTTAAACTTTCCGCTTCTTATTCGTAATTGTTATAAAATTCCTAGTCCATCGATACCAATGTCCGCCGTTATTCACTCGGATTCCTTCCGCACCCCGTTTTCCTTCCTCCTCCTATTACACTCCCTCCATTTTTAATTTCTCGCTTCCTATTCGTAACTGTCATAAAATTCCTAGTCGATCGACACCAATGCCCGCAGTATTTCCTCTGGTTTCCTCTCGTACCCCCCTTTCCCTACCCCTCCTACTCCATCCCTCCATTTTTAACTTTCCGCTTCTTATTCGTAATTGTTACAAAATTCCTAGTCGATAGATGCCAATGTCCGCTGTGTTTCCCTCAGACATCTTCCGCACCTCCTGTTCCTCCCCCTCCTACTACACCCCCTCCATTTTCAATTTTCGCTTCATATTCGTAATTGTTATAAAATTGCTAGTCGATCGATACCAATGTCCGCAGTATTTCCTTCGGTTTCCTCTCGTACCCCATTTTCCCTCCCCCTCCTATTCCACCCCCTCCATTTTAAACTTTCCGCTTCTTATTCGTAATTGTTATAAAATTCCTAGTCCATCGATACCAATGTCCGCCGTTATTCACTCGGATTCCTTCCGCACCCCGTTTTCCTTCCTCCTCCTATTACACTCCCTCCATTTTTAATTTCTCGCTTCCTATTCGTAACTGTCATAAAATTCCTAGTCGATCGACACCAATGCCCGCAGTATTTCCTCCGGTTTCCTCTCGTACCCCCCTTTCCCTACCGCTCCTACTCCATCCCTCCATTTTTAACTTTCCGCTTCTTATTCGTAATTGTTACAAAATTCCTAGTCGATAGATGCCAATGTCCGCTGTGTTTCCCTCAGACATCTTCCGCACCTCCTGTTCCTCCCCCTCCTACTACACCCCCTCCATTTTCAATTTTCGCTTCATATTCGTAATTGTTATAAAATTCGTAGTCGATCGATACCAATGTCGGCAGCGTTTCTTTCGGATTCCTTCCGCACCTCCTTCTCCCTCCCCCCCTACTACACCCCCTCGATTTTCGATTTATCTTCATATTCGTAATTGTTATAACATTTCTAGTCGATCGATACCAATGTCGGCAGTGTTTCCATGGGATTCCTTCCGCACCACCTTTTCCCTCCCCCACCTACCATCCCCCCTCCATTTTCATTTTTTAGCTTCATATTCGTAATTGATATAAATTTCCCAGTCGATCGATACCAATGTCCGCAGTGTTTCCTTCGGAAACCTTCCGCACCTCCTTTTCCCTCCCCCTCCTACTACACCCCCTCCAATTTCATTTTTTTGCTTCATATTCGTAATTGTTATAAAATTCCTAGTCGATAGACACCAATGTCCGCAGTATTACCTTCAGATTCCTTCCGACCTCCTTTTCCCTCCCCCTCCTACTACACCTCTCCATTTCCAATTTTTTCGCCTTATATTCGTAATTGTTATAAAATTCCTAGTCGATCGATACCAATGTCCGCGGTGTTTCCTTCGAATTGCTTCCGCACCTCCTTTTCCCTCCCACTCCTTCTGCACCACCACCATTTTCAATTTTTAGCTTCATATTCGTAATTGTTATAAAATTCCTAGTCGGTCGATACCAATGTCCGCAGTATTTCCTTCGGATTGCTTCCGCACCTCCTTTTCCCTCCCCCTCCTACTACACCCCCTCCATTTTCATTTTTTAGCTTCATATTCGTAATTGTTATAAAATTCCTAGTCGATAGACACCAATGTCGGCAGTATTACCTTCGGATTGCTTCCGCACCTACTTTTCCCTCCCCCTCCTACTACACCCCCTCCATTTCCAATTTTTAGCTTCATATTCGTAATTGTTATAAAATTCCTAGTCGATAGACACCAATGTCCGCAGTGTTTCCTTCGGATTCCTTCCGCACCTCCTTTTTTCTCCCACTCCTTCTGCACCACCTCCATTTTCAATTTTTTCGCCTTATATTCGTAATTGTTATAAAATTCCTAGTCGATAGACACCAATGTCCGCAGTATTACCTTCGGATTCCTTCCGCACATCCTTTTCCCTCCCACTCCTTCTGCACCACCTCCATTTTTAATTTTTTCGCCTTATATTCGTAATTGTTAAAAATTCCTAGTCGATAGACACCAATGTCCGCAGCATTACCTTCGGATTCCTTCCGCACCTCCTTTTCCCTCCCACTCCTGCTGCACCCCTTCCATTTTCATTTTTTAGCTTCATATTCGTAATTGTTATAAAATTCCTAGTCGATAGACACCAATTTCCGCAGTATTTCCTTCGGATTCCTTCCGTACCTCCTTTTCCCTCCCACTCCTTCTGCACCCCCTCCATTTTCATTTTTTAGCTTCATATTCGTAATTGTTATAAAATTCCTAGTCGATCGATACCAATGTCCGCAGTGTTTCCTTCGGATTCCTTCCGCACCTCCTTTTCCCTCCCACTCCTTCTGCACCCCCACCATTTTCATTTTTTAGCTTCATATTCGTAATTGTTATAAAATTCCTAGTCGATAGACACCAATTTCCGCAGTGTTTCCTTCGGATTCCTTCCGTACCTCCTTTTCCCTCCCACTCCTTCTGCACCCCCTCCATTTTCATTTTTTAGCTTCATATTCGTAATTGTTATAAAATTCCTAGTCGATAGACACCAATTTCCGCAGTATTTCCTTCGGATTGCTTCCGCACCTCCTTTTCCCTCCCACTCCTTCTGCACCCCCTCCATTTTCATTTTTTAGCTTCATATTCGTAATTGTTATAAAATTCCTAGTCGATAGACACCAATGTCCACAGTGTTTCCTTCGGATTCCTTCCGTACCTCATTTTCCCTCCCACTCCTTCTGCACCCTCTCCATTTTCATTTTTTAGCTTCATATTCGTAATTGTTATAAAATTCCTAGTCGATCGATACCAATGTCCGCAGTGTTTCCTTCGGATTCCTTCCGTACCTCCTTTTCCCTCCCACTCCTTCTGCACCCCCTCCATTTTCATTTTTTAGCTTCATATTCGTAATTGTTATAAAATTCCTAGTCGATAGACACCAATTTCCGCAGTATTTCCTTCGGATTGCTTCCGCACCTCCTTTTCCCTCCCACTCCTTCTGCACCCCCTCCATTTTCATTTTTTAGCTTCATATTCGTAATTGTTATAAAATTCCTAGTCGATAGACACCAATGTCCACAGTGTTTCCTTCGGATTCCTTCCGTACCTCATTTTCCCTCCCACTCCTTCTGCACCCTCTCCATTTTCATTTTTTAGCTTCATATTCGTAATTGTTATAAAATTCCTAGTCGATCGATACCAATGTCCGCAGTGTTTCCTTCGGATTCCTTCCGCACCTCCTTTTCCCTCCCACTCCTTCTGCACCCCCACCATTTTCATTTTTTAGCTTCATATTCGTAATTGTTATAAAATTCCTAGTCGATAGACACCAATTTCCGCAGTATTTCCTTCGGATTGCTTCCGCACCTCCTTTTCCCTCCCACTCCTCCTGCACCCCCTCCATTTTTAATTTTTTCGCCTTATATTCGTAATTGTTATAAAATTCCTAGTCGATAGACACCAATGTCCGCAGTGTTTCCTTCGGATTACTCCCTCTCCTTCAAACTCTCCTCCATCTTCAGGTTTGCCCTTCATATTTTTCATACTTCGAAATAAAGTCTCTGTGGACATATGCAAAAGTGGACAAAGAAAACAGTGGACGAAAAGGCTGTGGACATATACAAAAGTGGACGAAAAGGCTGTGGACATATATAATAGTGGACATTAAGGCAGTGGACAAAAAGGCTGTGGACATAAACAAAAGTGGACATAAAGGCAGTGGACATATATTACGGTGGACATAAAGACTCTGGACATAAGGGCAGTGGACATAAAGGCTGTGGACATAAGAGAGTGGACATAAAGGCAGTGGACATAAAGACTGTGGACATATCATCTGGGAACCGCCTAGGCCAATGGTGCTTAACCTTTCCACATGGAAGCGGTAGATGATTGTGAATCCTTTGGCAGACCCCATTGGAAGTTGCCAATTCCTCTATGGACTTGATTAGAGTTTTAATTGGAAGTTACCTATGTATTCTGAGTTGCCATTTTAGCAAAAATCATATCTAAATGGTGTTTTTATCATAAAAATCCCACTATTTAAAGTTTTATTATAAAAATTTTCATAAAAATTATGAATTTGTGTTAAATTTTTTGGATTGCTTTTTCATCATGGTTTTGCAGGTTATCTTTTGTAGGCTGTAGGTTGGGCACCACTGGCCTATGCCACAAAATTTAATCAAAGGCTTTTCAAAAGCAAACAGTCTTTTCCTTTAGGCCAACTAAGACCAAGAAGAAATGGTATTTGCAGATGGGTTCACACTTTCACTTAAAGGGCCAATTCTATTGGACACACAGTTATCCTACAAAATTTATTATTTTTTCCTCTGCTCAAACTGATTTTTCAGGATGAAGCAAAGTTCAAACAAAAAATATAAATACAGTCAGCCCCTGGTTTTATGACAGGTTAGGTTCCAGGTTCGTCTTATAGCAGAACCTATTTTTTGGGATCTGTGGACATTATGGAAGTAATACAAATATGCAGTGCTTTTTTTCTGGGGGTACGCAGGGATACGGCGTATCCCCACCTTTTTTAAAAATATTCTTTTGGTTTTATCCTAAATTTTAAGAAACTTACAAATTTCGTGTTAATATTTAACAAAAAAAGTATTTTTCGAAAATTGCGAGTTACGTATTCTTGTAAATTAATATTTATTTGTCTGTGTTTCAATCTGTGCTGCATGAATGGAAAAAGATTTCCTGTGAAAAGAAATAAGGCAACGGCGCATGCCATAGATATTGTTGCGGTATCCTAGATGACAGCAGGGTTGGGAGGGCACTGACCCTTAGGAATCCTTGCAAAGGGATGCGCAGGGTAGTGGGAAAAATCAGCGGAACACGGAGTGAGCGAGGGAGTACCGTGTGCGAGCATTTGTGTTCTGATCGTGTGTGAATATCGTGACAATATCTTTTCTATGGTACATGCTGTCAGCTGTCTTTACTCTAACTTCTAATGTGTCCCGGCTGCAAATGTTGCAGTAGACTTTCGACATTCGTGTCCCGGCTTGACTAGTTGCACGTAAAAAAGTTGTGTAAAACCGTATTCGGCTGTTAGTTGAGCATTATTGTGAAAGAAATTGTATTGTCTTGACTTTTTTCGAGACACTTTAAATCTTTATAAAATGAATAAAATAACAGATTTTTTAATGCCCATGTCGAAAAGGAAGAGAACTGAGGATACAGAAGAAATAATTGATACGTCTGAATCAATTGCAGTTTCGACATCGCCATTTTCTACTAAAGCAAATGAACAACTGGAAAATACGTGGCCTTCCTGTTGGACTTTAGAGCAAGAGAATGATTTCTGTGAAAAAAACGTTTGGTTATGTACAAAAAACAGAAAACTTGGTTGTGGTGCTTGCCATAAAGTTCAAACACTTGGAATTGAGGCAAAAATGGGTATGAAGATATCAAAGGAATGGGATAATAATGAAGTTACCCATTTTGGTAGAACTCGAGAACAGCAATTAACATCTCTACGGACCAAGATATTTAAACACAAAGAAAGTGCTGGTCACAAAACTGCCATGAAGATATTGGAAGAGGCAAGTAAAGAAACGCTAGAGAAGGTTTGCCTGAAATCCCTTACATGCCAAAAAGAGGTTACTGCCAAAATATTTCGCGCAGCCTACAAAGTTGCAAAAAGTAATCAATCATTCAATAATTTTCAAATGGAAATTGACTTGCAAGAACTTAATGGTGCTGATATGGGATGAATACTTCACTCTGCAAGACAATTTCTGGAATTAACAGGTTCAAAGCATTTATTGACAAGTTATATGTCCTCTACCATGCATCACCAAAAAATAGTCGAGAATTGCAAGCCTGTGCTAATTCACTGGAAATGCAACTTTTGAAAATTGGATGAATACTAAGCACTCGTTGGGTAGCATCCAGTTTTCGTTCAGTTTCTGCAGTTTGGCAGGATTACAAAGCATTGGTGCATCATTTTACAATTGTTAAGGATGATTCGTCCAAAGACAGGAAAGACAGATGTATGTATGAAGGAATGCTGAAGAAAATTACAACAGTGGAGTTAATTTTAGATCTAGGATTGATGTGTCATGCACTCCAAGAGCTTTCTGAGCTAAGTCTGAAATTGCAAGAACGCAACATAAATTTGTATTGTGCAAATAAAATGATTAAACGTCTTGCTCAAGTATTTGAAGAGAGAAAAATATATCCTGGACCATATTATGAAAAAGCCACCACTGCTGCCAAATGTCTCATTTTCCAGGGGGTTCCTATGTACAAAAAAGATAAAAAAGAGGACCCACCAATCTGTCCTATTTTATTTTATGAAAATCTGAAAATATCTATAGAAAAGAGGTTACTAGATGATGAAGAAGCTGATTTACCTAAATGGGCTAGATCCAAAACAGTGGCCAGAAGAAGTTCAAAATCATTCGACGTTTTGTCTAGAAGACTTCTTTTGAATGAAAGGGAGATGATGCAGAGTTTCTGAAAATACCTAGAGGAAAAAAGAATTCCAGACGGATTATTTTAATTAATACACAATCTCGATATGATTCCGATATCTTCAAGTGAATGTGAAAGGGGTTTTTCACAGATGAACCTTATGGTAACCCCTTTAAGATCTTCATTGTCCACTAAAACAACATCAGCAGTGAGGTTCATCAAGATTGTTGGGCCTCCTCTAAGACTGTTTGATCCAACAAAATTCATCGAATCTTGGTTGCTTTTTGGATATCATTCAGCAATAGACGCAAATAGCAAAGAGAGAAATCAAGACATTGAACCTCCTGAAGGCATGAGTCAGATTTGGAGTTTATTATAAAACTTTTACAAATATGTGTATTTAATATTCACATCATTAATTACTGAAAACTTTTGTTTAACTTTCCTAATTAATAAATAGAAATAGAATTAATACATTCAATATTTTATTTTTTTCCAAATTTCTCCACCTCTCACAAAAATCTACTATGTAACAAGTAAGTTCCAAAACGAAAAAATGACCTTTAACTCGTTGCTTAACCACAAATTCCTTTTGAAGTTGAAAACACGATGCTAAAAATACACACACCTTTTTTTTAGAAAACACAGTATACCCACCTATTTTTATAGAAAAAAAGCACTGCAAATATGTATAAACTTATGTAAACATTAAAAAACCATTATGTAAACGTTAAAAAGATAAAAACAATTACATAATGTACAAAATATTTCTTAGTAACATAAAACTGAATTGATTCTATCAAGAAAGTGACAAAATCGGATCATCGTAAAGCAGGGCCTGACTGTATTGGTATGATGAAACTGGTTCAAATATATACACCATAATTATTCTTCTTCTTTCTAAATAAATTAAAGCTCCATTCATTAACTCTCCCTCGTCTTAAATTTTGACAATTTATTGAGATCTTCTCTTTATGCAGAGGTCCCAAACATGGCCCCATGTGGTCCATGTACATAATTTACATGTCCATAAAGTAAGATTTTAATTTTATGATGTATCCTAAGCTTAAATTTCTTTTAAAATATTTCATTTTACCTTTGTAAATAATTTTTAAAATGTATCAAATCGATAAAAATGTGCACACTTTATTGCTCATTACCATTTATAGCACCATACATAGTTGGAATAAAGAAAAATATTCTTCCTGCTACCATAATGTATCTTGAATGTCCAAAGCATCTAACCTACAACACCGAATCTAATATTTTTCAAAGGAATGGGATTAAAAGCATACCAAAAGGTGTTTGGTATCAATGCCAATAGTGAAAGGTGAGAGTGAATGCCAGTAGAATATGAAACGATGTTAAGACTGGGAAAGTATGACTTGGAATGTGGACTGCACATTTGGTATGATGTCTTTGTGTAGTCCATACATAATATTGTGATTTTGATATCTTGTACTATATTGCAGTAATCAGGTATATATTCCTTACATCTAATTTTTTCATAGTGGGAGGGCAGATATATCCACCCAGGGGTGGCTCTTACCAAGGGGATAGTGGGGTTCATCCCCACCTGAATTTTAACAGCCAAACACCTTTGTCTTAATAGTTACATGTATATAAAAAGTCTCCATAGATATAACCGCTATGAGTCTGTTTTGAATCCTAGTTAGCTTTCTCTCCCATCCCCTCTCTCGCGGTGTTTCCCTCTCTTCCCCTTCCATATGAACACGTCGCTGCCTGTGACCACGTAAACTCAAGGGATGGGTGAGTGTCATCCCCAAGAATGCGAAGAATTTTGTGACGTAGTTTGTGAAGCACCAACCAAGGCTCCTCAATGCTCGAGGAATATGCATAAACGCGCATGCGCAGAATGCCTAGGTGGGGATAATCTTAGCTATCCTCTCGTTTCGAAGGGTTTGAAGAGAGGCATGTAAATGAAGTACTATTTCTAGGTACTAGGAGGTGCTACTGTCGCTTATGTCTTCTTATTTCACCACAGGAGCGCCAGAGCGGTAAAAGGGACATGGTTGTGATTTAGTTAGTGAAGTGGCGAAGTGAGTTTTTATAACATAACCGTGTTATTAACGAAGTAGATTTTTTAATGAAAAAGAAGTTCAGTGCAATGACTTTCGAACAAAAATTAGAAGTAAAACAATTAGGACCACATCAACCTGATGACTTTGTTCTTGTCAACAATAAAGGCGAATTGGACAAACCCAAAGGTGTGAGTGGTTTTGCAGAAAACCCTGGTTGAGGGCCAGCGTATCCAAAAAGAGTCTATGGTGTTTTCCGTGCTCGCTTTTTGGTGGTGATACTGTGTGGACAAATTCTGAGTACAGGGACTTAAAACCTTTATCTGAAAGACTCACGAAGCACGAAAGCTCAGCATCCCATATGCAAAATGCTGTTTCACTGCAACTTCTTGGAAAATCCAATATTATTGAAAAGTTGGATACTGCATACCAACGTGAACTTCAATGCCACAACCAAGAGGTTGATAAGAACAGGTATATATTATCAAAAATTGTTTCAGTGTTAAAACTGTGTGGTTCGTGTGAAATAGGTCTTCGAGGACATGACGAGTCACCTGAATCATTGAAACCGGGAGCTTTTCAGTCAATATTTGATATGTTATGCGAGGAGGATCCAGTACTGAGAAATCATTATGATAACTTGCCTGCATTTAAGGGAACTTCCAAAACAATACAGAATGATCTCCTGGGTTGCATGTACGCTATTTATAGAGGCCATATTAAGGGTGAAATTGAAAGAACTAATTATGTTTCAATTTAAGCTGACGAAATGACTGATGTGTCTTGTAAATCACAGTTGGTCACAATATTGCGGTATATGACAGATAACGGCATTGTTGAACGCTTCGTGAAGTACTCAGAAGTGAAAGAAAAAACGGCTGTAGGTTTAGCAACAACAGTTAAAACTGTTCTTCATGAATGTGAAGTGCATAACATAAACTTATTGCTCAAATGTATGACGGTGCAGCAGTAATGAAGAGCAGATGAAATGGTGTGCAGGCACTGATAAAAGAAGAATTCCCGCTCGCACATTTTGTGCATTGTTACGCCCACCAATTAAACCTTATAATGCAGCAACGTTGTTCCACTACACACAAAGAACTTAAAGTATGTTTTGCTCATTAGTCTGGGTTCCCGTCATTTTTTTCTGCTTCACCAAAGCGCACTGCTCTCCTTGACTAAGTACTGAAGAGGAGGAATTCGAGACCCAGTGCAACATGATGAAATTTTAAAGGAAGAACAGTAAACGCTGTTTATGAAAACTTAGAGGAGCTAAGGGAATGTATGGAAAAATTTCAGGAAGAGCCGGGGTGGGATTCAGTAACCATTAATGAGTCATATGGGCTTCTTAATATTTTGAATGACGGACAGTTTTGTTGCCTTCTTTCTTTCTTTGCCCTCATTATGCCAGAAGTGGATATATTGTACAAAAAATTACAGGAGAGAAGTATAGACAGCGCAAGTGTGAACTCTGCAACAGAAGCTTTCAAACATGCTGTATCAACTATCCGGGAGCAGGCCGACGAATTATCAGCTCTTTACAAAGACAATATGACAGGGTCTTCAGCCAAGAGAAGAAAAGTGATGCAAACTGACCTGAGTCGAGTTATGAAGGAAGCTTGCGATACCATAGTTGTCCACGCTGAGGACAGATTTTCACAGAGTGACCACCTAATTGCTGCGAAACTAGTTGATGTGAATTCGTTTAAAGAATATGTGTGTCATTTTCCTGAGGAGGAATTAAATACGGTTGTAGAATATTATCTGATTTTAGAAAAAAATAAACTGAAGACAGAGCTAGGTATTTTGTATGGGCACAAAGATCTCCTAAGTGGTGTAATGTCAGTAACATCACTGTTGCATTCTTTGGAACAAAATAACGTAAAAGAAGTTCTCAGTGAAATGAACAAACTCTTAGAAATTATTATCACCACACCCATGACAACATCTGAATCGGAAAGGGGTTTCTCTACAGTGAAGCCTGTGAAAACTTCCTTGAGGAACACGATCAGTGAAGAACGGCTCAATGCTCTATCGATGTTATCAATAGAGAACAAACTAGTGAAATCCATCCCAGACTTCAACACCAAAGTCATTGAGCATTTTGCAAGACTGAAGAACAGGCAGGCACATTTTGTTTACAAGACACTGTCAGACGCCAGAAAGAAAAAGCAACATACATAAAAGGTAAATAAAATTTCGAGTAATTTTTAATTACTCGAGTTTAAGATGAATTGGCCAAATTATCTGCTTTTCAACGTATTGCCGTGGTTCCCAACGCGGTGCCCACTGATGCTTCTTCTGACGTCCTCCTTTAACTCTTGGCTATTTTGACTTACAATGTATGATAATTTCTATACATCGTGTTTTTAAAGTTAAATGGAAATTTATTTTTGGGAATTAATGCCCTTGCTATTATTATTAAAAACAATTTAGAAACATGCATTTAGCTATGTCGCTTGTCTTGTTAGCATAATCTTCACGAGGTCCTGTAATATTTTTGTTAAGTACGACACTGTCGTCGAAAAACAGTAGTTATGTGACACGCACTGCACACGCATATGAACAGTCGAGTCTGTGTGATTTTTTCAGATATCCCCACCAGCTAAAATGCGTTAGAGCCGCCACTGTATCCACCATTTGAAAAAAATTTCTTCTTTTTTGGAGAAAGATGATAGAGCCACACTTAATTCAGTACCTTAAAATGAGCTGTTCTCATCTTTAATGCATCTGAGACCCCATATTAAGACAATTGATCTTATTGAGACTCCTGATCCCCATCTACCTACCAGTAAATATAATATTAATCTCAAGATATTATATTTATTATTTTTGCATAAAGATTGTTATAAATCTATCCATGCATTTAATTAACTACTAATTAGTATCTAATTAGGGTGAAATTTGTCTCACTCATAAATATGAAAGTATAGCTTCACTTTGATTATACATACTGTATTTCTGACAGTGCTCGAAATGAGTCAGAACACCGCTCTGGCTTGTCACACAAGCCGATGATACTGTTCTGTTTCGTTAGACATTTAGAAATACCATCCCTTATAACAAGTATTCCATTTCGTAGTTGTGGAGCTGGCCAATTACATTTCCGCTCCTCCATAATTTTGGGGAAGAGGGGATCCCATGCCTCACGGAGTGGGAACCCCCTATCCCTATGATTGTTATGGAGCCGGATCTCAATGGCCTCCCTAATGAGACAGTCTCACTTTGGCCTCTGGGAATTTGATGTGATGGTCCAAGCTGATGCTATTTGGCCACCGCTGACTTCTCAGGTTGGTTTAATCTAATGCAAGGATGCTCTTTGATTCTTGTCTCTATGGTTTGACCCGTCTGCCCTATGTACCGTATTTGACCGAATATAGCCCCCCTCCGAATATAGCCCCCCTACCCATTTTTCTCACACAAATCTAGAAAATATTTTAATACCCTGAAAGGACATGATCATTTTTAGGACTTTAATGTCATGAAACATGCTGTATAATTTGAAGAAATATCAAACTTGCACTCATTTAATAAAAAAGTACCAATTAGCGAGTGATAAAACGCCATGCTAATTGGAATTTTAAGGTTTTCAGATTTGTACCTCAGAATTCAGAGGGTATACTAACGAAAGAGATATTTGACAAGGAAATGAACAAAAATACATTTTTAGGGAGTAAAAATAAACTTTAAAAAGTCGAAATAACATACTAATTAATGCAGCAATATTAGCAAGTCGAAATAACATACCAATTTATGCAGCAATATAAATTCGCACTTTGCTCATATTTCGATGCGCAATGCTAATCTATCTTTCGTTTGTGTAATTAACAATTCGAGCTTAGCCAGGCAATTAGTCCATTCTCGGATAAGGTTAATTTTATTGGTATTACCGTATTAGCTCGTGTAAGCTGCGCACCTTTTTTCCCAAAATGTCGTGTCGGTAAACAAATATAGATTAAGCTAGCACCCATGCCGCATCTATTATTCTATTTCTAAATTTCGGTGTATTTAGTCATTTTCATTCATTGTATAAAAATTTTAAATGAGTTTTAAGTTTATTAACGGGTACTCCCCAAACTCGACGGCTTTCTGCTACAATCGTCACGGAGGCCACGACGCATGCGCGACCTGTTTGGGTTGGTGGGGGGTTTGTTCTCACGGCAGACGACGCCTACCATGTTCAGGTAGGGGATGGTTCCTTTATTCTGTGATACGTCTATGAAAGTCATAGACACCGTGATCACTGATCATAATTTTAGTTCGACAAAAAAATGACGACCGCTACGGTTGGGATCAGTGACCATATGGCTGGAAAATTACGTACAGCAGAATGATCGGTGATCGCTCCCTGAGCGATTTCTGCCGAACATGACCAATATGACGACAAAAAGAGTTGTTTAACAAAAGAGGACTACCGAGGAGATTTCTGCTAGTACCGATATAAAGAGATCACCCAATAAATTCGTCACGTAGGAGTGTGAAGACGCTTAACTTGAGCGTAGCATTTTTGAGAAATAGGAACTGGTGATTTTAAAAATCCTTTTTCGGCTCAAATAAATTTTTTTCCCTAGAGCTGACTCAAAAACCGGGGTGCGCAGGATACACGGGGGCGCGGCTTACACGAGCAAATACGGTAAAACATGCAATTTGACGATAATGAGAGCGATCAGGTAATTGAAAAATCCTTCCTATATGGTGACGTCAATCAGCCTTGCAAATAAATATTCGCAACGGATAGAAACACTTACTGACTCGAATGAAATTCATCGTTATTGAAGCTTTGCACACTTGTTTGTACCCACCAAATTTTTAGTGCCCGAAAATAGCCTCCCCCCTCAACTTTTGCACTTCATTTTTGGCCAAAAACAGGGGGGCTATATTCGGTCAAATACGGTATTCCTTCCCACAGATGCAAGGGATCCTGGAGATAACCGCCGTTTTTAATCCAGGGTCATCCTTGACCTGGGGTAAAAAGTTCTTCACTTTTCTTGGCGGTTTATGAATCGTTCTGATCCCTTTCTTGTTTGGGATCCGCGAGATGTTTCCTGAAATCGCTGAGACATAGGGGATACAGGCAGTGGAGACCGGTTTCTCCCTATCACTTGGTCAATCTGCTTTAGAATGGCATTCGGCCCTTTTCAGGGCCAAATTTACTTCTCGGTCCCCGTGGCTGTTTTGTCAGAAAGTTAGGCGCAGGTGCTCAATTTCCTTCGTCAGGCTCTCCTTATCCGAGATGAACCTCGCTCGATAAATTAGGGTGGGCAAAACTCCCCGGCGTTGAGATGGATGATGATGTGATCTGTGTGGGTCAGTTTCCTATAAACACTATGTCCCAGGCTGCCATCCAGTTTGCGGCGTACCAAAATGTCCAAGAAGGAAAGGCAACTGTCTTTCTCCATCTCCATGGTGAACTGGATGTTGGGGTGCAGGCTGTTCAGGTGGTTTAAGAAATCTACCAAGGCATCCGCCCTGTGGGGCCAAATCACGGTGTCGTCCACGTACCTAACAAGTTAGGAAAGTGTACAACATATCACAAATGGGCGCGTTTCGTGCAATGAAGTATTAGAAAGCAATAATTATATACCTGTACGTAAGGGAAATAGCATTTTAAAGTCCCTTTCTTCATAATAAATAATCCATTTTCTTCCTATTTAATAGTATTACATGCACAGGTAAGGAAATTAAACGTTTGTTTCGGAGATTGTTCATGTTAGCAACAATGAAGTAACCATACAAGAAATTTTCTAAGTTCAACTCGATATAAGACTTTCTTGTTTGATTTTCTCAATAACGGCTACTTCTACGATAAAAATGTATAGGAAAGGAAATACTCTACTTTATCAGTTCTACAACTTTTATTTGAAAAATATTTTGATATGAGCAATACTTTATGAGATATGACGAAAATTTAATTTTTTGTCACCAGTAAAGTGGTACCCCTGATTGGCGTACGTGATTCATCTTTGCGATTTTCTTATTATATTTGATTGAAAGTCCTTAATATCAAATTTCATAAAAATCCGTTCCGTAGAAGCCGAGAATGAACATGCCGATGGACAGACGGACAGACCGACCGACAATAATAGGCGCTCACGCTGTAAGCGAAACGCGCCTAAAAAAGCAGACCAGCAGATGAACCATGGAGGGGATATAAACCAGGACGTAACCTGATCACGGCACTCAGGAGTTCCCTGAAGATGGCGACTGTGACAGATGCCGAAACGGACATTCTTCACGCCTGCATCCGGTGTGAAACCTGAGAAACCTTCATCACTAAGTTTTGCTGGGAAAGCGTGAAATCCTTTTTCATACTAAATATACTTTGTTGTACAATAACATGGGCAGATTCGGTAGCATTTACAAATATTTTATTGCGATTTTCTTATTATATTTGATTGAAAGTCCTTAATATCAAATTTCATAAAAATCCGTTCCGTAGAAGCCGAGAATGAACATGCCGATGGACAGACGGACAGACCGACCGACAATAATAGGCGCTCACGCTGTAAGCGAAACGCGCCTAAAAAAGCAGACCAGCAGATGAACCATGGAGGGGATATAAACCAGGACGTAACCTGATCACGGCACTCAGGAGTTCCCTGAAGATGGCGACTGTGACAGATGCCGAAACGGACATTCTTCACGCCTGCATCCGGTGTGAAACCTGAGAAACCTTCATCACTAAGTTTTGCTGGGAAAGCGTGAAATCCTTTTTCATACTAAATATACTTTGTTGTACAATAACATGGGCAGATTCGGTAGCATTTACAAATATTTTAAAACTAATACATTAAACTTAAAACTAAAAAATACTTCCAAGGCAAATTATTGTAATCGTACCATTTCTCCAAATAAAAAATGGTATGATTATAAACTTGTTTGGCTTCTGACAAAAGCCAGTACTGCCGACTGTGGGAAAGAAATTTCAAAGCAGAAGTCATTTGGACACTGAAAAATGATTGTTGAGGCAAGATTGCAATTTTTTACAGAGATTAGTTATCATTTTATGCAACTCTGAACATGTGACATCATCATCAAGCTAAATGTGGGTACATCCACCTTCAAATGAAATGAAACTCAAAAATATTTTACTGGGAACACTTTTGTCTCAGATTATTATTCACACATATCTAACCTATGCACTATATGTATTTGATAAATTTTTGATTATGATCGAAAAATATACATTTACTGAATAGTTGAATCTAATATCATACTAAGAGTTATAATTTCTGGATGGGTCTGGTTAAAATTATGCTCAAGGTCTTTGGGTAAATAATGCAGAAAAGTGCATACCTCATATTGCTGCTCTGAACTTGCCCCAGCAATAAATTTTAGGTTGGAAAGTGTGCACCAGGGCAAATTGGATTGTCATGATTAGATGGGTAAAAACTAATATTACAACTAAAAAGGATGTATAAATTTATCACAAATTGTGAAAGGTACTGCAAAAATTAAAGCCAATGCTAATGGATCAAAAACAATGTCGCAACTCAGCTGATGAGATTTAAACACCTCTTATCAAAGTTTATTAGCTGGTTAAACACAAGGGTGCCAGAAAATGTGTTAAATTCAGCCATATTAAAACCAAATACTTTATTACTTTACAAATATTTTTACAAAGAAAATTTTCATTCGGAGTCTTCAGAGCTTTCTTGATTTTCCTTTTGTAATGATGTAGGTTTCGAACTACCAAGGCGATTTATTAGCTCTTTTGCAGGATTAAAAACCCCACCAGTCTGCTTGTTGCATAGAAAACATCTAGATGATTTCTTAAACCTTTCTAAAGCACATTTCTCACAGAAGTAATGCTTGCATCTGTAAAGTTGTAAAAACATTTAATGTTTACCAAAAAATTAAAACCTTTTATAGGATATACCATGAAATAAAAATTTTTAGGTTCATTGTTACCCTGATAAGGAGAGAGCATTATATGAGGGCGAGACATGGACAATATGCAATCATTTCAGCCTTATTTCAATAATGGGGTAAAAACAACCCCTAAAAATTAGATTTTTAATGATGTCAGGTTTTTCCATCGGTTGTGACCAAAAATCTATAATAGTGCCACATTTCAAGTCTGTAGCTCATCTAAAAGTGCTTTATAATTTTTACCCTTGTATAGGGCAAAAATGGGACAACACAGCCCCAAAAAACTGGAATTTTTAAAATATTGGATTTCTTCCATTGGTTCCAATAGTTTAATATTAATGGCATTAATATTTACCCCTAACTTATTTCCTTCTGATTTTTGTCTTATGACACAAGTCCGATTCCCTTTTGATTGTGAGCTTTGTTTTACACTGACATGTTCCCGGTTATAAGGAAAGTTTGTATTTGTCTTTTTCACTATAGATCATGAGATCCACCACTTAAAAAATCATGCAAAAACTTTGTCCCATTTTTTCTTACAAATGTTTTCACCTCGTTGAAATATAGTTACCCTATTGAATAGTCAATGTGAAATTAAAAATGATGAAAATAAAAGAATCGCCTTAACCTTCCATCGCTAAACCTCTTGTGATGTTCTGTTTAAGCCCTGGGCACCACCTTCAAAGGAATTCATTTTGTGTGACTGACGATAGCCAAATCCGAGAACCAAACTGAAATGAACAAAGTTGCAGGAACCCCTATTATCTCCATCCTCATGGTCTTCCAAACCTGAGCAAGGTTTTTCTCATGAGAAAGTGATATGCTCCAGAAAAGACCATGGAATACTGATTTCTGATACTGAACCAATCTTTAAATAACGTTATATGAAGTTATACTGAATGCTGTCTCTAAAAAGATCATGCTTTTGTTTTTCCTGAGAATAAGTGATGAGCCAAAAATAAAGACCTAGTGGTTTTCCCATAATGTCATACAAGAAGAGCACAGTGTAATATCCCTACTACTGGTTATCATATAACTTGAACATTCTCATGATATTTATGACCACCATGAAATCTGCAGCCTGTCTCATACATAGTGTCATCGTGATAGTTTTGAGCAGAGGCGTAGCCAAGGGGGGTTTATGGGGTTCAAACCCCTCCCATGAGTATATCGAAAAATTATTTGTTAATATTTGCATTTTTATTACAACTATGACATCCAGTGAAAAAATTGAACTTATTAGTAAAAATAATTAAAGAAATAATAACAAAGAATGCCGTGTAAATATGAGACATGAACAGCGAGCTGATCATCTATACTTCAAAGTGAAACAAGTGCCGCACTTGAAGCGCGTACAACCTTAAGTGTGAAATTATTATGGAACGCTGATTCTTGCTTCATTTTCGCTATTTATAGATTATTTTTGTCTACTGTACACATTTTTAAAGGTAAAAATGGGAGCAGGGCCGGCGCCAGGGGTGAGGCAACCACCTCATGCGGCGTTTAGCTTGGGGCGGCATTTTCAGACGCATATTGAGACAAAAATCAACCGCCATTGCGGATTTGCAAAAGAGAAAAGGGTGCCCATACATTGTCGTTCACCACTTCACCATCAACTAAGCGTACATGATTTTGCACTCAGAGAATTTAAAAAAATAATTTGAATTTTGTAAATATCTCTCCGTGATGCTTGAAATTGGGATGTTTAGGTTAATTTCCTTTCTCTCCTCTATATCTTTCGTTGACATCTGTTTCATGTTCCGCTTAATTAAATTCTTAGCATCTAACATGCCTTTCTTCGCTTGCTGCATCTTAGTTCCCAGTCAGAATTATGGGATCACCGGACTCGGTCGTGTTAGAAGATAACTCTCCAGAAAGTATAAGTCTGCAGGTATCATCTAATGCAGTGGTTCCCAAACTTTTTCGGGCCACCGCCCCCTCGGTTCCATAAACTCATCCCCAGTGCCCCCCACCCTAACCTATAAAAGTATTATTCAGAATGCGGGTTGCACGACCCACTGAGGAAGATAATAAGACAATAAAATTCGAAACAGTAACGATTAATTGCACATTTATTCAAAATCCAATTAAAGCTTTTTATTTTAATTAATTCAACAAATTTAATGAACTTGATCCAGTGATGCCAGCTTTTCAAAGTCTGATAGTCATTTGGCAAGAGTCTTAGAACTACATTTAGTAACTATTTCACTGTTCAGTTAATTCTTAATGCGATGGATGGGCTTGATGAAGTGATACCAGTTTCCCAATGTCTGGTTTAAAGTCACTTAGCAGGAGTCTTAAATTATCACGTTCAGTAATCTGGAGTCGATTTCTTTGCTTGGAGAGAAGTTGGATGACCATACTAAAACCACGTTCTACCAAATATGTTGTTGGAAAAGCGACAAGGAGCTTCTTAACCACTGCCCATATTGCACGATAGCGATCAGAAATTTCCTTCTGCAACCAAAACTCTTGGTAAGAGTTCTTAAACTTTGGTTTCAGATCAATATCATTTTGTAACTCAATTAGTTCTTCCTCTAATACCCCAACTTCCTCAATATCTGAAAATGGATTTGTCACCCAATCTGGAATTTCCATCAAAATAAGATCCTCAAATCGCTCAGACATATCTTTATGCAACATATCCAAATGGTCACAAAAACTTGCAGATCGTTATCTTGTATCCCACCTTTCTCTTCTAGCTCAGACAGGCTCAGAAACTGGTATATCTCGCGACGGCATATATTGCGCTTGAACAGAGTTAACTTTGAAATAAACGTAGATATGACAGATTTGGCCTTAATAAGATTGATCTCATTTCCTTGCAACTGCAAATTAATTTCACTGAACTTTGCAAATAGTTCTGATAAATATGCAATGTCATGCCTGATCTCTTTTAGTTTATCACTGAGTAAAGCATCCATGTCTTCAAAAAACTCCACAACATTGTCAAAAAGGTTATAAAAGCACCTTACACAGTTGCCTTTTGATAGCCAATGAACTTCAGTATGAAGTAGCAAACGTTGAAAATCTTCATTATTCTTAACACACAGCTCCCGGAATAGTCGATCATTGAGAGCATGGACTTTGATTTTATTAACTGCAGTAATGACTGTGTGTAATGACTTGTGCAGGCGATCACTGAGGTTTTTTGCAACCAGATGTTGGCGATGAATGACACAGTGAATGGTAAAGACATTTGGTACTGCTTTTATCAAGTAAGCAACACACCCAACTTTAAATATGAAGCAAGGAAGGTGTTTGTTTCGCTCTAGGCACTAACCTGAACAATTGTAAACAAGCGATCAACGAGCTTGGGAAGGGCTGGCCTCCAGCACCCCCCTGCCGCCCCCTTGCCTCTTAGCACCGCCCTAGATAAACCCACTGCCCCCCAGGGGGTGGTACCGCCCACTTTGGGAACCACTGGTCTAATGTAAGGCAGCCTGTCCAAGTGTAGTTTTACGGTTACACTCAATTTCTGCAGAGGGATCCTAAGTGCATCCTAACCACTGTTTCAGCCAGTAACACTGACATCATCTTCCTGGATCATCTTTACATCTAGGTATGTAATCGCTCATCAATATAATGGCAGCATTTTTATCAGAAAATTGGTATATATGATATCGTATTTTGTAGGAAACAGAGGAATTCTAAAATACTAATAATCATCGTAGAAACACGGAACTTTAATCAGTATATAAATTAAATAATAGTAATTAATTTTAAAATTGAAAAAACTCCCTAAGGTCTAACATTGGCCAAGATCGGTGCATTTGCGGTATTCATATAGCTTACAGTATCGTGAACACAATTGAATCTATTGATATGCAATCATATTCAAAGAAACATGAACATTTCTAAACATTTCATCCCCTGGGTGTACCTCTAAAACAAATAGGGGAAAAGTTTACCACAGGTCAATTTTTTGACGTTTCGACTGGAAATTTTATGACTTTTTTAAAGACAGATCATTAATAATATAGAAGTTATAGTTACAAAATCATTATTCATAAACATTACAGAAGTCATACACAAAAAATTGCTGCATTTTGTTCATTAGAACTGGAGATATGGCGATGGGAGAGGGTTTTCTATGCAACTTGAACGCGAGAATCTTTCCCCCGCATCTCGGACTCACTCTCGGTCAAGAGATAAACATCGTAAATTTCTTTGAGGGGTTTCATTGTAACTGACATAAGATACATGTGGATGATGGCTCCTTCCTTTTGTACCGAGATAAGATTCGACTCAGAATTATATAGGGTATTTATGCAGATGAGTTCCACATTTCGCTACTTGCATGAAAATAAAAACGCAAAAATTAATGTACATTATATGCACTAAATTGTAGAATGGAGCTGAAAAAGTAAAGGCCACAGGTTCCTCTTTCGAAATATATCAAGATTTTTCGGAATTAAGAAAATTCATTGGGTCTAAAAAATATAAATGCTGCTACTGTGCAAAAGGGCAGCATAAAGTATGTTCGCCTCAGACGGCAATTTTTGATGCGCTGGACCTGAATGAGAGTTATAAAATTTAATGCCTCTAGTAACATTATATAGAATTTTATATTTCATATTTTAACAACAGTATTTGTAGCGATGAGTTTTTAAACTAAAAATTTAAATGTCTCGGATAAATGACTTATTGCTAGTATTTTCCAGAATCCTTCCGATGAAAATTTACATAAGTTAATTTTTATAGCTAAAGTTTATATTTATTACTGATGTTACATCAACCAAGGATACAAGACATTTGATATTTTAATCATACACTATACATTCAAAGGTAATTCGCTTGATCGTTTTTAGAAATAATACATAAACGCTACTATAGAAATACTTGTGTTATAAAAAGGTGAATTTTGATAACTTGGCCATAGATGCCAATATTCCTAGCTATGTCTTTGTTACTAACGTTGTATAAAATGCATTTATGATAGGAAATGAATGTACAGTAGTCCCTTGCCATTCGCGAGGGTTAGGTTCCTGAAAACCCTCGCGAATGGCAAATTTGTGAATGGTAATTGGGTATATGGAAAAAATAGGGTTTGGTTCTTTAGAGTCCCTATTCCAGCATGTAACTTGCATTTTTGCCCTTCAAAATATAATAATACAATACGTACTGTGGAGTTCTGAATAAACGCCACATTCTGTTAAAGAGCAAGGAACCGATCTACACACGCTTCAATGATGTTGGTGATATCCCATTTATTAATTATAAATCCCACGAATTTCCTTATATTTTAAGAAAATTTTTAATTTCGGTGAGGAAACACAATTTATTTATTTTTAACAAAAAATCTATATAGGGATTTACGGAACACGTGGGTAAATCATTAAATAAAGTAAAAATGTTTTGCCTCCGGCATGCCGCGGCGGGGTAACCCCCCATCCGGTATATAGCTCTGAATCTGAATCCCTTCTTGGTCAAATCCTGGCTACGCCATTGGTTTTGAGTGTGATTTCGAGGCAACAGATAAAAAAGGAAGCTAAGCGAAGCTTAAAGGTCAGCCTTTTGAGTGCCTAAGAATTAACAAAGCTATTTAAATCTATCTCATTTATGTAATATTTACAGTGCACCCTCTATATATTGGACTAAAGGAGGAATGCCTGTCGACTACTGCAGTGTGTCCATTATATCCGAAACATCCAAAGGAAACATATATGTTGGCTTAAATTGTTAAAATTAGCATGTTATTAAAGATAATGTTTTACTCTGATATATGTTTATACAAATTGTTAGAGCGCATGCAATCATTGTGTGGAGTTTTACAATTAATTTACGAAAAATATGAATTGTATAAATTACATATTAATTTTTATATTTTACTAGTAAAAACTGCTTACAGTTTTCAAGCAGGAGCACATTTATATAAGAGCATATTAGAAACCGTAAGAAAAATGGCTTGTGAAATGAAAATTGATTTTCCCATGTATTCTTAATTGAAATGGAATTATTCTTAGGAATTGAACTTGCGATACTTTTTTAAGATTTAAGATTTTTCCAGACCCTGGTGGAAATTTGGGAGAAAGTAACAGTTCAAAAATCTGTCTGTTATATCCTAAGTCCATTCCATCAAATCGACGGGCTGTTGCAGTATTTTATTTTACCAACAAGTAATTTCACTCTACTCCTGGTAATTAGTGTGTGTCATAATGTAACGGTCATTTTTAATTTAATTTTTCATAATGCAGTTCTACAATAAATAACTTATCAGTTTTATCTCTTGGAAAAAGTTAGTTCGTGGTTCGATAGATGCGTGGAAATCTTTCAGCACATGGTTTAACATCTTTTCTTCCAAAATGCAGCATAAAAGAGTAACTTGAAATGTACTGGGTAATTTGGGATAATCACTCGAGCCTATTTTTCACATGCTGTGGTGTTTGTGAATTGCAAACTTTTTTCTCTTCAGCTGTTTGAATTCACAGTGTATATGATACTAACTTGTAAGGCCAATTCATTTGTAGAATGAACAGATAAGTTTCTGTATTGCAATTTTGCTGCCCATATAGCAGACCATAAGAAAGTTAGATTTTTAAGAAAGTTTGTAATTTTGAAACCAGATACTTCAAAGTTATATTTTTTTCGTCCATTGAACTTCGAAATAATGAGGCTTTACTGTATTAGGAATGTAGCTTTTCCTGCTAATAGTCACTATGTGGTTCGAGAAGGGGAAAAATTCTGAACTTTACCGGGACTCAAACCCGGGTCTCCCACTTGCCATGTAGGTGCTTTAAACAACTAAGCTGTGCTTCAGTGAGGACATTGATTCCAGGTCAAGTTAAGAATTTTTCTCCTTCTCTAACTTCACATTCCTCTACCATTGTTTCAATGGTAAAGAATGCCTAAAAACCAATGGAAAGTGATGTCCCATAAGAAAGCATTCTGCCTTCTAGAGGTGGAATAGGATTTAACAAAAGGCAGATGCTGCTATAATGCCAAGCTTTCTCATCATAAGTGCAAATAATAGATCTTAATTACACTACTCACTTGGTGACTATGGGGTCAACAAAGGACGACCGACAGATAACACATTTGAAGGGAAAATTTGCCTCGGAGTCTGAATCATTAACCTCATATTGTCCTTCTCTCTCTTCCTCTTCATCTCCTTCTACTCTTGCTTCTCTCTCAAGCTGCCATCCAAACTTATAATCAGAACGATCATGGAGGAATTTACAACTATCTGAAAAAAAATATTTATTTACAGTTATAAATCTGTGAAGACTCTCAAATTAGACATTTAAAATACAGAAGTGCTTGACGAATTTTAACACGTTAACACATTTACAGAAATAAGAAAAAATTTAACATGATGCCAAAACACGAAATGTGAGATGTATTTTTTAAGTGCAAGTGATTTGAACTAATATAGAAACAAAAAAGGTTCATTTAAAACAACTATTTCATAAAAATATGCCAAAAACTGAACTGCTGCCTTCACTTATAAGGACCAAAATTATTTAAAAACAATATTTGACATAACTCTATTCACATTTACTTATGGCTAGACAAAGAATGAAGGAAAAAACAGAACACACCTCCAAAGCCACAAAACCCGGTCTCTTTATAGTCTTTGCACAAGTCAGGCTGATAATCCCACCGCACAGTTGATCTCAAATTGGATGGTGCACGAATCGGTCCCTTTCTCACCTAAATACATACTTATTTAATGCAGTCAATAATCAAAGCATTTAAAAAAAAGACAACCTTTCAATGCCAAAAACAATTACCACATTTACTCATGTACCCCGCACACCTTTTTTCAAATATGTCACTAAAAATAGGGACTGCACATAACACATGAAAATTTCCAAACAAGGTATATAAATTGTGTCTTGATAGTAAATTTACTGCAATTTACACTTGCAGAAGACGAAAAATTCTACATAGCATAGACATCAATACGACCAAGCAAATGTTTAGGGTTTAAATGCGCCATTTATACTGCCATTAGTGCATCTTCAAGATCATGATGGATAATGCAACAATTGAGATGATGTAACATTTTTATATTAATACAGATGTACTTTTAAAATTAGTTTGAAGTTTATTAATGTAACTCAAAGTAAGCAGTTCTGTCGTTAAAAGTTTGCTATCAATTTCTACCAATAATTTTGCCTGAATAAGTTGGCATCTGGTATCTGTGTTTGCCAAATTCATCGTGAGCTGCTGACGCTCCTTTAACATAAGAGTGGCAACTACCAAGGAGGAGATTTCTGCTAGCATCGGAATAAAGAGATCACCCAATACATTGCATCATGAAGGTAGGAGGGAGAAGACGCTTAACTTTGGCAGGCCTTGTTTCAAGGAAGGGGAATCATCGACTGTCACTTTTTTAAAAATCCTAAATGTCAACTTATTCTGGCACAAATTTATTTTTCCCCCCTCCGAATTGACCAGAAATAGGGATGCATTTGGTACACGAGGGTGCAGGTTACACAAGTAAATACAGTGTTTCAGTAATTTCTCTGACTACTTCCCAACAGCATAAGAAATGGCAATGCGTATAAGATATTGAGCATAACATGGTATTTCATAGACTGCCTCGTGAGAGCTACACAAAACATATTTAATGACTCAAATGTGAAGCATGTCATCCATCAGGTATGATTAGGGTTGCCAACCTCCAGCTTTCGGACCAGAGATCTCCGGATCATCGCCATAATCTCCGGTTCAATTTCGATTGCAGCAGAAAGCACTTTTTATGACTATTTTGCATTTTTTAATAAATGATTCGAATTAAGATAGTTTGCACTTTAATTTCCATTGTATTTTGTTTTATACAAAAAACAAATTGAGGATGCTCTTACAATTTCGTTAATTAGCGATATTAAAAAAATAACAATTTTTAATCATATGTCCTAAAATCATGAGTGCCTTTAAGAATATTGAATATGTTTATCATTACATTTAATTCCTCTTGGGTTTCTTCTAAAGTATCCAGGTATCAAGCAAACTCCGGTTTATGAATATCTTGAAGTAGGCAACCCGTAACAACTCTCCGGTTCATGAAGTCTAAAAGTTGGCAACCCTAGGTATGATAATGTTTTCAATCCATATGGTGCTCTCTTGCTGAAACAGGCACAGGTACTTTACTGATTATCTGTGCATGACAAAAGGTTACTTAACAGTACGATACGAAAGTGTTTAAGAAGGCTACACCACCTTTAAATTCTGTTGAATTATATATCAGACAGAAAAGTTTCCAATGATATTCCAGATTGAAATGTGAAACAAAAGAACCATGAGAGATAATAATGAAAAGTCGGGCATTTAATTTGGCAGATTTTTCATCTGGTGTGCAGCCTGAGGAATGATAGAGGAAATTAATATAAAATTTTCAAAAAGTTACTGGTGTGGCAGCATGGATATCATGCATATATGAGAGCTAAATTCCCAATGGTGAACTTTAATTGATAAATTTGGATTTAAGGCACTATCATAGATTGTACAGAAAAATATTGTGGTTTAATCTTCTCTTGGATGCATATTGCCATTGAGCACCTAAATCTTGCAATGAATTAAAGGGGACATTAGGCAACATGAGATTAAAGTGTAGCTCTAAAAGTCAGGGTTCAGAACATTATTACAAAAACGTGGGGTGCTAAAAAAAAGTTAAAGTCAAGGATTTTTTAACAAAGCTAGTTACCATTGTATCTTACTAATGAATTTGGGCTTTAGTTGGCAAGGTGTTTCCAATTTATTATTAGCAATGAATCGTTTTCCTTTCATTAGCCCAATTAATATAGAGATTATACAATGCTAAATGATTTCAATATTTTCATTGTTGTGAATAGTGTGCATTCTCTAAATGAATTTATATCTTTTATGGAAAAATGTACAATAATGGAACTTTACATTAAAAAGATCCTAGAAAGAATGTAAGTTTACCATTCCACTTGAAGCATTTCCTTGGGCAGTATCCCTCTTTTCATAATACTGCATATAGTTGTTGAGGCCTCTGTAAACTTTATCATCCTCTTTTCCTTTAAGTTCCTAAAAAGAAGACAAAATTAAATAAAGATTTTGGTAATATTAGAATGCAGATGATAATTTTTTAAAAGATTCGAATTATTTTAAGAAACAGTTTCTGATTCCACCTGGTTAATTTTTTGAGCTTGTTCGAAAATTGCTTGAGCATCTCTATCTGCTTCAGTTTCAGTTTCCAATATAGCAGTTGCTCCCATGTCACTTGGACCTTCTCGGATTGTTGTTCTTTTGGAACGATATGAGACTAGTACAGATTCGGCGTCATCTTCACAGCTATGCTCTTCGTCGTTAATATTTGTACCTTTCTGCGATTTACCTATAGTCTACAGGGAAAAATTCGGAGACAATTATAAGGCATTCCAAATATATTTAAAAAGTAATTAAATAAACTTACTGTTTGAACAAGCGGGTTGTTTACGTTCAGCTTCTTATCTTTTTTTATGACAGTCGTTTCATCTTCGCTACTTCCTGTGAAAACGCATTAGTTATCATGAAAAACGATCAAAATACGACTAAAAGCAAGCATTCTTCGAGAAATCTTGGATAATGATTCATCAAATACTGTAAAATTACTTCATATTGGCGACTACAGCAATACTGTCCGAATTTATTTAATGATAATGTTCATAAAAATTAATGTACACTGACTTGCTTCATCATCGCTTGTTTTCCTTTTCCGCGTTGACTGGTTACGTATATTCCGTCTTTTAAAGGTAAATACACAGGTTTCTTTCTTTGACATTTTAAAAATACGCAAGGCAAACTCCTGTTCTAGCTAGAATTGAAATAAAAGATGTAAACGCCATAAAGTCTTCACACGAGAATTTGAAAGTTAGGTCACACACGTAATCAAGCAAACCATAAACAAGATGGTTAGACCTAAAAGATTTCTAATTTATAGTTAGTAACATTGGTAAATACTGGTAAACACGCTTACGTAGACGTTTGTTGTTTCTCCGTTTGGTTTGTTGCTTACCCTGCCCTCTATCAGTGTCAGCCCCTAGCAACTTAAGGGTTTTCATAGGTTTAAGTTACGCTCGTCTTTGTTGATAGGTGTCACTGGGAGCGCTTCAAAATGAAAGTGGGGGAGGGGATGAGTCTCTGGGTTAAACCATTATAACGGTTATAACGGTAAAAATTAGGGAGGTCTGAGCGTGGACATTATGTCAGAGTGTCGATATGGAAGAATTATTCTTGCATGGTGTCAACAGCGAGAAAATGTTGAGAGATTTGAAAGTGAGAAGGAAGGTGTGTTCCGTGAGTTGTCTGTCAGGGACGCAGCGATGGGACAAGAGAATTTTTTAATTTCCCGAGGACGGAAAAAATGTAAGTTAATTTATATTAATGAATATTTTTCCTGTGAATGTTGAAGTGTTTCTGCAAGTTATAAGTGTAGTTTATAAATAGATACAACGGTTGTTTTCCGGGTGAATATTTTCATTTATAAGCGAAATTTAGAATTTTATTTATTCACTCCGCTTTGAGGAATTACGTTTAACTAAATGAAGGGATTTGTAAGGCGAACATATATGTGTCATTGGTCTCTCCATTTGTTAAATATGTATAGGTGGTTTGTTCGAAATATACATGAGTTTCGTCAATTAAATCGAGTGGAAAAGTTGCTGCCTAAATTATTACGTTTTGTAAATTATAAATTACATGATTTCAGCTTCAATGTGAATTATTGTATGCTCTTGGGGAGTCGTTCCTTACATACTCTTTAGGACGTAGGAATTAAATCATTCTTTTCGTATTTGTTTTTAAAAAACTATGTCGATTCTTCTAGTCTTTTTGCACTTAGTATTAACCTCCCGAACTGTGAGAAACTATCTTTAATTTAATAGAAACTTTCACATCATATGATAGAATACAAAGGGCAGGTAATGTGTATATTGACATTTGCAACATCCTTATATGAGATAAAAGGAAACTGAAAATTTCGTGTACAAACAAATGTGGTATGTTTCAAAGCATTAATTTAACTCCAAATATGACAGCAATTCCTAAAATGCATTTATTCCTGCTAATTGTCGTAATGTGATTAATTTGCATTTATAATTTCCAGTGTGAAATATTTTTGTATTATTATTCCTTGACCTTTTATAAAGAAATTAATAAAATGTTCGTGATTACCTTATAAATAAAACCGAGTGCACCTTTGCAATTATGTTAAGAATAACTAACTTAATGTGGGAGTATAATGACACTATTTGTTCGATGGTACAATTTCCAGTGCTTCTTAAATGAGACGATTTTCCAATACTTTAAGAAATGTTATGAACCTTGCAGGTGTTTTATCTTTCTGGTAATGTATGATTATTCATACCGTCATGTCTTTATGTGCAGGTGCTTGGAATGGCTTTCATTCTGCCAAAACTGGCGTATCCAAGACATATCAGCTTGGGGGTGTGCAAGCAGTGGCTCACAAGGTGGTGTTTATTTTAGGGTATAGGTTTTAAATTTCTTTGTAAGTATGTATTATTGTAGGCAGTGTTGAATCCAGGGGGGTACCCGGGGGGAAAATCCCCCCCGGGTAATATAAAATCCCCCCCGGAGAAAATGGTCAATTAATTCAGTTTTTATGGGATTTTAGTGAGTTTACGCAACTTTAACAATATATATTTTAATTCTATTTTCTACTAATATTTAAGCACGTTTAACTAAAATCGGGTTTTAAATATTTATTGTGACATATAAGTTATAAATATCTATTTTAAAGATATTTTGACATGTAGACTGTGTCATATATTTGCTGAATCCTGAAGCGTCGATACTTTGTTGCGCGTGCAGCGTACAGAAAAAAAATCATGTGGTCGCAACGGAAGCAGACTCATGCTTCAAGGTTGTGATTCAAAACAATGTTTTGATTTTCTCTATTAAAATTAGGCACATAGTATCTTCTCGCCATTCTAACACAGACTGCCTGGAACAATCTTGAAAGATAGAAGAACTTCTATCTCTCTATTCCCGAATACTTCCTACTTAATTTAAAAGATCTTATTAAGCGTGACGATATCCTCAATACTTGATTAAAAGGCCGCTCTATTTATATTAGCAAAGCGACTGGGTCAGAATTTATTTCACGCATTGGAGAGATATTAGATAAACATGATTCCAGCATCGTTGTAAAAAATAAGTACTTTTCGCTAATGGCTGATGAGTCCACAAATATTAATAATATGTCAGAACTTAAAAAGTTGGACGAGAAATACCTTACATACACTGCAGAGCGCACGTATTATCCTTAGTTTTGACAAGCAATAGAAACAAATATCCAGCGATTTAACGAGTGCTGCATGTTGTTAAAGATATTTACAAACTGTTTCATAGACCATCTAGACGGGAAAGAATGTTACACAATATTCAATCCATTCTTGAGGAACCACTATTAAAAATTCCAGAAACCATAGAAACTCGCTGGCTAAGTAATTTTAGATCTATTGACACTGTCAGGCTTTGTTACGGTTCCATAATGATGAACAGATACATAAGGATGGTGCGGACCTTGCTTCTTTAGCAGGAGGCATTTTATTAGAATTAGAAAATCCAGTTTTTTAATAAATCTCTGTGTTTTACATGAAGCACTACTCGCTGTTTCAAATCTAAGTAAGATTTTACAAAAAAGAAGATTTATGTTTCTCCGCTTTACCCAGATTTATTAATTCCATTATTAAACACCTTAAAACTATATCTCATGATTGCTTTGAAAATAATGAAGAAAGCACAATCTGGAAAAACTACACGCCCATAGTTGAAGATCTTGAAAATATATGCCCCGTAAAGGAAAACAAAAAACCTGAAATAAGTTTTAAAACAGCCAGTAAATTCGTCAATGAAATAATTAACCAGATGAGTTATCGATTCAACGAGAAGGCTATACTGTTGATCAAAATTACCTCGAAGTTGGAATCGGCAAAATCATTTCGTACTGTGACTGAACATTTATCTGGTTTGCTGCATTTAAATTTCGATGCATTGTTGAACGATATTCGTTCCTTTACGTGTGCCGTCCAATCCTAATAATATATTGAAATTAATATTGAAATCCAATATTGGATATGATGAACTTAAGAGTTTATGCGTAAAACTATGTTCCATTCCAGTATCCACCGTGAGTGCTGAACGGTCTTTTAGTACAATGAATAGGCTAATGACAAAATTAAGAAATAGATTGGGACAAGAAACATTGCAAGACCTCATGAAAATCGCTATCGAGGGACCTGATGAGTTACCAAATACTTTGTTAGACGATGTTATTGACACATATGCTAAGAAGCAACAAAGGAGACTGAGGTTAACTTAAATTGTTTAAGTTCCTTATCAAGTGCCTTGAGAGTAAACCATAAATTCATATAGTTATTATTTTTTATTAAGGCATAGGAATTTGGCAGTTTTTGTGAAATAAAATATTTTTTTGTTACATTATGTCTATTTAAAAGTACTAGATGCGTAAATAGGTATAATTTCGTATATTTGTTTAGTTTTAGTTTATGCTTTTTTTGATCTGAGTACTGATGAATACACGTTTATTCATTTCTTCTTTTCAGTAAATATATATTTAGTGTTTTATAATTACATATATTACTTATCAAGACTAAGGTTTATTAAAGCGTTTGTTACATATCTAATCAAATTTTCTATGATTATTCCAAAGATTAAATTTAGTTAATTTTGTTATAAAATTACATTACAAATTATTTGTTAATCTGCAATAAATAAATTGCATTTTATTTTACTTAATTATTTAAACAATTACAAAAAAGACAATACTAATTTTCCAGCGATATATTATATACCCCCCCGACCCATGCAGTTTCCCCCGGGGAAGAACGTCTGGATTCAACACTGATTGTAGGGTATAGGTTTTAAATTTCTTTGTAAACATGTATATATTATTCAATCTTTTAATTTTTATATGCTTTTTGTTGGGTAAACTAACATAATTCAGATATTGTGCAACCTTTTATGTTGCAGTATGTACGCATATTTTCACTTGTGATTTAAAATTATTATTAGCTTTGGGAACAAGTATTACATCATGCCTCTAGAGTACATATTTGGATGGTTCTTATGTGTTGTATGCACTGCGTTGTGCATTTATGTTCATTTTTTATACTGTTCATTTGGTTACCTTGATATGATATTATGAACATGTGTATATGTCATGTGAAGGGTGTCACTGTTTATATGATTGTATGAACTAACACATTTGAGATGTTGCAGTATGTACATACTTTTACACTTCTTGTGATTTCAAATTATCTAATATCAATGCTCTCATTAGCTTTGAGAGAAAGTATGATTTTATATGCATTTTGTGGCATGAACTAGCACAATTCAGATAGTGTGCAACCTTTTATTATTTAGTATGTACCTGCATACATCTTTTTTGTTAACTCGTTGTTCATTATGTTCATATACATACATTTTATGCCTATGTTCAATTGCATATTTTCATGGTTTACAGTATTGTCTATACTACTTCGTATATGTTACAATTTTCTTATACTTAGTTTCACTTTTTTCTGTTTGTGTAATACCAGTTGAGGACTCATTTCCACATATTTTTCTACTTTTCCATGTGTGATCTCTGATGAATTGCTAATGTTTGAATTGGGATTTGGCAACTGTTTGTTTTCATCTGGTACTACTTTGTAATGTAACTGTGCCTTCTTTCTAAGTGTATATCGGCAAATAATTTGTGATGTTTGCAAAAACCTTTTTGCAATCTCTGCTGAAATGCTACAGTTAGAATTGTTTCTCACTTAAAATACGGCATTTACTTGTTATGTGTTCATCTAAAGAAGGTTAAATAAAGCAATATCAATAACATACAATAATTTTGTTGTTTTTTCAATTTCATATTTCTATTTAAAATTTTGTGATCATTTATATTAAGCATTTTATGAGGAATAAATAACCTGACATTTTAAATGCGCATGCTTGGTGCAACAGTGGTGCCATCTGTGAACAAATGTAATCGTGACTTGAATCTATTTCCCCCACGAATAAGTTGCCTGGGGCTGATCAGTGTTGAATGGTGTCGAACTGCTGTCAATCGAAGAAAGATTTTCTACAGTAAAACTTAAACTACAGTTATATATAAAAATCGGCTGTGCATGATAGGGAAACGCATGTTCTTTGTAGCATTTCAGTTCATTTAATTTTATAAGTGTTAGTTTTTAATTTGTCAAGAAATTTGGAACTTTCTAATCAATCATTTACAAAATTGAATGTTTCATTAAGACACTTATCTATATAAAATAATATGTCATGAAAATTTGTGTGTTTTACCCCTCTTGGTAGAAGAAGAATTGCATAACAACAGTTTATGTATCATCCGAGGAATTTGGCTCAACGTTGTGCTAAGTGATCCTCGTATTTCAGAAGAAAAGTATAACTTCCGCAAAAAAAATTATTCCACTTGGTGATGCTAGTTACTTAACAAAATCGGTCGTGGAATAAAATTTTTTGTGGAAGTTAACATAGTTATTCTTTTCTTCTGAAATATAGGTCATATATCCTTTGTTAAAAAATCTTCAGAGGAAGCTTATAGATCTGTCATCTATATTTTGCAACGTGTCAATAATTATTTAATTAAAATTTTTAAGATGCGCTTTAGTTAATAAATGTTTTTACAGTGAGTTGCAAAGTTTTCATCTTTAGAAAGTTTGAGCATAATAGTTTTGAAAAGAACTGCTCACAGCCGTATGAAGTTCCAAACAGCGATGCAATTTTCATCGCCTCTACTCAAATTTGGAAGTTCGGTGGTGTCAACATGAAGTCTGTAGAACTCTAGCAGAGGCATATTATTGAATTTAACCTTGAATTCACAGTTGCTTTGCAGATCTATAACTTAATGTTGGATTTTTTTTAGCTACATCGATTGTTTCAATAATGAACATTGTGGCAAAAATATTTAATTCCAGTTTTTTATTTTTAGACCTTGAAATTGCTCACAAAACTTCTGAAGTAAAATTTAACATTTCCTGCTGTACTCCACTGTTGTTGCAGGTTGTTGTTCACGAAGAGTAGGAAAGTGCATTGTGAAGAAGAAGAAGCCAGTTATGCCGGTGCAATTTGACATTCATGAATGCCAAGTCACAGGCATATTTTGTCATTCAGTTAAGGTATATGCTTTCCCTTCATCTCTATGAAAATTTCCACTTTGTTCCTCAGTTCATAAAACCGCATCAGCATACTCTCTCACTTGAGCCATCACACTTCACTATAGTAAACTAAATCACCATACTCTGATTCTTTATGTTAACAATATAAAATATATGTATGGGTAGAAAAAAATGAATGCTCTTTTATGCAAAGTAGTGGTAATTTGAATAAGCTATTAATGTTTTTGTCTAATATTTTTATAAAATTTGCATTTTATTAGTTGAAGGAGATCATAAAAATATCATCAGAATACAAGGGGATTCCGGAAAATCTGCCCCCCCCCACAACAAATAATACAGGGCCCTCCTATGGACGCCTTCATCAGTACAATTTGAATGATTGGGGGGTCCTAAATCTTGGTAACCCCCTGCATTGCGGGGGTTGTGTGCAGGGCCAGCCAAAGGGGGGATGTGGCAGATGTGAGGCATCCGGGCTCCCGAATAATGAGGGCCCCAGAAATTCTTAATTATTCAAGTATCGAGTGTAAATTTTGCAAAAACCTTTGCTAAAAATCACCTGCAAACTGATTTCTAATAAAGAAACACTCCGTAAAAATTATAATATTAAACTGGAGCTCCATAAATTGTTCATTATTACTATAAATATTAAAATCGTGGGGCCCCCATGGATATTCGCATCTGGGTCCCCTTCAGTGTTTGGCCGACTCTAGTTGTGTGGCCTATCAGTATGCCCTTGTCAGAACATTATCCATATTTATTACCATATATACTTGTGTATAACGCACAGTTTGAAGACCAAATTTTTAGGTCATAAAGTAGGGGTGTGCGTTATACATGGGTAACACTTCTGTGCACTTAAAATCAAAAATTCAAGTATCCCTACCTTGCACCAGATACTCGCTTTTTGGGTAAATTTAGGGGAAAAATCACAATAATTATCGATAATCCAGGTTATACATATTAATTATACCTACAGAACACCTAATTACTTCTATACAGTTATAATTCCATCCCCTCCAAATATTCTGCATTTCACTAGCCCATCAGCTGATTGAGGCAATTTTTGCAAAATCACAAGATAGACTTCCTCCAAAATGCATCAAAAACAAAGAAACAGAATAAGCAAATTGAAATAATTTTATTTAGTTAATAATTCCAGTATGTACAATTAACAATGTAAGTAATTTAAAACCCGTAGAATGACGTGCGTGAACTTAATCTTGCCTGTCGTGTTTCCTGTTTCCAGATCTGTTTGTTAAACTTTTGCATTATTCCTTCTGTTAAATGGTTTTAGAATGAGATAGGAAAGAGAGGACCAAAATCCACTATAAATCAAAACTCGTTCTATTTTATAGATCCCTTTTTGTGTGATTTAAAAGGATTGGCAACAGTGGCGCTGTGGTTTTCTAAATATAATATAGATTAGATAAATTTGAGTAATGGATAAACCCACCTTCTGATCCCCACTGTTAGGATCTCTCTCATTTTTATACTCCTTTCTCAGAAAACAATCGCTGAGGGAAAGGGGAGGATGCACTCCCTCAGTAAGGAACTATGCTTATACGACCTACCCTTCTCGTGGTCTAATTGCACTCACTTCTAATTAGCGACACCTACATCAGTAATTTCCCGGTTCTCTGAATCCATAGTAATTTTAAGCTTTTTTGTTGGATTAACACAGAAGTCGGCAACCTTTTTCCTAAGAAGAGCCACTTTTTTCAAATTATGTATAACACGCAACAGAAGAAAAGCTGCAGTCGTTGACGAATCCATGAGGGGGTGATTCTCCCCTCCTTAACCTTGCCTTTGTTTTACCTTTTGCTATTATCTCTGTAAAACAAAAGTTTATTCGACGTAATGTGTCCATACATTTTTAGTTTTCTGAAATTTCTATTAAGATAATTAACGAAGCCAATTTATTTTTAGGAGGTTTTATCAGATATGTTGCTGTCAGGACCCGCATGCAAGTCCTTAAAGAGCCACTTGCAGCTCAGGAGCCGCAGGTTGTCGAGCCTTAGACTAATAGAACAAAATTTGTAATTTATGGACACAGTTAAAACAAAAAATAATTCAGCAGACAAATAATTATTTAAATAAAAGACAAATGATAATAAGCAGGTGAAGGTTATCTTGTTATAAGATGCAGAGCAAGTAGCTCTGTTGCAGTATTGCATACAGTGACTATCTGATCAAATATATCTTTTATCCATCTAAAGCCCTAATCCTAACCTATAACCAAAATCCTATGCCTATACTTTCAAAATTTTGTGAATCAGCTTTTCCGATACTATGTTTATACCAACTTTATGCTGACTTTCTGAAGAAGTTATTACACAAAATGTTGTCAGTATATACTATAGTATATGTTTTATGCTTGAGAAATGTGTTATATGCTGATTATTTTAAGAAGCTATTTTAAGAAGTTGTTATATGCTGTATACTCTCGATTACAGACCTGGTTTCATGTCCAAAATCACCAATTTTTTCTGATCGCTAGGTTCCATCCTTACAAAACCCTGCAAAGCATTGACCTGGGTATGAAGTGAAGTAATATTTTTAAGATCGTAGTTTATTTTGATATCATCTTACAGAGAGTAGATATTTAGATCGCAGCCTGTGATTATTTAAAAGTATTTTAGTCAGATCGCCGCTTCAGGAAGGTGTAAACAAAAATTCTAAAGAACCTTAGATCACCAACAACGTAACTTCAGTTCATAACGACGTAACTCGTTAAGTGTATAAAATTATTCGCATGTATAATTGCTGATAATTATTCTTGCGGATGCTGATGTCAATAGAAATAGTATTCATTACTCTATATCGAGAAAGTCATGTGCTGGAAACATCAGATTTTTTCAAAAATCTCCTTTAAAACTTAATTTATTTAAATATTTTTCGTTATAAAAATTGTGGAAAATATAGTTTTCTACAAGTTTTTTCATAAAATAGATTTTAAAGAGATATTTCGATTTTTCCTCTGAATTTATGTTAACTATGTCACTAAGTGATATCATTGTTTACAATTGTATGATAAAGTTTTCTAATTGTTGATAGTGATGCATACTCTGCCAGGGGTAATTTTTCTTTCACATTGATATATTCATATCCATAGCAATATCTAACAATTTTGTTTAATTGTTGTTTTTAGCAGTGTGAAAAATGATCAAAAGTATTTTCACTTTGAAAATTGTATAAATATTATTCACGAGTGTAATTGCTGATAATTATTCTTGAGAATGTGATGTCAAGAGAAATCATATACATTACTTTGTATGGAGAAAGTCATGGATAAATCAGGTTTTTATAGGAAATAATCTGCAATACATTGGATTTTGAAAATTTTCTTATTTCCAGTATAATTATTGATTATGAAGAAAATGAAAGTATTTTGAAATGCTTTCAAAACTATATTGAAACATTTTTAGTAAAATTTACCTAATTAGATGGAATTCATCGTCATGTCAACCTTGGATACGATATTATGTGTACTTAAAAATTTCAAGTTCAGCCTTATACAATATGGGCAATAAAGTAAGAAAACCTCTTATATCTCTTAAAGAAATTGGGAGTAAACAATATTCCTTAGATTGCATAGCACTGTTTATTTAATTGTGAAATAATAACCATTTTAAATAATAAATACACAAAGACAGTAAATATCCTACTTAAGCTGTTGTATTATCTGACTTTCTATGACTTGGGGATTTTTCCATACAAATCTGATGACATTTATGAAATTAATAATCAATATCAACAAATTTTTTGTAAATATAAATATGAATATTAGTCATTGGCTTTCAACAAAAACAAATCTTGAGAACTATCAAACGTAATTTATCATATTAAAATAATAATAAATATTACTAATTCTTTTTATATAAACAGCAAAGATATGCTTGAAAGTTGTTGCAGGAAATTTTTAATTAATGAAAACAGTATTGAAACCAATGAGAAAGTTTTATTAAACTTGAGCTTCATTATTACATTTCCTTTAACTTACTTTTAAGGGCCTCAAATTTTCCCATTCAAGTAGGAGTAGCAACTTATTTATCAACCATGCTTGTTCCATGTTTTAAAAGTTTGTATTGCTTTAATTTACTATACTTTTTAATTAGGCAATTTGTGAATAACAGTAACCTCTGAAAAGCAATAAAACGGTTTCCTCCAAAGTCTCTGGGTTTCAGATCAAAATCTCCAGTTCATTAAGGTCTTAAAGTTAGCAACCCTAGCCTTTAACTAATATTTTTAAGGTTTAAATTTGTATAAGCACTTTATAAATGCCATGTATATTGATAAATAATAATAAATATTCCATATTCTTCCCTTCGTTTAAAAAAAAGTAAAAATATAGAATTTGATATTCTGATGAAATTTGGTTACTCGGACTTATACAGAGGCTGAAGCTGAATAGTAGATACTAGTTGTACCCGCTCAATGTTTGCACGTTTTTTTCAGTTGATTTATAAAAAATTAAGAAGTGTGTGAAATAAGTTGATCTCGATAAATCATATTAAACTCGAATAATGCATTTTCCGGTTATAGGATTTTGATGTATTTGGCTCACAATGTAAGGTTCGCAGGTTTGAACCTTGCTGAGGGCATGGCTGTGTGTGCATATGGACAATTTATTATGTGAATTCAGTCAGAAATCCGCATTTTAAAAGTCATATTAGAGAGGAAATTAATGCTACACAGTAATTGATCACGAACTTTTATGTTTTTAATTTTCTTTGGATCATTTTATTGAAGTATATGTCCTTTTGTTTTTATATAACAATCATTGCAACCGTTTATTTAGATTATCAATGAAGAAAAGATAACCATGTAACTTTCAATATAATAAAAAAACGTGTCACTATTCTCATGTAATTATAAATTTATGCTTGAGCCTGTGTGTAAGCATTATAGATAGGTATAGGTATAATGGGTCTACTTACTAAAGGTAAAATTCCAGCATTCAAACGAAGTGATTCAACTGCTTTGTTTAAATCGTTATAAATGCTTCCCTTATGCAGTTAACTGAATAATTAACCATAAATATTCACATTGCTATGTATAAAGTTTGATGTTGCTACAGCAATAATTTAGATGCTTAATTCCTCAAGCATGCACGACGACACGTCGTCCAACGCAGCATCTTCTTTTACAGCTCCAGTTGAGTCACAGTAGCAAATGATGTATCCACAGAAACATCATAAGTCAGGGAACATTCCTAAACAAACATTATCTCTCTCTTGCCACTTGAAGATTTTTTCACGAGGGTAGTTCCCCTCGTTCAGTCTGTGACCATAAGTCACTTACTGATGCAGAAGTGCTGAATTGAATTGCTAATGATGAAAAGTATTGTTTCTTTTGTGAATGAGACTTCAGAAGGACATTTGTTAACTTCAGAAAGTGAAATTGTAGATGAGGATGTTAGTTGTGAGAGATTAGAAAATTGAAATGAACACTGCCTGTGTTTTTCATTGGAATGATATCGATAGTGCAGATGTATTTTCTCCTTTTGATTGTGAATGTGAAAGTGTTGTGAACCTCAAATTTTAAGTGATATCCCGCTAGAGTGCTTTGAAAGTTTTTATACAGTTTTATAAAACTAATTGTTGAAGAGAACAATTGGTACGCAAGCTAGTATTTGGAGAAAGAGAAAATTTTTCCTTTTGTAAGTCTAGGTTTTTGAAGTGGTATCCCATCTCTCCTACTGAAATAAGAGTTCTGTTGGGAATGTGTCTGCTAATGGGCATCATTTCTAAACCAAATATAAATATGTATTTCACTCGTAAATATCTTTTAGCAACTACATTTTTACTGGATATTATGTTTGAGGAAAGAATTTCTCTTCTGTCGTGATTTCAGCATTTTGTGGATAATAATGACAAAGATTTAATCTGTAGTAGTCCCAAAGGTTAGTTGATAGGCATACTGATGTTGTTGGCTTAGTACAGTTGAACCAGAAAGGGATTCCCACAAAACTAAAGAAAGGAGAGGAGCAACACTGCTAACAGGGCATCACTTCACAGAAGAGGATCACTCTTCAGGCAAGAGAAGACTCAGCTAAAGGAAGTGCATTGTTTGCACATAGAAGGAAATAAGGAAGGAGATGACTTATTGATGTAAAAACTACTCTGGAAATACTTCTCTGTGTGTTATATTATGTTTTGAAATGTATCACAGTATCCAACATTTCAGAATAAAGTTGAAAGTACGATGGATATTTGAAATTATAAAGTAGAAGTCTAAAAAAATTAATAAACAGTGAACCATTCAAGGTTAATATATCTTATTTTTTCAGATTTATATTTCTAATATCTTCCGAGGATTAAATTAAAATAACACATTGCATTCTGGAGTATTTAAATACCTGAGGGAGCCATTTTTAAATCACGCTTGAGGGGTTATACAAAAGTGTGAAGCAAATAACACCATTCTTTCACCTATTTGAAGGTTTAATTGACACTAATTGAATCAGAGGCAACAATGATGGTCGCCTTGGCAATGTCTGGAAAGTGAAATATCTGCAAAATTATGAAAACAATGCATATTTCTGAAAGCTTTGACAGTGTAACATGTAACCATTGTAAGGATAAAATAGTGTACAATTTTATCCATCAAATGAAGCAAAAATGAAAAAATTGGTCCATATTTAGTTATTTTGATGAATGAAGGAAAAAACCTTGCACTCTGAAAAATCGAAAATCCCATGTAAACTTATGGGAAAATATAATTTTCTTGGATTCAAACCCAGGACTTTATGAAACTGAAAATAGTTTTCTAGGGACCTCCTAGCTAATAGAAACAAAGATCTGTTTACTGCATATCTCTATGATGAACGGTTCGTGAGATACAAATGGGGACAGACAGATGGACACTTTTTAAATTAGATATAGGAAATGGGGACAGACGGACACTTGTAAAATTAGAGACAGGGTTCAGCCATATGCCGAAGCTGACTTCGGTGCATCTCTAATTATTACTTGTCTAGAATTCACATTTTGTAAGTTTTGTCATATAAATATTGTTATAATAGATATTTATGCCCATGAGGAGATATCAATAAAATGTATAACCCACAAAAATGAAATTTAAATCAATGTTTATTCCATTTATTCCACCATATTAGCTCTCTTGGTGCATATGGTCAAACATTTGAATTCAGTAAAAGCTTTTTATATGGTGTCTCTTTCAAAGGCAAAAGTGTTATAATAAAACCTCTGCCAATTATATTTTTTTTTAATATTAAAAATTTGCAAATAGAGAAGTAAAGCGGTGAGTCTACTGCCTTGGGCACCAATCCAAAGGAGCACCAAAATTTGACTCCAATGAAAACTTATTTCGATATAACAAGTAAAAGGATGGAAATTTAACTTATATGCATGAGTGCATAACAATGATCACAATGTGAAGATAGATAAGGAGAAAAATTAGAATGAGACTGGCTTGATAGCTTTGTTGGTTAAAACACCTACCCAGCAATTGGGAGAGTCAGGTTCGATTCTCGGTCAAGCTCAAAATTTTTCTTTTCTATCTTCACATTTATTTCGATATACAGTAAAACCCCCAAATTCATGGGGTTATGTTCCCTAAAACATCATGAATTTGGAAACTGCAAAAATGGAAGCAAAGGCCTTACGAGAAAATGGGGGTTAGGTTTGTGGCTCTTCATTATTTTGACAACAACAAATGATGAAAAGGTAGGCTAAAAGTGGTTTTGAACCAATACAATGTGGCATTTAAATCTGCCATAGCCATACATTTTATGGCATATTGCCTGCCTACTGATGCCACACGCTGCCCACTAACAGGTTTATTTAGCAACTCAATTTCCTCTCTTAAAGTCAACGTCTTCTTTTTGCTTCTGCTTTGTATTATCACTTGCTTTCCTCTTGGTAGACATTTTCGAAAGTGGGGATTACAGCGTGATAAAAAATACCTCATGGATGGGGAAATTAATTTGTTTAGTGCTTTTTCTCTTCACTTCAAAATGACAGCAGTAGTCGAAAACCCCACGAAACTGCAAAGCACATGAATTTGGAAGCCACGAATTTGGGGGTTTTACTGTGTTTGTTTCTAAAGAAAGTTGAAAAAATCTATCTTTTGAATGATTATATTAGGCATTGGACTGTGTACACCTGGCTATCCTATAATGCAGGGGATGCATTCTGGAAAAGCACAGTGTAATGTGAATCCGCATTATGTGAACCCTGTTATACATAGTGAAATGGGGATTGCATTCCATACCATTTCATATATCCTCATCCAGAACAAAAATTCCATAACCTATCCCTCTTATGCACATTGATGTAATAAGGTAGTCTTATCTGCATTAAAAACTTGCTTTGGATTGTATCCTTTAGCTCTCACAATAGACAAACTAGTTTGGGAAGTTATAAGCAACATAGTCATCAGCATCAGCAGCTTCACCCTTAAGTTTGATATTAGAGAGATATTGATATTTTCTGAACTTGTCAAACCAACCTTTACTTACTAAGAATTGCTTGGAAGTCGAAGGTCCTGCCTCTTCTTTCTATAAGTGATCATATGGCTTCAGCATCTTTGCACAGATGATGTTAGAGCTAATCGTCATCTTCTTTTGATACTGGTCTTCCACCCAGACAGCCAACATCTTTTCTATCTTTTCCAACAGTTGGTTTCTCACTCTTGCCTTTTTCTTTGCAGCTATTGAGCATGACTGACAAGGAGAGGCCATAACATTAATATTGAAATTCGTAAAACCCTTTTAGGAGGTGAAACTAGAACTAAAATATGAAATATATCTCTCGGCATTTTTGCCAATGGGCCTTTGTTTAAAAGATATTAACAATTTAAAAGTCAGGTTTATGCATGGTGATAGCCTAATGTGTAGAGTGAATGCCTAGTTATTAGATGGGCCAGGGTTCGATCCCTGTTGTCAACATTTTTTTTTCATAATCAGAAATAATCTGAATATGTATTTTAACTAGTAAAATTGTATTATTATTAAGTTTTTATTGTATTTTTATTTTTTTTGCATATTTTTGTGATTATTTTTTTTTACTTTTTTCACATACTTTTTGGTATTTTTGCATTTACCACATATAATTATAAATTGCAATAACTATGGTCAATTCCGATCAGAGTGTTACTCTTCTATTTCACTTCTACAGGATTACAATATTTCGGATGATACAATTCAAAAAGACAAGGGAAACATAAAGTTTCTTTGCAACTTGAGCATTTTATAAATGCTGCTTTTTCACATTTGCATTTTTGTTTACGTAGGTCATTCGGAAAGCACACCTGGTTGATGTTTACAAATACATTCTTTGTAGAAATCAGCTTTGAAGAAAACCACGCATAAATTAGCATGTCTTTAAAGACTAGAGCCCCCAACAGATAATGAATCAGGAAATGCATTTTATTTACATCCTCTGTTTTATTTATTTGAAGATTTTCCTGTAAGAGATGTGTGGAATTTTGAAATCTCTTGATCAGTAATTTCACTTGGCCGAAGAAATAAACATCGCATGGCTGGCAATAAGGTGTGCAGTGTGGTGGAATAATTTCTACTGTACATGTACATTTGCCTGTTTTATCAGTGAAACGTGTGTTGAATGGTGTTGGATCTGTTTGTCCCCCCCAAGAATCAAGAATCAGTAAAAATTCTTTTTTGCCTACGTACGATTTAAGTACACCAGCCCCTCAACATCTGCGAGTTCAGGTATTTGCGAGTTAGCCATAAAATTTCATTATTTCAAAAAGGCAACCGTTCTCAGATTATAAAATTAAAATTAGACAGTCAACAATCCCATAAGCTGTGTAAGTGACTATCCAAAATATTACTAATCTTGCGATAAAAGCACTTAGAATTGTTGTAATCAATAAGGTATTAATTGATGCAAGTAGAATCTAAGTAGGTGGTGTTAACCGTATAAATACTTGAGGACAGTAGATGTTAACCTTTCAAAAATGCAACTCATAACGTCCTACCTACAATAAGCTATAATTCCGAAAATTGGAATCTTTCTGTTACATAGTATGCACTATGTATGTACATACAAAGTTACAAAACCACGCCACGGAGTCGAACGCTACGCCACCACCATTCCCCACCTCCCGGGCATTTCGCTCAGACTGTGTCGCTCTTACATACTTTTCATCAGCTTTTGCGCTTTGATTTACTTATTACTGTAATTTTTAATTTAATAATTGCGATTTTTATTTAACCATGTTTTCAAAAAGAAAATCATCTGTTAAAAGTGAATCAAGTATAAAGAGATCAAAGAATATATATAATACATACTACGTATTACTACGTTTTCATTTTGTTTTAACTGTTTTCTAGTTTTTTTGTGTTTATTTTTAGCCTACGAACTTTAATTTTAGGTTTAGTGTTGAGCACAAAGCAGTGTGAATGTTGAATATCAAGTTTGGGTAGTATAATCAGAGCAAAATTCTTATTTGCGAATTTCAACATTCGTGAGGTTATTGGGAACGTATCCCTCACGAATGTTGAGGGGCTGGTGTACGTTCTCTACAAATAAACCCTTGTGATCTTTTGATAATTTGTCCCACTTTGATGCAGTCACGTAGACATTTCCGTATTCTTGTTCCTGATGTTTCACCTGAACTGCTACTTTAGGTTCCCTTTTGTCTCTTGCATACACAAAAATACTTTCGGAAGCAACTTTCCTGAAGCAGTTATTGAGTACTGGGCTGTGTAGGAGTGGGTTACTTTATTGAAATCGCCAATAAACACCTCCGTTGCTTTTTCTCCCTTGTGAGAAAGTGTGCAGTTGACATTTACTCTGTATTCACAGCCCATCTGGTCGGTATTAATAACAAAATCTGCATCACACTTTGCAATTAACTTCGATGTGTGACTTTGGAATGCGGCTGCTACTTCTAACACTTCAGTTAACGAAAGGCAGGTTTTAGATTTTATGTACCGCGTGGCTTTGTGTTGACGAATTCCATATTGCTTTTTAAAATTCTTGACCCATCCAAAGGAGGCCTGATAATTGAAGTTTTCGGATTTATGCTGAAGAGCTGCTGCAGTTGCCCATTCCTGAAGATTCCTCGTCGTCACGGGTTTCTTCTCTTCTCGAGCTTCTGCAAAACGGTCGTACGTCCATTTATTGATCATCTCGTATTTATCTAGATGATTTCCTCCTCTCTCGACATCCTTTTTCTACCGTACGAGGTCCGATTTGCTTTTGAGAGTAGTTCCTCCATGCCTCTGCAGTGACCTCAAATTCCACGTTGGATGCTCCCTCACCATAGTTAAAATTTTAATTTTAAGATCCAAAGGCACAAGATCATATCTTCTTTTCTTGCTGTCTAGTTGGTAATCGCTTTCTTCATGGTCAGATGTATCAGATTGCGAACTTGAAGACATCTTCTCTGGAGATGATTCCACATAATTCCCATGATCAGTTTTCGTAAAGAGATGCAATTCCTCCTCTTCTTCCAAATGATAATTCTACAAAACTGCAACAATTGCCTCCGTCATTTTTTTGCCTAAAAGCTACGCTTTTTCGGTGATGTTTCCATTTGGAGCGTTTTCAATGATTTTTAATTTTTGCAAATTCCTTGTGCAGACTTGCAAACCATTGGTGATGTCTTCCTTCTTATATGCTAACATGATGACAGGAACATATTTGCTATCAGCAGCATCACTGTTTGTTGCAATTGAATGATTATTAGCTGCCATCATAATACTATGCTGTACTTTGCTTCACTTTGCTGATTGTGAATGCTATACAATTTTACTAGTTAAAATACATATTCAGATTATTTCTGATTATGAAAAAGAAATACAACTGGGATCAAACCCTGGCCCATCTAATTACTGGGCATACACTCTACACATTGGGCTATCACCACTTCTAATACTATTGTTATGTTGTTGGTATATGATGCATCCATGCTTAAACCTGATTTTTAAATTGTTAATATCTTTTAAACAAAGGCCCATTTGCAAAAGTGCCAAGAGATACATTTCATATGTTAGTTCTAGTTTCACCTAAAAGAGTCTTACGAATTTCAATATTAATGTTATGGCCTCTCCTTGTGAGCCACAGAGCTAATTTTTCTGCATTCTTCTTTATTGTGCGTATGCTTGACTCATTCATGTTATATAAATGCCCAAGCGATGCAGCTGTATCTCCACTGCCAAGTTGTTGAATAATATCAAGCTTTGATTCTAGAGTTAGTGCAGTCCTGGATTTCTTCATGAGGGTAGTCATATTATGTATTAAATATTAATAAAATGAAATGAAGATATGAATGCACGAATAATAGTAAAAGGAAGAGTCAGGAATCCCAAATCTGACCAAATCGCGTTGATATGAACTGTAACCCGAATTATATGAAATTTTGGTAGTAAAAAACAAACCCTGCTCTAGTGGATCCGTGTTACAAGAACCTGTGTTGTAGGAGGGCCAGGTATATTAGCATCTTTGTAAAGGAATTCCTCAGCCTACCCAGGTGGAGCAGTTTGTTAAAAAATTAAAAGTGGATTTTATTTGCATCAGGTAAAAGATTGTCTGAGCACGGTTCTGACTGCTAAAGAGGTTTTTGTCAAATCTCCTTTTAAAATTATTATTATTTCAATAATTTTATTGAATAGCCTCAAAAAGATGCGTGTAGAATTTTCTAAGTACAGTAAACTCCCAGTTATCCGGCACTCATGCAACTTGAATTCTCAAGCAACCAGCATCTCCTGCCTCTCGATTTTTTATTACATCTAGTTTGGAGTGTTACCAATAAAATTGGTGTTTTCGGCAAATTGTTGTTTACATCTAATTGGAATGTTACCGCTAAAATTTGCATTTTCAGCAGTCGCAATACACAATTTTGTGTTTGTTGAACTCTTTTTTTGTGTTAAATAAAATATTTGCACACCCTTTTTAAATGCCTCCTAAAACTCCAATGTGCACTAAAGATAATAAAAGGAAACGGGTTGTGATAACCTTAACCCAGAAACTTGATATAATAAAACATTTAGAGAAAAGTGAGAACCGCAATGTTTTAATGAAAGAGTTCAGTGTCGATTCTTCCACTATTTATGACATTAAGACACAGAAATCCCAGTTAATGAGATTCGTTACTTCTTCTGAGACAACTAGAAGAGTTGAATATCGGCGCACTCTTCATAAGCCAAAACTTGAACAATTAGATATTGTTATTTATGAATGATTTTTTATAAAGCGTTCCGAGGGAGCTCCTGTTTCTGGACCAATATTGATTGAAAAGACATTTTTTAAGGTCAGATGTCTAGATGTTTCGGGTGAAAAAAAATCGGCTGACCAAGAAACTGCTGATAAATTTTGTGACTTGTTTGAAACATTAGTTAAGGAATATATGTATAACTAGCCAACACATTTAATTTCATTATTTTAATATTTACTAACTGCACTGTATGTAATTGTGTCATGATTGTGTGTCACTGTTCGCTTCTATTTTGTTTTATATCAATTTTCCTCAAGAATTTCTGCTAATACATTGTGTTGGGTGTGGATAATTTCTCTCCTTTTCTCGGATAAGGAAATAATATTTTTTGTAGGAAAATTCTAAAGGTTGGACAAAGTTAATCCTTACCTTGCATTGTTATTAGAACAAAAGAGACGCTAGTAGTGATAGTCATATGAGAAATTCCATAGGATTTATTGCAGTTATTAAATATTAAAATATTGCAATTGAATGGGTTGAATACTTGTATATTTGAATTTTGTTACTTTCTTGAATGTCAAGGAATTATTTAAGAACAATTGAGTAGAGTACCTAGTCTACAGGTTAGCAATTCCAAGGTGAATGTACAATTCTGCATGTTTCTTATTCTGGTATCCAAATGCTTTATTGAAGCCTATCCAATAAAACTCTCAAGCAACCAGAATATTCACTTAACCGGAAAACCCAATTCCCTGGACATTCCAGATAACTGGGAGTTTACTGTAGTATGATTAATCCACTTAGGCATTGTAATTTACACTTCGGTTATGTTCGTAGTTTTTAGAAATTTCACTAGAATGTTCAGGAATCAAAAAAAGGTGGCAACCCTTCTTCTGATTGAAATAAAATCACATAATATACTTAAAAAGAGGCAAACACAACAACATCCAAAGAAATATAGATTTGGAGAACTTAAATATTATACAATGAAATGTAGATTTACTTCTTATAGATGAATATAAACCTTTCTTGTGAACAATTCTTCTAATATTTCCTTTAATCGTCTTTCTCATCCTTTTCAGAATGTTCACACCTCATTCTCCAATTTGAAATCACTTCCCTGAAATAAATTAGAAATCCAATTTTTTCATTTTAATATAATACAGGTCGAGCATCCTTTATCCAAAATCCTCGGGAAAGACATTATTTCGGAATTGGGAAAATTTCGGTTTTTTGATATTACACATTAAGTTAGTATGCATAGAGTTCTTGCATAAGTGTATCCTGTACATTATTCTATGAGCACTACACCACTCATGCTACCTTTTACCAGCTTGAATACAAATGAACATTTATTAAATGTTTTATTATAACATGCTATATTAAAATAAAACATACAAACGGACAATAACCGTAGAGCCGTTAATTTACACCTTATTAGATCTCCCTAGTGAATTTTTACGGAATGAAAGAGTTTTAGAATAAGTGCTACAGTCAGTAAACAATTCACAATACACAGTATGAATACACAGTGTTGATACCCATACCATAGTCCTTGCTTAATCGCTTCACAGATGCACCATGATCAAGTTTTTGCAATAACTCAACTTTCTTAGCGAATGACACAGTGCGGGCGGTGTCAGATGTCAGGTTACATTGTAACTTAATTTCCTCAGCAAAGAATTCTTTGAACATGTCAAACCCAGTGATGACAATTTAGGTGTTTTGTCGCTAGATTTAGAGACTTAATTTCGTCTAGCAAATTTTTTTTGCATTTAGTGACGTGGAAAAAATTTGGAGATTTAATTGTACTATGATTTAATGATTTAAACATGGTTAATAAGTAATATAGAGTGCATTTCATTATTTATGTATTAGTTATTACATGTATTATTTTGAAGTAGTTTTGAACTTATCCGGAGGTAACAGCATTATAGCGACATTCCTTTGAGTATAGCATCTTTTTGAGAGCAGACCATTTTTCCTCATCTTTGGTGTTGACGCATCAAAAAATTTCGGATAATTTCGGTTTTCGGATTTACAGATAAAGGGTGCTTGACCTATATAATAATAAGTATCTTTGAAATTGAACAGTAATTTTCATATGAATCCTAACTGATATTGGAATTCTGGTTGTTGGTAACTAAATGATAGTTCTATCTCTCAAAATTTTATGAGTTCATTATTTTATATCATTACTCACAGGCAGCCATCTAGTAGTGGCTTTGTATTTGGAAGAAAGGTTGCCATCAACTTGTAGATTGGTTTAGAAATTATGCTCATGAACATTACTTGTTGTTCAGGTACATTTGAACGTAGTTCACGGTCCATTCTTTCCACTGGGCAGTGGCCAAAATTCTTGGATATGTCTCCCTATGAAATTTATGGATTATATTACAACTATTTCCAATTAAGAATGTTGGAAGAAGATTTAGTAATTGAAAGTTACTTAACCTTTATCATACAGGTGCAAATGGTTCCCATGGGGGATGTCAGCCGGACTGATTTGAGATACTTACCATATATTCCGGACCATAAGAAGCACGTAGATTTTAGAGGGTGAATTTTGGGGAAAAGTATTTTATTCCGTATATTTAAAACTAGCATAATTTCCCGTTGAATTTCATCGGATTTAGTGAAGCTACTACAGCACAACATAAAAACTCTTTAAAATATATAGTAGATACTTTTTAAATTACAATTAGTTTTTCCTAACAATTAATCATATTTGCTTGTAACAATCCGTTTCCGAGCCTATTGCATTCAAATATAACGATAATTGTATTTCCTATCATATCACTTTCGCCAAATCCAGCTTCATTTCTTGTGTAATTATGCCTCGCTGAAATATTTACTTTTTTGTCTTGAAAAAGCAACGTACAGTCGTCCATGACTGAACACTGACTGGTAAATGTACACCAGATACGTGAGCTTATTTACGTTAATAAACATTATAATGTAGAATATAATGATTTTACTTACAAAAAATGTAAGATTCCAGTTTTCAGTAAACGAAAGAAGGTTCAATTACTTTCATCAATAAACGCTTCCTGAATAATAATCAGTATCTATTTACGTTGCTATCCATAAACATCGATTGTTTCGTTGCTTAAACAAAAGTGCGAATCGAATAATGCTAAACTTTCGTCTATTTGTAAGCTTCATTGAAACTAACTGAATCAGAGGTAACAATGACGGCCGCCTTGGTTACGCCCGGAAAAAGTATGAAAAATCCATAAAATTTTGAAACAAATAGCATATTTCTGAAAAATTCGACTGTGTAACATGTAAACTTCGCAGGAATAAGATAGTATAGAGCAGTGTATCTCAACCGCTGGTCTGCGGACCAGTACTGGTCCGCGGCCGATTGTTTGCCGGTCCGCAAAACTTTGGTGAAAAGTTTAAGAAAAATTTAAATTCTTTTATATCGCTATGAATCTTAGGTCCCGTGGATACTGAAAACATCACGAATATTATTTGTGAACATCTTGAAGCACTTTCTCGAACATTCGATGTCTATTACCCACCAGAATAAGAACCTGGATCATTAACATTTATGGATTATCGACCCGTTTGTAGGGAGCCAAAGTAACAGGCTGGCAAACATTGAAGAGGAGCAACTAATTGAACTATCTTCAGATTTAGGATTAAAATCAGCCTTTAACTTGATGTGTGTGACTAAATTTTTGCTAAATGTCAAAGTATCTAGCATTGTATGAAAATGCAATTAAGTTTTTATTGCCATTTTTAAATAGACTGTGCGAAACTGCCCTTTTTCAGTTATGACTGCCATAAAGACAAAAGAGAGAATTCGGCTTGTATTATCCGTGCACTATGTTTAGCAGTTACCTCTCTTAGCCCAAGAATAAGAAAAAATAGTTAGCGAAAAAGAGCAGCAGCAATCTCATTGATTACCTGAAAGAATTACGACTCTTTTAAAAATTGAATTGTAATTAAAGTCTTTTATTCTTATGGATTGTATGTTGTAATGAAATTACGTTGAAGAAAATAATAAAAAGGAATTTTTAATTGAAAGTAGTTTGCTAAATTTTACTGGTCCTTGGTGGGATGTTCATAAAATTTACCCGTCCGCGACAGATCTTCGGTGAGAACCACTGGTATAGAGTTTTATTCGTCGAATAAAGGAAAAACGAAAAAAATTCTCCATATTTACATATTTTTATGCTTGAAGGAAGAATACCTTGCAAGTCAAAAAATGGATTCATATGTGTTATCTTATGGAAAAATGTTAATCCCCTATATTGGCAGCACTGATTAATCCCGGTTGACCAAATATTGACCATTCACTAAGTTAGGATGTAAGGAAGAATTGTACCAAATTTGGTTATTCTAGCTTTTCTCATTTAGGAGGAGTTCCATGAACAAACACACGCTTCAAAATATATTATAGTAGACTATAACCTAGTACTTACAAAACAAAATGGCAGTGCAACATGAGAAAACAGCATTGATTCTCATAGCTTTTACTCGTCGTACAACAATTTTTTCCATGTTCTTTAGCTTCATTTATCATGTTTAATTTGAAGTTCACAGTGTACGAAAGTCTCTTTTGTTTTGTACACATCGTATTTAGATAGTGAATTTAAAAAAAAATAACCTGATTGCAGCGCTGAGTCTGAAACGATCCACAGATTATATGTCCACAGTCTTTATGTTCAGTCTTTACATCCACCATAATATATGTCCACAGTCTTTATGTCTACTGCCTTTATGTCCACAGTCTTTATGTCTACTGCCTTTATGTCCACTCTTATATGTCTACAGCCTTTTTGTCCACTGCTTATATGTCCACTTTTATTTATGTCCACAGCCTTTTTCTCTACTGCTTTTATGTCCACAGCCTTTTTGTCCACTTTCTTTTGTCCACTTTTACAAATGTCCACAGACTTTATTTCTAAATATGAAAAATATGAAGCAAAAAAATGAAAATGGAGGGGAGTAAGAGGAGGGGGAGGGAAAAGGCAGGGTGGAAGAAATCCGAAGGAAACACAGTGGACATTGGCATCGATCAACTAGGAATTTTATGAGCATGAGAAAACAGGTGAAAAAATCTGCCATGACCGGGAATCATTCATGCTCATCATAACAGCTTATGCCTGTTGCATAAGGATCTTCAGATCATTCTTTCTATCAATTTATATGGCATTCTCACTATCTGAGAGTAAGGGGTTTTCTTTGGTGTATCTCTTTGAGGACATCTGTTGGCGCTGATTGATACTAGCATCGCTAGCTTGGTCCCAACGTAAGAATATATTCCCGCTCCGAAACAGGAGAATTAGTCTGCCACGGTAGTTCAGTGGTAGAATATCCGCCCGGCAAGTGGAAGGCCCGGGTTTGATTCCCGGTCATGGCAGATTTTTTCACCTGTTTTTTCATGCTCATCATAACAGCTTATGCCTGTTGCATAAGGATCTTCAGATCATTCTTTCTATCAATCTAGGAATTTTATGACAATTACGAATATGAAGCAAAAAAATGGATGGGGATATATAAATTTTTAAAATCACTATATTAATTTAATTAATGATGACCACTCAAAAATTTATTGCATTCATATTTACAAATTAATATTATTGGCAAGCGCTCTTAAGTGTCCCAAACATTCATACTCCAAACACTGGGACTGGGACAAAATGTCCCCTGTCAAAACGTACCCAGACATAATTACCCTGGACTTAATGTTTCAAAAAACATAATAGGACTAAATGTCCCTGCGAACCAGTTCATTTCCTCTGAGTGTGCCTCAATTTTGCAACATGATCGAAAGAAAAGTAAAACAAGAAACTGCAATATACTTTGATTAGCAACATTACAAAATATCGAGAGTAAATGAGAAAACAATTAAATTTGTTTGACCGTGTTATGAATTCCCTAATTCAAAAGTAATACATTTTAAGAGATTAAATGTATTCTAATATGTATTATATTTTATTTTGAAGTGGATTCATGATTACATTTTAGAGCAGTGGTTCTCAACAGGTGTGCCGTGAGGAAGGGACTAGTGTGCCGCACACTCTGAAGAAATTTAATTTTTAAATTAGGTATGTATTTAATGTACAATAAAATTATACAATTATTGCTTTACCATTCGTAACAATCTAATAAAAGTGCGACTTTCACTTGTTACGCTAGTTTTTATCTTTAAAAATGAGTATTTACGCAGTGAAATTAATTAGGGGTGGTTTGATGTGCCGCGATGTTCTTAAGCATGCATGAAGGTGCGCCGTGGAGCAAAAAAGGTTGAGAAGCACTGTTTTAGAGTATTATTGCATGAGAGCTTACAAAGAAAATGTAATGGACTCATATTTCCACAGCTGATGAAGCTATAAGGAGCTGTTATTAAATGTCTTTAAATTTTAAGTTCCTATTTTTTATTGTTTATTTGGTAAATAGAATGTCGAAATTATTAGAATCTAAATAAAACATCGAGCAAAATCGGAAAAAATATTTACTAGGTATCAACTTCTAAAATGTTGAGCAATTATATTAGTTTTCATTTTAATTATTCCGCTACTTTCGTACATAATGCATTCCTGAAAACGTGTACGAAAGTCGAACAATAGACTTACATGTTCCCAGAGAGCCAAAAAATATTATAAAATCTCTAATTATGGTATCGTTTAGTTTTTTGAGCAGAGGCCTTTCAGACACAATTGTCGACAATATATTTCCAGCATTTTGCACGTTCTTTAATTTTATTCTTTTCCTTCACAATTGAACACAATCGACCTGCTTAAGTCCAATGAGCAACCGATTGAGGCTAAAGATTCACCGCTTCATTCATAAATTCATATCTTCGGTCATTTGGAGCAAGTTTTAATCTTATTTTTGATCTTTAAGCCTTTATTTAAGTGCTTATGCACAAAAATTACCGAGGACAACAATACCGGTAACTATGTAATCTTATTATTGAAATGTTAAAAAAATTACCAAAACTGGAGTATAAATTCAAAATATGAGTGAATTTGAATGAGATCGAGTATTCTACGGTAAGAATAACAATCCTCATTCATTTTGGTGTGTTTTAGCGCAAATTTCGCATCGATAACTTAATTTTAAGATATTTTAAAGAGTAAAAGGATGAAAACCTTCAAACCAAAAAGGTGATTTTTATGTGTTACCTTATGGTAAACAACATTCATCCTCTGGAGTCAAACCCGTGACCTATTTCGAAATATTTTAGTCATAACTTTTATTAACACTGAAATCCTGAAAATTTTCAGGCTTCTAAGTTTATTTCTAATTGAGTTATTCACAAAATTAGAGCATTACGCATGATCATGATGATGACCATAACGATTTTATAATATAGAGAGATAGGGCAAAATGCAATAAAATATTTAAATAATTGCACAAATATACACTGCTGTACAGACAAAGATTTTGACGCTCGCGAAACTGTTGTCTGGCAGGCAGCACCACCATGAAAGAATAATAACAAATATTATTGTTAATTATGAATGTATTTCTATCTGGAATAAAGAAACAATAAAATTAAAAATATTTTCATACCTTAAATCTTTTTCAACTGAGCTTACTGGACTTGGTTTATTAATTGAGAAGTTGAAAGATTTTAGTTGGAAGAAGAGGAACTATTGGGTGGGGATCTGTTTATTGTTGTTATCAAATTATCTGAATTTATCACGTTCTAGAATTTTCTCCTTCTGTTTCACATAAGTGCTAGTAGTTGAAGGACACATTCCCAACGATCATGCGATTTCAGTATGGCTTTCACCTTTCTCAACACGCTTTAAAATTTCTAATTTCAATTCATAACTATGAGTCTTATGCACTCTTTTCTTTGATTAACTTACATTATCAATATTACATTTCCTTTTAGATGCCATATCAAGTGATAAATTTATAAATAAATCAATAAAATAAATAAATTTAAATAAAAGATTAACAGAAAAAAGAGTGAAATCAGCACAAATTCAAAAAATTAGAGGAGATATAACTATGTCTACACTAAAACTAAACCTCGCGTGGTTGGTCGGGATCGTCGGGACCAATTTCTCCGCAAAAATTACTCCTCGTAAAGTAGTTTCCAATTTGATCGACTGGGTCGAAATCTCAAATTTATCGAATCTCAAACGGTTGAAACTCTGGAGTCGCCTGTAAAAGTGGACATATAGACGGTGGACAAAAAGGCTGTGGACACATAAGAGTGGACATAAAGACTGCGGGCATATCATCTGGGAAGCATCTGAAACACCTACGAATAAACGGACTGGATACGAGATGAACTGGAGCTAATTTGGCGATACAGTCTTGGTAACATGCATATAACAGTTCTTCTTATGTCGCGCCACACAACTCAATTGACCATAGCATGTTTTCTCAGACTTTGCTACAGTGTAGTACCATAAAATATAAAGATATCTTTGTTATTCTGCTTCCTTTTTCTCCTCATTGTAAGGTCTGTGTGAAAACAAGTTATGTATAAGCATATAGTTAATATGTTTTAATTACATATGTTTAAAATTACTTACAATCAAACTCAGAGCCAGAACTCCAGTAATCCGGAAATTACCCAGGTAATGTCCATTCCAGTTTGCCTTCCTCTTTTTGATAGTCTGTATAATTGTTCGCTCCTCTCCTATTCTTCGTAGTACTTCCTCATTTTTCACCCTATTTGTCCATTTTATCTTCAGCATTCTTTTCCATGTCTGCATTTCGAAGCATTCTAAGTACAGTAATACCTCAATATACGAAGTAGATGCATTCCTGAAACTTCATTCGTATATTGAATCTTTGTATATCGAATAACATTAATATAATAGGATGCGATACCAACCTTAATAATTTAAAATCTTATAACGTAAACCTTTTAATAAGTACTAATAGCATTTTTAAAAGATTGTATTTAAAAATAGTATTATACTATTTATTGTACATACATTGTAATCACGATAACTGATACTATTAGAAGTAAAAAGTGTATGTAAAATTTCACTTACAACACTGCTTTTGTGCTAACGAGATAACTTTCCGTGATTTTATGACTTCTCCAAAAACATCTGCTCATGGTTTCATTAGTTTTGGCATTTTGAGGTAAAATAACATTCTTCGGTTAACAGCAGTCACTTTTTGCAAATTAAACTTTGTCATGGCGAAAAACAACACAATGTCAGAATTCTTACAACGAAGATGACGTTATGAAGATAACTTTGAAACACTCAATACCTATGGAACACTTGACAAAATGAACAAAACTGGAGAAAAGTATATGTACTGCGTTGCACTGAATCTGATATTCACTGCCTAACTAAGATCATGTGTTCATTAGTTCTGAGCCAGAAGTTATTCCATCATCATGTACACTAATATTGTAGGCGTTGATTGAATCGGCTTGATTGTCATAAATACTAAGTTCGTTATAGCAAAACTTCATATATCGAGTATTCGTATATTGAGGTATTACTGTATTTAATATCATTTTTTCCTTAGCATTCGTGTTTCTGCCCCCATACAAAGCTGTAGTCTAGACATAGCATTTTATCAACTTCTTATGGATACCCTCCTTTATATTCCCCGTTGGTAGGAGTTTCTTTCTTCTGAAAGCAGATTTTGCTTTCGTTATTCTAGTCCTGATTTCATCGGTACATTTTGCTCCTGTTGTTATCATGCTTCCAGGGTATTTATAGTGTGAAACTTGTTCTAATGGCTTTCCTTCAATATTTATGTTCAAATTTTCTTCTTTACTTGATATTCGCATGACCTTGGATTTTTCTGTATTTGTTTCTATGCCATATTTTCTACATGCTATTACATTTTTTGGAATTCTTTTTCCTTTCATGGTAAAGTACTTCATCAGCCACATATTTCACTTTTCTTATAATCCTTCCTCCAATTTTGAAATCTCCTATGCGTTCTAACAAGTGGTGTAGAGGAACCATTCTGGGCCCCCCTGCCAAGGACCTCCCCTCCCATGTAAACTTGAAAAATAGCCGACGATATCTGAAAATACGGCACGGACACTGTCATCGGACTCCACGGCGCTGGATATGTGTAAATACATTGGACAATAATAGCTTCACGGTGCCGTCACAAACGGTACTGTGAAGTTTTATTAACTTATCTGTTTCAATGCATAAAACTCGGAAAAATTAATGTAGTTAAATTTCTGGAGGCAATTCTCTAACTAGGCTTATTATATAAAAAATATATGTAAACATGAAAATATGAATGCATCATTTTTTCATTCTCATGGGATGAAAACTTAACCACTTGGACACTATTGCAGATAGAAAAATAAATTTAATTTTCTGAAATGCTTGAGATATCAAATTCTAAATCCAAAAGAAAAAATAATTTCAACTTCCACATACGCCATAGACAATATAAATCCTAGAGCGATCTCTTACGTAATAGAGTGATAAATATTCCTACCTTATTTTAATCTTTGTCTTCATCTTGCGTTGACATCATCAACATTCAGCTTGGATGCTCGCTCATTCTTAATGCTAAAAATTGCGAGGCTGCTTAGTCTTGTCTGAATCATGGAGTTCCGTAAATAGTTTTTTTATTAATTTTAACTTTGAGAATGATCTCTCAGCACTCGCAGTGGTGACTGGCAATGTCAAAAAGAGCACGAAGGAGGTACACACATCTGGAAGACTGGAAGCTATCGCAGTGTCCTCTACTATTAGCAGATTAGCAAGGTCTCTAACACTATTTTGTTTTTGTATAGCCGATCTAAGCGCCATTCTAAAAAACTGCATCTGTTCTGGGAACTGAGGGGAAAGATCAGTGGAGTAAACAGACCATAATTCCTTCGCATTCTTGTGTAATTTCTCATCAGCAATGTTTGCCAGTATTGTAGGGCATAATATTTTAAATCTACTCGACATCTTTCATTGACTTAAATCTATTCTGTATTTGACTAATTATAATGTCCATTGTTACATAAAACATATATACTTTGAAGTGAAACTCTGTATTCTTTAATACTTCAACTTCACATGCAGCAATTGTACCTTTACAGCACGGTCTATTTTCAATAAACGTGGTTCTATGCACCAACCTTCAGCTAGCATTTTTGCTGATGATATAGCTTCATCAAACTGTCCTCTATAAGAAACTAAATCATATTGTGTGTCTCTAGAAGCTTGGTGATTTTCATAAGATCCGCATCATCTGATTGCAGCAACTAAGATACAGAGTTGATAATTTCTAAAACTTTGCTGTGAAGAACTTCTAGAAAAACAAATCGAAAATTTTCCAGTTTAATTTTGAGATTTTCTGCTTCTTCAAGCTCATCTTTCTTTACGGATGTCAAGATTATTTTAGAGAGGCATTTCAAAACACCCGAAAAACGATACCTGAGCATTATTAAAGCATCGTGATGCGATGACCAACGCATGGGAGATAGTTTTTTTAAAGTTTGCTTTTGCCTGCTACTCTGTTGAAACGAAGTAAGCATTTCCTAACATTTGATGCTATTGCCGAAAAATGTATAAAGCTTTTCAATGATAGTGTAAATTTTTTTGTTTCCAGAACACCCTCAACTGCATCTCTAATCATAAGGTTCAAGTTATGAGGTGCACAGTGAATGTAACAAGCAAGTCGATTTATCTAAAGAACCCTCCACCTCTGAAAATTCTTTACTCTCTACCACTATATCTTTTTCAGTGGTAATAATACTAGAACCACCTATCATTAAACTATGTGCATCACCACACTGTACATTACCCACATCCTTGCATATCTCTTCAGTTTCACTAACAATAAGATGTTTTTCTCCCGAAGACAGGCTGGAACTCTTCGCTGGCGAACTGGGCTTCGCTTGGAAAAAACTTGTCAGCAATTTCACATTCTTTTGAATGGAACGCTCACCTTCTCATTTTAATTATTTTTTTGAGCACCACTTAGGTGAATTGGCTTTGACATCTTAAAATGTGGGGGTCACAAAATTTTATATTTCAATATTTACTACCTATGGAAAATTTCACTGAAATACACTTATTCATAGCATATTCTTCCACTGCTTGTCTTAGGAGTAAGAATGAGGAAATCACATATCAAAGAGGACACTAATGTTTTCATTTCTGTTGTCACTAAATTTCAAATTAACCAAAATGTAACTACTATGTAGAGCAGCCCTGACAGTAACACGTGAAGCTTCCAAGCTGACTGAATTTGAGGACGCTTTTATATTGTTGCGTGTCTATCCCCTCAATGCCGACCGTCATAGCCATTACATCTGACAAATTCTTCATATGCATACAGACGGTTATCCTCTTTGGCCAATGTGTTTTTCTCATCTGTTAACGGTTCTGGAGAGGAAATGCTTTGGTAAGCAAAAGGATATTCTGCTCTCTGGATCTCTCTTTTCATTTTGTTTGTCTTATCGTGTCTTGAAAGCTATATAGTGAGAGAAGAGAGGGATCCGTTGTCCATGGTTAATTTACAAACAAGTTCTTCAAAAATATTTACGATCTGTCTCTAATGAAAACTTTGTCCAAGTTGCATGGTAAATATTCTCAATTCAGCTAGCCTTGGCTCACCTCGCGTCGCTCTATACCAGATGCCATCTAAAGATACACTAAGGGAAAATGACAGCAGCTCGAAATGATGACTACGAAGGCAAGCTTCATTAGCTTTGTGAGCGGATAATAATGTACCCTTACGTAATGTTTACGAAGCTGAAACCTTCTAGAAGACAATAGTATCCTTTATCTCTCAGATGATGCAGTCTGCAGGGCCTGGTCCAGCGCAGGCGAGCATATTTGAGCACTTTTCAATGTTCCATATTCTGGAGAATTCTTGATCACTTTGAACACATGGTTCTTTAATCTATCTCCTAATATTACTTTTTCTTTGTCTCCATTATCCGCGAAGCCTTTTAGCCCTGGTTCGCTTTGGGCCCCCGCCACACGGGGGTGTCCGCTATGCCACTGATTCTAACGCTTCTTGCATTATTACATTTTTGTTATGATTTCTTCTGTGATACAGATTAAATTAAGTAAACTGGCTCAGTATGGGACGCCTTAGCTTTTATGTCGACGATTAAGTCAGGGGTGCTATTAAGACTTTTAACTACTCAGTGCTATTTTCTTAGGTGACCTGTTTGCACTGGTCAGCAACAAAAATTCTATTTTTCATTTTCAAAATTTTATTTCACGCTAGTGATTTAATTTAACACAAAAATGTCGAATGTGTAAATAGAGGATATGAAATTCTAAGGGATATAAGATTTCAACACTGGCGTTGCTGGAGATGTTTTTATTATTAATAGGGGTTTAGTGGTTTGCTTACATTTAGGTCATGTATGGAGAGTGGGAGAGGTTGGGGAAATCATCTGTCCCTTGTTTGCTTCATCGAGTTCAATCGCCCGGGGCGTAGAACGAGGGCGGCAGTTTTGAGGCAGGAGGGAGAGGAGAAAGGAAAATGCCATTTAACAATATACAGCTCACATATTTTAAGGCGATGGGTAACTTTACCACTGAAGGTTGCTAAACTTATTTGTGCTCTGAGTTTTGCACGAAAAAAGAGCATCGGGCGCCTGACCTCAGACACAGTTGCGATGGTAGAGCAACGATAGTAATTAAACTAGAATACAAATCATATTACTCACTTGTTTAAAAAAGTCTTCGTAGAGCCGTTCTGTTATTACCTTGGTAATCTCGAAGGGCTTGGTCTGTCCAGAAAGTTCAGCACCACTCATTAAGATTCTCAAAAAGCGACTCCTATTTCATTTTAGAAAAGGATATTGGATTTTAATTAATTATATGTTTTATTGGGACCAATAAAAGAGGTCAAAATATGTAACATCAAGAACTTAATTTAAACAAGTTTAGAATAAAAATTGAGCAGCGTTGTTACCTATGAAGAGGCACTGTTAAATCCAACTCCATTTTTTGAATTAATTCTTCAACTTTCAACCTATTCTCAAAACCCATAGCTATATCCGTTGATTGGACATTGCTCATTGTGAGATCCAAAAGTGTCAAGAAGTCATTCCTGTCATAATGGTCAAAGATGCCTGTATCCTACAATTAAATACCAAAATATAAGATTATTAAAGTTATCGAGACGTATTTATGGAAATATAATACATTGATTAGAAATAACTTCTGACTTTCCTTGAACCCTTTGCGATGAGATGTCGATATATACCTACTCGACGCATCTCATCTGTTCTTACGATCGTTTAAATTGTTTTTTGAATTATTTTTCGTATTAGGTCTTTGCATGTCTATTTTATCCAGTTCAGAATCACCGTTAATGTGGTAATCGTCGTCTTGCTCTGTGATCCTCAGTTCAGTCATCAATTTGCCCTTCTCGTCTTCTAGGCCTGTATCGCCGCCTGTCATCAGAGTCTTCATGGATCCATCAGGCAAATCGCTCGTATAAGACACTGGTGCCCAACATTTCTTCTCTGTGACCCTAAACTGTCAACCAATTGGATCTGACGACCCATACTTGTAATTAAGCGAAGATACAATATATATAGGTCTGAGGGAAAGTAATAAATATGCCACTGCTATTGCATCATTGCTGGTGTGTGGAGAGAAAATTTGTGGGTGCTGTGCTATTTTTGCTTTTTCCCGTCCATTTTCGTACATTGATTCTTAAATGCGAGGGTGGCTTGCATCATCTGTTAAGAATATTACTTGGTCGATAAATGTTCGGAAGCTTTACAATGATATATACCGTATTTACTCGAGTAATACCCGCACGCGTGTAATGTCCGTAACCCCGTATTTAGACCTAAATATTCGGAAAGAAATGGAATTCGTGTAATGTCCACACTTCCAAGATTTGGATATTTTACGGCAACATCGGCTGAATAATCTATCGGAAGCCGAGTTTGGCAACAAGCAAATATTTAAGAAGTGACTTCTGAAAATGATTTTAATACTTTTTTAACGTACGTAATCATGAAAAATTGACATCCGGTGTCATTATATTACACGGAGACTTCTCAAGAACCTATTTTGGATTCTAGCTCCTTAATGTCGCAGAAAGGTTCCACACGTGCACATGCAATACCAAAAATAAACCGGTCATTAGACGCACTACGATCCGGTTACATAGAAGCGTTTATCACGTTTCTGTGGATAAAATGTATCACTTACAGCTTTCAGAAAGTACAAGCGAACAATGCCAACAGCTATTTAGTGAAACATTTCCAACGTAAGATTGTGTCTTTCCTTTATAATACAGAGTATTAAAAGTTGATTCTTTTAGGTAATACAGAGTATTAAAAGTCGATTCTTTTAGGATTGTGTAACGTAAAAGAAACCCAAAACATGCACTTACGGTCAAATGTGATTTGAGCATGTCACGAATTAAAAAGTAATCTTATATAATTTGTTTGTATTTAATGAGAAAGATATGCAATTCAGTTATTTATATCTCTTTCATCACCTTTTCTATGAGAACGGACTTTGACTATTTACATGGGGTTCTATGTAATCTCGCTCCCAGTAATTTCACTCCCGCTCAATTTCACTTCCTGTAAATTCACTCCCACTGACTTCATTCTTTTTGTTAATAAGAACTCGTGCCCCCCTAGTTAGTGGTCTGTTTTGGAGATGGTCCCAGGCTGGGACCATCTTATAAGGGCATAGCTGGGACTCCCAGCTATGCACTTATAAAGCGCTGAACAGTTGAGGCAACCAGTGTGTTTCTTGTGTGTCCGAAGAAATTTAACCATCGACGCCGAATTTAGTGTTTTTAAAATCAATTGCTTTAAGATGGCATTGGAGTGGTTTCTACCTTGTGAAAGGGGTAGCGAATTTCGAAAGAATATGATAAGGTGTGAGGACTGGGAATGTATAGAATATGGATTGCTCGTTTTATACAATGCCTTAATGTGACCCGCGGAGTTGGAGGAGAAGCTTCGTGCGGCCCGCGTCCGAATGTGAGTTTGAGACCCATGATCTATCCCAGAGTTTACCAAAGTGGAAAGTTAAATCTGTGAAATATGCTCATAAATCACCATTCAACCTGTACTGAACCGAATACTAAGATACAATGCATTGTAAACAGAATCTTCTAGAGCGTACAGTATATACGTAGCTTTGATTGGCCGAAATTTGACTCCGCGTCAGTGTACATTATAGCACAGTTTTGCGTCCTGCACGTTTTGCGAGGGTCTAGGTATCAATGGTATAAGTACATTATAGCGAAAGTACGTTGAACGAGCATATGCAAAGCGGGGTATCCATGTACTCCAGTGGCGTGCGGTGATATTTTGTTTGAGGTAAGCTGGTTGACAGACACTTCACCTCTTAACTGCGTCAACCACTTATACGCATCAACCTGTGTTCATTGGTTGCTTGAACCGCTTTTAAGCTTCGTAGTGTATTTCTTTTGCTCACCGCTGGTTACTCTAACCGCTTACGTTAAACTTCCCTATCACATATTTACATCCATTGGTGGCCGAGTTGTATTATGTAAAACTAGCTGTACTCTGCGTAACATATGTTGATCTAGCATATCTTAAAGGTTCTTAATTAAACATTCAGGCATTCATTTTTTTTTAACTTATATTTTTTAATCAAAGATTTCTCTAAAGACACAATTGTCAATTTCTGGGTTCTTTCCTGACATTACAGTAAGTGAATCAAACGATCTTACTCTTGATTCATTCATTCATGATTTTCAATCCTAAGATTGGTTTGACATGACTAGGGAATAAACACATATGATGTGGTGGTTTCCCGTTGCCTTCCACATAAGACACACACATGAGTGATGAAATATGAATTATGAGTACGAACACAAACATCCATGCCCTTGGCGGGATTTGAACCTGCGACCTCAGTGATGGTAGGTCAATGCGCTAGCCCTTCCGCCACTGGGCTGGCCTTACCCTTGATAGAGCAACACATAATTGTCCATGGCTAAAAACAGGCTTAGGTATCAAATGTTTGACCTTGTGACCTATTGATAGTCATGGGAAATTGTTTTCGTTTGAAACTGAATGGTAAATTTGTGTCTGATGGAATAAGTACCATGTCTGAGTTTGCTGCACCGATCACTTTTGCTTTGATTATGTGTGTTTGTATTCGAGTAACAGTAAGTCTTGTACCATTACATAGTCCTCTCAATGGCATTAGGTTACTAAGGAGCATGGTAACGGCTTCAGTTCATGAGGAGGCATTCTGGCTGGAGCTGTGCCCACGTAATGTTTACACGGATTTCTTTCAATTAATTCATTTTATACTATAATAGCCCAGGTCTGTTGGTTGGTTGGTCACGCTTTCACGATAGCCGATATAGAGCATTTTAACAAACTTCCCGAATAGGTAGAAGATTGAAATTTGGCAAGGATGCTTGATTAACATATTTTAAGGTAATGACGCAAATAAATCTAATTAACCTATGATCTTCGGATCTGAACCATTTTGAAGTAAAAATTACAGTTTCTTATTCTGTTCATCTTTTTACACATACAATTCGAAATCGCTCATGCTATACGTTTAATTCACATATTTTGTGGAAATATTGCCATTTTAACGGAATGTTGCCTTGGCTACCAATTCCATTGTTAGACCTCTATGTCATATTATTAATTCAATCCTTATGGGTATAAATGTGCTTTGTATGCTTTTAATATGAGAGAGGGGGGGGAAGAGGTAGAATGGGGAGTGAGAGGGAGGGGGAGAGAAGGAAGTAGAGGGGGGAGTGGGAGGGGGGAGGGAGAGAGATGGTGTGAGATGGGGGAGGGGGAGAGAGGGGAGATGGAAGAGAGGGGAGAGGGAGGGAAAGAGAGGCAACTATTTTAAGTTTAACTAAAGATAGCCCGTCAATAACAGAACATTCACTAGAAATGTTGTATATGGCAAAATATTTCATATGTAAAAGTGTGATATTAATTATTTTAAATGAAAATAATAATCTATCTATCTATAATTCTTCCGTTGATATTTCAACGGGCATTACACTAGTTTATTAATAACTAGCTGAAACGCACGACTTCGCTCGGGAAAGAGTTTTCTTTTAAGTAGCAAACGATTTTTATAGTTCGGGGCAAGCGTTCCCCATTCCTTAGTTACGTAAGCGATGCTTACATTAACATTTACTATTTTATGTATTGTATTGTACGCATTAAAGTCTTACTTAATATTCACATGGATAGATGCACCGAATCCTTTGAAGCAGCAATAAAATTATGTGGATTATGTCAATACTATTAGCCAAAATGTAAACAATAAACAACATCTTGGTAGCCGAACAAATGTAAGTAGATGTATCGATTTATGTTGTGATAAATCCTTCAATGTTAATGGTAAAAGATGGCAATGTTCTAATATTCCTTAAAAATCATTTGACTCACTTTAAATGAATTCATAGACTGTATTTAGGCATATCTTGGCGTTAGCTATTCTTCCTCTGCGGCAGCATGCACGGCGTGGATTTTCCTTGCATTAATCTTCACGTGTATATCTCCCTTTGAAGAGGACAACAATTAAGAAATTTAGCATTGTTGCCGCCTGGAAAATGGACATCTAAACCGATAAATTTTGTGCTTAAAGGAAAATTTCGAGCGATTTAGCATGTAATACCACGAAACATGAACAGAATTAAAATATTCAGTCTTTTGTGCATAAAATAATCCATTTCCCGTGATCGTAAATTAATATTTAGGTATATTTATATCCACATCAGTGAAGGTCTGCATGGCATTTTGGGGTTTCTCCACACCATTTCTCATGCATTCTTATGGAAATAGTATTTTGTTGACCCCATGGGGTATAAGAGACTCCACGGTCTGCAAACCTAGACCAAGTTCTTCCTTTGGTCCATAGGATGGCCTATGAAACTTTTTAATTCGATAGCTTCAACGGTGTAAAAACATATAAAGAACATACATACACACACACATACACTCTAAAATATTTATAAGATAATGTGAATCAATTAATGGTGCAAATGCCATCCCCATAGAAAACTATTCCAATAAAGACTTATTTGACTATATTCTTGCATTATTGATACATCTCTCTCTCTCTCTATCCCCCCTCTCTCCCACTCCCCCTCTTTGTCTCTCCTCTTTCCCCTCTCTCCCTTCCACCTCTCTTTCCCCATCTCTCCTTTCCCCCCTCTCTCACCCTGTCTCCTTTTCCCATTACCCTCTGTATTACTACATTCCTGGATGACTCTTCTTCTCCCCCATTTCCTTCCTCCATCTCTCTCCCCTCCCTCTCTCCCTGTCCCCCTCTCCCTGCCCTCCTCTCCTGCTTCCCCCTCCCACTCTCTCCCCTTTCCCCTATCTCCCTTTCGCCTCTTCCTTTCACTCCCTCCTCTCCCTCTCCCCCCTCTCCTTTTCCCCTTACCCTCTCTTCATTTAAACGGCTTATAAAACACGTTAATTTTACGCTCGTAAGCTAGATACGATTTTACAAGAAAAGGACTTCTTTTTTAAAACGATCCAGGTCCGAAGCTCAGATGCCAATATTTCGAATTTATATGAGCAAATGAATAAAATCTGCACACCAAAAAGTCGAGTTGTTGCAGACATCCTAAGCCTTTTATAGATATAGATGTTCATAATATTAAAAGGCAATAATCCCATATAAAAGCATTGTAGTGTTTCCATGGTAGATAAAATTTCCCATTGTTATAAATTTTCAAATTTCTCGTTTTTTTTGCAGTTAAACTAAAATATTTAAGTTAATTCGGCATGAATTCGTATTCTCTTTTAAAAAATAATAATTTTCACTCCTTTTTCTGTTTAATACTTTAGGTTCAGAGTTTGTATCATAATTGTAAGTAAATTTAAAATGCAATTAAAAAATGGCTTCTACCGATTTCAATGCTTTTCTTATGGGGTAATGAAATGGAAGTTTGGGGTCAAAATGGAAAATGTTCGGAGTTTCAATTTTTTCTGTTGGTTGTGACCCATGACTGATCACCCCCTGAAATTTGAAGTCTCTAGCATAGCTAGAAGTATGTCTTAGACCAGGGGTTCTCAGGAAAAATTTTTCCGTAATGACTGCTGGCCGCACCTGTGTTTTTTTTACATTTCCAATATTTATTTTAAATATATTTTTTTTAAATATGATAAAATCAATAATGTACATACCTCTCTCTTACTGTCAAAAAAGTTTATTAAATGGAAATTCATCCACACCTCTCTCCTCTACTGCTAAGGGGAGCACAGCTTCAAGATGCTCATCCTTCAGTTTGTTACGGTGTTTAGATTTTAGGAAATGAAGCGAGCTGAATGTCCTTTCACACATCACTGTAGTCGGAAAAATAGTTAAAACTAGCAGAGCCACACGTGCCAGATCTTTATAATTGTCGGAGTTTTTAAAAATATCATACCAAAACTTTTCAACTGTCACTTTATTTTCATGAAAATTGCATCTCATGTGTTCATCTCGATGAAGTTCCATTAAGGAACATCTAATGTTGGATCAATCGAGGGACGATAGAGAGGGAAAGGAAGATAAACGAACTTGAATGTCTTTAAAATTTTCAACATTCAGTTTGGAAAAAGGGTTTGAGAGGAAAGAAAACTTAGTGAAAAATTTTGCTTCCTTAAATCTTACCCCAAGTTCATCATGCACAGTTTCTAAATATCTTGTAATTTTTTTGCACATTCTGCTTTGGATTTCTTGTGGCTGGGAATCAAGGAAACTAGACAGGGTTGGAAAAATGGTTAAATCTTTTTCTTCTTTCACATGTAAACTGATGTCTGTTATCGTATTTTGGAATTTCTCGATTATGTAAACAGTATCAACTATTGTTAAAATGGTTAAATCTTTTTCTTCTTTCACATGTAAACTGATGTCTGTTATCGTATTTTGGAATTTCTCGATTATGTAAACAGTATCAACTATTGTTAAATCAGGTTGCTGCAGTTAGCGATTTACAGAACTGAATTTAGGCAAAAAGTCGTTCAAAAATAAAATACACGAGCGCACAGCAGTTGGTGAACCAGTTCCATATTAACAGATTTCAAAGCATTCACTATGTTGTCGTAAAGTTCGCATAGACGCTGGACTCAAAACTCAACCAATGAATTGCATTATAGTTGAAGAGCACATTGTTTCTCGCTTGTTTCACAAAGCGACTGAAAGCTATTTTTAAGGATACTGCGTGTATTTATCGTATTAATAATTTTCTTTACAACATTCTCAACACCTTCCATTGTTTCACATACAGCTTTCAAATGAGAACTTCCTGGTGAACAAATGAATTTAATCTGAAAATTTCATTTCTACAATCATTCCTGAATAGCCTTAATACACCATTCACCTCGCTCTGCATTGCGGCTGTTCCATCAGCAGTGATGCTGCACAGATTGTTAAATGAAATTCCTAAAGCATACAATCGAGACTTTACGACTTTGTAAATGTTTTTGGTATTTGGGCATTTTTTCAGAGAAACCAAATGAGTTTTTCTGAAAAACTACCTTTCTCAATATCAAGGAAACGGGAACATATAACTATCTGATTGATTTTAGTGTTGTCATTACTTTCATCAAGTTACAAACTGAAATATAGGCTTTTTGAAATACTATCTGTAATCTCATTTCCTAAGAAATTACCAAGCTCTGTAAATCTTCTTTGAACTGTGTCATTGCTAAGAGGAATGTCCCTGAATAACTGATTATCTGGTTTTATGGAAAGAACCAATGTTTTAATAAATTTGCCATCTGTGAAAGGCTTTTTGTACTTCCCGATGCAATAGCAAGCTTTAAGTGTAGCTAATTTTAGCTCGTCCTCAGGAGAAACGAATACTTTCATTAATTTTTGTTTTTGAAGCAGATCATTCCTACTGGCGTTTACCAGTTCTCTGCATGCACACCAATCATTAAATTTTTTCTCTACTTCCGATTTGTGTGTACTGAAATGATGCTGAACTGCATAAGTTTTTATTTGGCGAATTTCAGTTTTACATATTGCACATATCATTACGCTTTCTTCCAAACCAGGCTTTAAAAACACTAAATAATTTTCTTCCCACTCGGGATTAAATTTTCTTTTTTCAGCTCTAAAATCACGGCGCCGTTTCAGGGTAGGTGAAGCACTGAAATCTTGGCTGGTGCTCGGATTTGTTCCATCACTCTCCTTTTGCTCCTTTTTCTTAAAATAATTTAAAAGACTCATTATGGGTAACTTTTAAAGTCTTTTAAAAATACTGAATTCACTATGGAAAAGCAAAGTAAATTAAGATTTCGCTAGAAAATCATCATTGAATTTCTGGAAGCACGCTGTATTTCACTTATAATCAGACTTATGATCACACTTACAAAAACACTTCGTACTGCACCATCACTGATGATCACTCTAACTATTATTGTATTATTAAAAGAGAGAGACAATGAAAAAGTGGGATGAAGACAAAAGACACCTTAAATTAATCAAATAATTGTTATATAATACAAGAAAACTGAAAACGAAACACTAACATATGACTTGAGCGTACTCCTTCCAGATAAACTCGTTCACGACTGACTTCCCAGACCTCCCTAGCTTAGGGAATAAACCATTCATTTGTTTACTAAAGGGCCAAATCTTTCTATTAATGCCTTAAAGAGAGAAGAATTATCTAAGAAGTTATGGGATGTTCTCAGTTGAGAATTATAGTCAATAACTTTCCCTTAATGTGTATAGAGGGGCATCTGGATCGTATCTGTATGTACCGGACAAGGGACTATTCATTCGGTGGGTCCAGTCGCAATGTTGCTCTCGAGTCTAGACTAGAAGGCTCTGAACAAATTACTGGGTTGAAAATGGCATCGACGGTGCCGAATGTGGTGGCCACACCAAAATTTCTTGGTGGTCGCATGCGGCCACGGTGGCCACACTTCAGAATAGCTGTCTTAGACCGACACACGTACCTAATATCTCTTTCTCAGAAACATACCTAAGCCTTTTATATAACGTACTAGCTGAAAGTACCTGGCGATGCCCAGGTTATGCCAGACGTCTTTGGCAAATAAAATTATGTATTATATGGTAATACAATCATTTCACCTTTTGCACATTTTTTACCAAAGGATGAAGACATTATAAATTAGAAAAATATGTTTTAATATTTATTTCAAAGCTTGCTTGTAAACAGTATTTTTTTGTTTTTCCTTCATTAGCAAAATAAACAAATTTTTGCTTGATCCAACACGTGACCATGCAACATAGAGTTGGCCATGAGAAAAACATTGATTTTCCAAATTAATGCCAGCCACCTTTAAAGAAAACAATACTTTCTCTATACTATGTATATTGGAGAAAGTAAAAACTAATTCTGAGATATCTCTGATACCTATGAATTGAGCCGGGAGGGTCCATGGAGGTCTAGAGAGAATGTGAGCATACGTGAGAGTAATAGAATTTTGAGTTTAACAATGTAATCGATTGGCAAGGCAACTTCATGTTAAAAATGCTAAATTTTGTCAAAATATGATATTAAAACGTTAAATTCGAAAGATATAGATGATAAGAATAAGAAACTGCATTTATTTTTATTTAATACAGTCCAAGTCCGAAAATGGTAAGTCAATTATGCGAATTTTAATAAGCAAAATAAAATAAGGTTGCTGGTCGAAATATCGAGTTTTCCATGTTATCTTACGAGGAATGGAAATCATTCTCGAGAATTGAACCCGGGTCGACTTTGGATAGTTTTTTCATAAATGGCTTCTACTCTAAAAACCGAACATTCCTACCAAATATCAATCTTCTATCTACTCAGAAAGTTTGTTAAAAATAGCATTACAGAGTTTCTCACCGACGACGAAGTCAATTTTATATATTAGATACTAGTCAAATACCCGTTACTACGTAACTTTAAATCAAAAGCCATTTAAAAAATCATGAATTTTCTTTATTAATTTTCAAATATTTCTTTATAAACTACATTGTCTAGTATGTCAGAATGTTTTGTTGTTAATCTGCATTTTGTGTTAACATTGTTACTTTCTTGCCTTTTTCAAAGGTCATGTTATGTCTAATTACTCTACGCGCTCTTGAATTTTTACCTCTTTTATGTTGCCTCTGCTCTAGTGTTAAATTTTCACGCCACTTTCTCTATGCTTCCATTCGAAACATTTTTACTTTCTCCATACGTAGTAATGGGAAGTATTGTGATCATGAAAAAAATCGACTTCGAGATTTCAACGGAAATACACGTTTTGAGGTCCCTAGAATACGTTTAGACTATTTTCAGAATGATGTATGTGTGTGTGTGTATGGATGGATGGATATATGGATGTCTGTATGTGATTGTGGGTGCTTTAACTCAAAAAGTACTTGCCATATTCTTACCAAACTTCATATATAACACTTTAGCATGAGCACAAAGAACTGATTAGTGTTTGGACAATAACGGTTATAGTCGATCCGAAATCGGAAGACTCCTGGCCTACTTAGAGCAAGTAGCCAATCACGAACGTTTCCCCTTCCATCGCCCCTCTCAACTTTCGTGCGGGAGAGCAGATGTCGGTGCACGCTGCCAGCTCTTGCTCAGCTGATATACTACGCAGTTTCTAAATAAAATACTTCCCATCCTTCTTTTTGATCCACAGCAAGGAAACGGCGGTAGAAACGGCAACGCAGTCCGATGCGATCTCTTCGAGAGCAGGAGTGAGACTGGTTTCCTCCCCACTACCTTCCCAAACAAACAGTCTCCTATTGCCTGCTGCTAACTGGTTTCCGCCTCTTTTCCGAGGCCAGGAGTCTTCCTATTTCGGATCGACTATAACTGGAAGTCGAGGTTTATTCGAAACCCGATCCAGTTTCTGTGATATTTCTCTGTTAAAACATCATTATTGTATATACAATTCTATACAAAAGTTATAGAGAATGTAATATCCTACAACTTTCATTTGAAACAATTTTCTATAGCAGTTATTGTTTAGGAATTATTTATAAATAACCGGTTTTTCGGTTACCGTCAAATATCTCCTTAAAATCATCGTTATTGGTAATCTTCGTGAGGACTGAAGTTGTAGAGAATAATATTTCTTCCAAGTTTTGTTTGAAACAAATTTTCGTAGAACCATCCATTTCGGAGATATTTTGCTTTTTCTTAACACCAGTATACAGCACCAGCACCATGTAACAGTGAATTCTGTAAACATTCAAAATATACGTAATTTACGGCAATAAGGATGACTGTATTCTTTTATGATACGATGTAATAATTTTGCCTGATAATGCTATTCATAATAATTTAAATATCTATACCCCAAATATGGAGAAAATTGTGTTGGCCACATCAGATTTTTCTGTTTCTGGAGTAGAGTTACGATGTCTTTTTCCCATTGATGTAGAAGATCCAGTATTATCCATCTCTCCTCAAAAGTTTTAAATATCGAAAGTATCTAAAATTTAAATTTTATATCAAATCAAAAGAATTTTGATACCATTCTTACTGGCATTACTATTATAATTATTAGAAATAAAATTGTTTTATTATACCTGTGTGTATCTTGAATACTCTTTTCTAAATCGCAGTCTTAAATACTTTGACTGAATCTATAACATACATGTAATCTGTTACATGTGTCCACTTTGATATGCTGTTTTGTTTTACCTATTTGTTATTCAGTGTTGCTAGTGACTTGTTTGTTTATTTATTCTGTCACCATGCTTCTGGTTGCTATTTGGCTTCGGACATCAATCGACAAATTATATAATGACTAGATCATAGATAGATAGATAGATTATTATTATTTTCATTTAAAATAATTAATATCACACTTTTACTTATGAAATATTTTACCATACACAACATTTCTAGTGAATATTCTGTTGTTGATGGGCTATCTTTAGTTAAACTTAAAATAGTTGCCTCTCTTTCGCTCCCTCTCACACGCTCTCTCCCTCCCCCCTCTCTCCCCCTCCTCCCCATCTTACCCTCTCTCCCTCCCACACCCTCTCATTCCCTCCCCCCTCATTTCTACCCCTCCCCCCCTCCCCCCCTCCCCCCTCTACTTCCTTCTCTCCCTCTCACTCCCCATTCTACCTCTTCCCCCCCCTCTCTCATATTAAAAGCATACAAAGCACATTTATACCCATAAGGATTGAATTAACAATATGATATAGAGGTCTAACAATGGAATTGGTAGCCAAGGCAACATTCTGTTAAAATGGCAATATTTCCACAAAATATGTGAATTAAACGTATAACATGAGCGATTTCGAATTGTATGTGGAAAAAGATGAACAGAATAAGAAACTTTATAATGTTTTCTTCAGAATGGTTTATATCCGAAGATTGTAAGTCACTTCTTTCTAATTTTAATCTAAAAAGGAATGAAAGCCTGCACGCCAAAATGTCTCTTTTTACGAGTTACCTAATGGGAAATAGAAAATGTCTCCAGTAGTCGAACTCGGGTCTTTGATCTCAAGTTTAATATGTTAAAACATAATTTTATTATATTGTAATGCTATCCTGAAAATCACATCAAATTTGGTTCATTAATTTGCGAGTTATTAAGATTCAGCCTTTGCTGACAGACACGCAGACATTGCCTTTTATTATAGTAGATATACATATATATATATATACTAGTGAACATGTGCTTGCATTCTGCTAGCATTTTCTCTCACCTTAATGTAAAGAATAAAAGCCGACAAATAATTTTCAAATGCATAAGTTTGCACCTCTGTGCCGAATTACGTGTTTTTTTGGATAATATTAGGGTAAAAACAACCCCTAAAATGTATAATTATAAACATTTTATAGGTTCTCATCATCTGTTTTGAATACCTCATTTGTGAAAAATATCATCGATGTAGCACCTCTAGCAATGCATTTATATAAATTTAATTGTTTAAATTTCATGAATTTTTAACAGCCACAATAATAAACCTCTCTAAAAATTTAAATGTTAATTACCACCGGAGCATGATTCCCTCCCTAGGTCAACATTTTCAGCTTCCTGTACCTTCAGAAAGTACATAAACATTAGTCAAATTGTTTAACATTTAATAATTTTTTACTGTCGAACGAATAAAAATTTTCAAATTTCTATATTCCCCTTTTCGTTATTTGGAAAATTCTACCGTTGGAAAAAATTTCAGCATTGTAGCCCATATAGAAGTACCTAAACCGCAAAATGTTCACCCCTAAAAATTGGAATTTTTGCAATTATTTATTTTACCTTCGATTTCAATGAAATTTTTATAATCTTGCCAAATTTCAAGTCTCTAGGTTATATGGAGCTGCCTCATTTTTGTTCTCGTATGGAGCAATACTGGGGCAAAACAGCCCAAAAATGGCAATTATATAAATATCGTATTTCCTTCATTAGGCATAGTTTAACATTAATGGCATTAAAATATAAGCCTCTGATTCCCATTAAAATCTTACCCATATGAAAGGATTAAGCCTGTTGCCTAGGAAGCCTATTGTTGGATCCAGGAAAATTACCACTTTTTTCACATTAAAACTATAAATTTATGCTAATTCTACTCGGATTTGAATTCTGCCTTTAAAAATAAGAAACTACAATTTATATCCTATCCGATAGTTGAAGTCTCGAGTTCTTTTCTTGACGGGAAGTAATTTTAAAATGCAAATATACAAACCTCTACACCAATTTACGTTTTCTTATGGGCAAAAAATATACTATATAGACGCTTCTTACACATGATATCTATAATATATAGATGCTTCTTACACATGATATATATAGATATATACTAGTTAATGTGTGCTTGCATTCTGCAAGCTTTTTTAAAGTTTAGCTTTTTTACAATTTCAAATTATTCCCTATCAATTTTGTACAAAATCATATAACCATATCAAATTTCAACTTTGTAGCTCATTTAGAAGTGCATTATAATTTTATTCGTCGCATAGGACAATTATGTGGCAAAACATTCACTAAGACTTTGAATTTTTACAGTATCGGATTCCTTCTTTCTGTTGTTAGTAAAAACCCATAATACTGCCATATTTCATGCTTGTATCTCATTGCCGTATAATTTTCACACTCGTATGGGATGGAAATGGGGCAAAACTGCCCCTTAGTAATTGGAATTTTTGCAGTTTTTTTATTTTATCTTCGGTTCCAATTAAATTTCTATAACGGTGCCATATTTCAAGTCTGTAGTTCATTTGGAGCTGCCTCTACATTTTTGTTCTCGTATGGAGCAATACTGGGGCAACAGAGCTCCAAAAATGGGGATTATTACAGTATAGGATTTCCTTCATTAGGCATAGTTTAACAGTAAAGGCATTAAAACATAAGCCTCTGATTCCCATTAAAAGCTTACCCATATGAAAGCATTAAGGCTGTTGCCTAGGAAGCCTATTGTTAGACCCAGAAAAATTACCACTTTTTTGTGATAAAAACTATAAATTTATGCTAATTCTACTAGGATTTGTATTCTGTATTCAAAAATAAGAAACTACAGTTTATATCCTATCCAATAGTTTAAGTCTCGAGTTCGTATCTTTACGGGAGGTAATTTTAAAATGCAAATATAAAAACCTCTACGCCAATTTACAGGTTTTCTTATGGGAGAAAAATGGGGCAAAAAGGGGCCAAAAAAGTCCCTCAAAATAGGAATTTTGCCAGTTTCGGATTTTTTCCTCTGGTTGTGACTAAAAACCTATAATCCTACCAAATTTCAACTTTCTAGCACATCTGGAAGTGCCTCATAATTTTGTATCCTCCTATATATATATATCATCATCATCAGCCTTTTTCAGTCCACTGATGGACGAAGGCCTCCCCCAGACTCTTCCAGTTTTCCCTGTCAACTGCCTCCCTCCTCCAAGTTTGCCCCAAGAACTTAACAAGCTCTCTGTCCCACCTGTCTTTCGGTCTTCTTTTTGGTCTCTTGATGTTTCTTGGGATCCATTCGATGACACTGGACGTCCAACGCTGGTCATTTCTTCTAGCAATGTGGCCCGCCCATTGCCATTTTAACACCTTCACTCTTCTAATCACGTCACAGACTCCCGTCTTCTTTCTTACCCAGTCGTTCCTCTTGCGGTCTCTTCGGGTGATCCCTAACATGCATCTCTCCATGCTCCTCTGTGTTGTTTGCAGGCGCTGTATCATTCTGGCATTCATGGTCCATGTTTCACAACCATATGTCAGAACAGGCAGAACACATTGGTCATACAGTCTCCTTTTTAGGAAGACTGGAATATTTGATTTAAAGATGTTCGCATTCTTGCCAAAAGCACTCCATGCCATCTTCACTCTCCGGTTGATTTCTCCAAGAAGCGAACCATCAGTAGTGATGAGCTGACCTAAGTAAACATAGCTGGCTACTTCTCCGAGTTCTGCTCCGTTGATATGTATCTTCTCAGAATTTGTGAAGGAGTTGTACATAACCTTTGTTTTATTAAGATTCATCTTAAGTCCAGCTTCTCGGCTTGCTTGCTCAAGCTCTTCAGTTTTTCTAAGGAGCTCTTCTGGGCTTCCTGCGAACAGTATGATATCATCTGCAAAGCGCAAGTGACTCAGATATTCTCCATTTACCTTTATGCCTTTTTCCTCCCAGTCTAACCTTTTGAATACTTCCTCTAGAGCTGCTGTAAATAACTTAGGGGACATAGTATCTCCTTGTCTCACTCCCTTTTCGGCCTTAAAGGCACTCATCTCTTCATGCAGCTGGACAGATGTTGTCGCATTTTCGTAGATATTTTTGATCAAGGTTATGTACGTTTCTTCTACTCCTTGTTTCTTTAGTGCCCGTAACACCGACGAAGTTTGGACAGAGTCGAATGCTTTCTCGTAGTCGATAAAGCACATACATAGAGGTAATTCATACTCGTTAGTCCGACTGATTACCTCTATAACGACTTGGATGTGGTCCATCGTGCTATACCCACTGCGAAATCCAGCTTGCTCTTTGGGTAGGGCAGCATCAAGATGGTTTTGAAGGCGCATAGTGAGTATTTTGGTGAATATTTTGTAGACTGTTGGGAGTAGGCTGATCGGTCTGTAGTTATTCAAGTCTTCTTTGGAACCTTTCTTGTGCAGAAGGATAATACATGCGTGGTTCCATGTTTCTGGTATCTTTTTCTTCCTCAGACAGGAATTAAAAATCTTAGCGAGAATTGTTTCCGTATGATTACCCATTGCTTTGAATACTTCCGCTGTGATACCATCCATTCCAGATGCTTTTCCATTCTTCATACTTCTGACTGCATGTCTCACCTCTTCCGGAAGGATACCTGGGACCTCTTCGGTGGGCATGTTTGCATCATCATTTACTTCATCATTTCCTAGAGGATCCTCATACAGCTTGGTGTAAAATTCTTGTACCCGTTTCAGGATCAGTTTCCTACTATGGGTTATGGAGCCGTCTTCTAGCATCAAGGCCATCAGCTGTCTCTTTCTGATTGAGAGATGTTGCTTCATTTTCTTGTAACTTCTATTGTTTTCTATGGGTTTCTCGATTAGCTCATAATTATATTTTTTCACATCTTCCTTGATGCACTTCCTTATAGTTTTGTTTAGTTCTGCAAAATGGATCATTTCTTTAGGATCATTAGTAATTAACATTTTCCTTCTTTTTTCCATCAGCAGTCTTGTTTTTTCAGTCAACTTTTTCTCTGGCTTTGTTTTAACTGTTCCTCCTATTTCTTCAGCAGTTTCCTTGAGTATCCCTATAAATTGGGATTCAAGTTCTTGGTCTTCCAGTGCACTGAATCGATTTTTCATATATATATCAATAATATATAGATGCTTCTTACACATGATATATATATATACTAGTTAATATGTGCTTGCATTCTGCAAGCATTTTCAAATTTTAGCATTTTTACAAATTCAAATTATTCCCAATCAATGTTGTACATTATCATATATACCGTGGCACATTTGGAGTTTGTAGCTCAGTTAGAAGTACCTTATAATTTTAATCCTCATATGGGACAATAATGGAGCAAAATAGCCCATAACATTATGAATTTTTACACTGTCAGATTCTTTCCATCTGTTGTAACTAAAAACCCATAATTCTGCCAAATTTCAAGTTTGTATCTCATTAAGAAGTGCCTTATAATTATCACACTCGTATGGGGCCGAAAAGGGGCAAAACCACGCATTAAAAATTGGAATTTTTGCAATTTTACAATTTTATCTTAGTTTGCCATGAAAATTCTATAATCGTGCCAAATCTGAAGTCTCTAGGTCCTATGCAGCTGCCTCGCCTTTTTTGTTCTCGTATGTGGCCGAAAAGGGGCAAAACTGCCCCTTAAAAATTAGAATTTTTGTAATTTTATAATTTTATCTTAGGTTGCAATGAAATTTCTATAACCATGCCAAATTTCAAGTCTCTTGGTCCTATGCAGCTGCATCGCCTTTTTTGTTCTCAAATGGGGCAATAATGGGGCAAAACAGTTCCAGAAATGAGGATTATATCAATATCAGATTTCCTTCATTGGGTGTAGTTTAACATTAACAGCATTAAAATATAAGCCTCTGTTTCCCATTAAAAGCTTACCCATATGAAAGGATAGAGCTTGTTACCAAGGAAGCCTATTGTTAGACCCAGAAAAATTAGCAATTTTTTGCGATAAAAACTATATTTTTACGTTAATTCTACTCGGATTTGAATTCTGTCTTCAAAAATAAGAAACTACAATTTATATTCTATCCGACAGTTTAAGTCTCGAGTTTGTATCTTGACGGGAAGTAATTTTAAATTGCAAATATAAAAACCTCTACACCAATTTACATGTTTTCTTATGGGCAAAAAATGGGGCAAAAAGGGGCCAAAATAGCCCTTCAAAATAGTAATTTCGACAGTTTCGGATTTTTTCCTTCAGTTGTGACCAAAAACCTATAATCCTGCCAAATTTCAAGATTCTAGCACATCTGGAAGTGCCTCATAATTTTGTATCCTCCTATATCTATAATATATAGATGCTTCTTACACATGATATATCATATATATAGGAGGATACAAAATTATGAGGCACTTCCAGATGTGCCAGAAACTTGAAATTTGGTAGGATTATAGGTTTTTAGTCACAACCAAAGGAAAAAATCCGAAACTGGTGAAATTCCTATTTTGAGGGGCTATTTTGGCCCCTGTTTGCCCCATTTTTTGCCCATAAGAAAGCATGTAAATTGGTGCAGAGGTTTTTATATTTACATTTTAAAATTACTTCCCGTCAAGATACAAACTCGAGACTTAAACTGTCGGATAGGATATAAATTGTAGTTTCTTATTTTTGAAGACGGAATGCAAATCCGAGTAGAATTAGCTTAATTTTATAGTTTTTATCGCAAAAAATTGCTAATTTTTCTGGGTCTAACAATAGGTTTCCTTGGTAACAAGCTCTATCCTTTCATATGGGTAAGCTTTCAATGGGAATCAGAGGCTTATATTTTAATGCTGTTAATGTCAAACTACACCTAATGAAGAAAATCCGATATTGATATAATCCTCATTTTTGGGGCTGTTTTGCCCCATTATTGCCCCATTCGGGAACAAAAAAGGCGATGCAACTGCATACGACCCAGAGACTTGAAATTTGGCACGGTTATAGAAATTTCATTGCAACCTAAGATGAAATTATAAAATTACAAAAATTCTCATTTTTAAAGGGCGGTTTTGCCCCTTTTCGGACCCATGCGAGAACAAAAAATGTGAGGCAGCTGCATAGGACCTAGAGACTTGAAATTTGGCACGATTATAGAATTTTCATGGCAAACTAAGATAAAATTGTAAAATTGCAAAAATTCCTATTTTTTATGTTTGGTTTTGCCCCTTTTCGGCCCCATGCGAGTGTGATATTTGTAAGGCACTTCTTAGTTAGATATAAACTTGAAATTTCCCAGAATTATGGGTTTTTAGTTACAACAGATGGAAAAAATCTCAGAGTGTAATAATTCTTAATGTTAGGGGCTGTTTTGCTCCATTATTGCTCCATACGAGGATTAAAATTATAAGGCACTTCTAAATGAGCAACAAACTCCAATTTTGACATGGTTATATGATTATGTACAACAACGCTTGGAATAATTTGAATTTGTAAAAATGCTAAAATATGAAAATGCTTGCAGAATGCAAGCACATAACAACTAGTATATGATATATATCATGTGTAAGAAGCATCTATATATTATAGATATATACTAGTTAATGTGTGCTTGCATTCTGCAAGCATTTTCAAATTTTAGCAGTTTTACAAATGCAAATTATTCCCAATCGATATTGTACATACTCATATAACCGTGTCAAATTAGGAGTTTGTAGCTCATTTAAAAGTGCCTTATAATTTTAATCTTCGTATGGGGCAATAATGGAGCAAAACAGCTCCAAACATTATGAATTTTTACACTCTCAGATTTTTTCCATCTGTTGTAAATAAAAACCCATAATTCTGCCAAATTTCAAGTTTGTATCTCATTAAGAAGTGCCTTATAATTATTGCATTCGTATGGGGCCCAAAAAGGGCAAAACCACCCATTAAAAATTGGAATTTTTACAATTTTACAATTTTATCTTAGTTTGCCATGAAAATTCTATAATCGTGCCAAATTTCAAGTCCCTAGGTACTATGCAGCTGCCTCAAATTTTTTGTTCTCGTATGGGGCCGAAAAGGGGTAAAACGGCCCCTTAAAAATTAAAATATTTGTAATTTTATAATTTTAACTTAGGTTGCAATGAAATTTCTATAACCGTGCCAAATTTCAAGTCTCTGGGTCCTATGCAGCTGCATCGTCTTTTTTGTTCTCGAATTGGGCAATAATGGGGCAAAACAGTCCTAAAAATGAGGCTTATATCAATAATGGATTTCATTCATTAGGTGTAGTTTAACATTAACAGCATTAAAATATAAGCCTCTGATTCCCATTAAAAGCTTACCCATATGAAAGGATAGAGCTTGTTACCAAGGAAACCTATTGTAAGACCCAGAAAAATTAGCAATTTTTTGTGATAAAAACTATAAAATTAAGCTAATTCTACTCGGATTTGCATTCCGTCTTCAAAAATTATAAACTACAATTTATATCCTATCCGACAGTTTAAGTCTCGAGTTCGTATCTTGACGGGAAGTAATTTTAAAATGTAAATATAAAAACCTCTGCACCAATTTACATGCTTTCTTATGGGCAAAAAATGGGGCAAACAGTGGCCAAAATAGCCCCTCAAAATAGGAATTTTACCAGTTTCGGATTTTTTCCTTTGGTTGTGACTAAAAACCTATAATCCTACCAAATTTCAAGTTTCTGGCACATCTGGAAGTGCCTCATAATTTTGTATCCTCATATATATATATATATATAATACTAGTTGTTATGTGCTTGCATCCTGCAAGCATTTTCAAATTTTAGCATTTTTACAAATTCAAATTATTCCCAAGCGATGTTGTACATAATGATATAACCATGTCAAATTTGGAGTTTGTTGCTCATTTAGAAGTGCCTTATAATTTTAATCCTCGTATGGCGCAATAATGGAGCAAAACAGTCCCTAACATTATGAATTATTACAGTCTCAGATTTTTTCCATCTGTTGTAACTAAAAACCCATAATTCTGCCAAATTTCAAGTTTGTATCTCATTAAGAAGTGCCTTATAATTATCACACTTGTATGGGGCCGAAAAAGGGCAAAATCAAACATTAAAAATAGGAATTTTTGCAATTTTATCTTAGTTTGCCATGAAAATTCTATAATCGTGCCAAATTTCAAGTCTCTAGGTCCTATGCAGCTGCCTCGCATTTTTTGTTCTCGCATGGGGCCGAAAGGGGGCAAAACCGCCCTTTAAAAATGAGAATTTTTGTAATTTTATCTTAGGTTGCAATGAAATTTCTATAACCATGCCAAATTTCAAGTCTCTGGGTCCTATGCAGTTGCATCGCCTTTTTTGTTCTCGAATGGGGCAATAATGGGGCAAAACAGCCCCAAAAATGAGAATTATATCAATATCGGATTTCCTTCATTAGGTGTAGTTTAACATTAACAGCATTAAAATATAAGCCTCTGATTCCCATTAAAAGCTTACCCATATGACAGGATAGAGCTTGTTACCAAGGAAACCTATTGTTAGACCCAGAAAAATTAGCAATTTTTTGCGATAAAAACTATATTTTTACGTTAATTCTACTCGGATTTGCATTCCGTCTTCAAAAATAAGAAACTACAATTTATATCCTATCCGACAGTTTAAGTCTCGAGTTTGTATCTTGACGGGAAGTAATTTTAAAATGCAAATATAAAAACCTCTACACCAATTTACATGTTTTCTTATGGGCAAAAAATGGGGCAAAAAGGGGCCAAAATAGCCCTTCAAAATAGTAATTTCGACAGTTTCGGATTTTTTCCTTCGGTTGTGACCAAAAACCTATAATCCTACCAAATTTCAAGCTTCTGGCACATCTGGAAGTGCCTCATAATTTTGTATCCTCCTATATATATGATATATCATGTGTAAGAAGCATCTATATATTATAGATATCATGTGTAAGAAGCATCTATATATTATAGATATATATCATGTGTAAGAAGCCTCTATATATTATAGATATAGGAGTGTCACTAACAATGAAACCTAGAAAATCAAACATGCTTGCAGGCCACAAATTATGCCAGGCATTTTTCAGTGTTACGGCCCTTACATCAGTCTACGCTTTAGCTAGAGTCCAAATCGAGTCCTTAATGCTAAATTCCTTTTTAAATCCGTCAACACCTTGGCCTCTATTGCAAGCAACAAGCAATTTCTTCATAAATTGCTGTCTGTAATAGCATTTTAGTGAGCGTAATATTCCCTGATCCATAGGTTGAATAATAGATGTACAATTTGGAGATAAATAAACCACACACACGTTACCCAATACCAAAAATGATGCATCAGGATGGGCAGGACAGTTATCTAATGTCAGAATTATTTTACAATCATCACCTAGTCCCTTAGATTTACAATGAGCACGTGCCTCCGGTGCGAAATAATTCAAAAACCAATCCAACATTAATTAAGAAGTTATCCATGCACGTTTATTAGCATGGTAGTTGACAGGAAAATTCCTTACACTCTTTAAAGTAAGAGGGTGTGCACTTTTACCAATTACAGTTAGCTCTAGTTTGTGCGTACCTGTTGCATTTGCGCACGCAAGAACCATCAGCCTCTCCTTTGACTCCTTCACTCCAAATGCCATATCCTCATCGGTGGCTGCAAGTATGCTCCGAGGAAGACATCGCCAAAATAATCCTGTCTCGTCCGCGTTATATATTTGCTCTGCAGTAAAATTTTCATCCGAAATTAACTTGGTAAACTCCTCTACAAATGTTTCGGCAGCATCCGAATCGGCACTAAGTTTTTCGCCAGACACTGCTAATTTTCGTATTCCATGGCGAAGCTTGAAGCGATGAAGCCAACCTTGCGAATAATCGCAAGCTTTATTGATTTTCAAATCGTCGTGGAATTTCTTTGCTTACTGTATTAGCAATAGGCCTGATACCTGTACACTTTCACTTCCTCTTTGTCGAAACCATTCAAACAATACTCTATCGATATCGTTGACCCTGGAAGTGTGTAATGTATTTCGGCCTTAGAAGTGTTACTGTCTGCATAAAATGTCAGCAACTCTCTTTTTCGTTTCTTCAAGTCATACACAGTAGAACTGCCTACGCTATATTCTTCACAAAGTCTCTTAACCGAAGCACATTTTTCAAGTTTTCTTAATAAATCTACTTATTGTTCAATAGAAAGGGATTTATGTGTACACTTCATAATACCCCTGGAGGGGTTTTCAGCTTTTTTTTGAAGACATTCCAATATGAACTTGAGCAATATCACACTAATGAAAAACACATGCGATCGCTACAAATCTGAACATGCGACTGTATACAAGTTATACAATGTGACTGTGGAAACTATTCCCTAACATGTACCAACATGTATTGGTCAGCTGACAATAGGACTCACTCACATATACAATGTAACTGCTGCCGTCAAATTGTTCTAGAATTCGCGAATTTTTATGCGAAGCAGTGCGTTTATCGTTCCATAGTGGATTAGGCTACCCACGGAAAAAATTTAAAAAGTGCGCTTTTCAAAAACTGCCGGATTTTTGATAATTCCGGATTTTCGAGTGCCGGATTTATGAGGTTCTACTGTGTGTGTGTGTGTATGTATGTATATATATATATATATATATATATATATATATATATATATATATATATATATATATATATAAGTAACTCGAACGACATCATATCGATATTCAACCTCCTGCCACACGCAGTGCATTTCATGGTCAATTTTAGCACAGGTGCCTCTGATCCGTGCCTTCAGCTCCTTCAGTGTCATTGGCAGTGGGGGGACGTAGACATTGTCCTTCACAAAACCCCATAAAAAGAAATCCATTGGTGTCAGATCAGGCGATCTTGGAGGCCATTCCATAGGGCCTCCACACCTAATCCAACGCTGAGGAAGACGTTCATCCAGGTAAGACTTCACGTCATTATGGAAATGAGGTGAGGCACTGTCTTGTTGATAAATCAGATCTGGAATGTCCTTCTGCAGCTGTGGCATTAACCATTCACAGAGCATGTCCAGGTAGATGATCCCTGTCACTATAGATTCGATGAAGAAGAATGGCCCATACAACTTTTCTCGAGACGTTGCCGCAAAAACATTAACCTTGGGACTGTCCCTTTCATGTTCAAAAGACTCATGGGTATTTTTACAGCCCCATATTTGTAAATTGTGTCGATTCACTCGTCCTGACAGGTGGAAGGTCGCCTCATCACTGAAGACCAACTTGTTCATAATCACACACAATGCTTTCTCCAGCCCGGATGCTATTTTGCCGTACCGATGAATGTAGCTCTGCCTAGCGGGCAGAATGCACAACTGGCAATCTAGTGCCAAATTCAAACTTTTAGAGTTCATCTTTCCTATGGCTAGTGTATTTCAAAACAGCTACTTAAGCAAGCTCTGAGTAATAAAACATCAAAATCGGAAAAATCATTTATGGACACCCTGTATATGACGAACTTTATCATTCAAAAAATTAGATTGAAATTTTGCAAAAAGAACACATTTAAGTTTATTGATTGTCCTAATTCAGTGAATAAATAGCCAGATGTTCATAAAATACTCCTAGCTTTTCTTTTGCACCGTCAAATGCAGACAGATAATTCTTCTTGAAAGACAATTCTTGTGGGTAGGCCATCGCGTGCTTGGCACTATTCGGCCCAGATGACGCAAGTTGCAATCTGGCAATTTGGTGGACGACATTCCGAGTTCCTTCTCACTAGACTTCCTCGTCTATGCTGATACCTTTTATGGTCATGGATAAAACGAACCGAGGGAAAGGCATTTTTCCCCACATCCCAGAACTCCATTATCGATTATTTTACAGTCCAAGTGCCAAGGGAAAAATTCGTGATGTCTTCTGACTGGGCATGAGATGTGATTTGAGATGTGAAAGTTATCGGATTTGCCAAAGGAAGTTCCCGATACGCGATTTCCATTTCGAAGAGAAGGTGATGCAGTATCTCAAGATAGTGAGTATTTTATGAACATTCAGCTATTTATTCACCGAATCAGGAAAGTCGATAAACTTAAATGAATGTTCTTTTTATAAAATTTTTAATCTAATTTTTAAATGATAAATTTCGTCATAATTTTCTGATCTAAATTCTCGCGATAATCAAAGCAGTTGCATGATGTGTACGAAGAATCATCGCAAAATAAGCTACTTGAATGGTTTCGATAGCCTTTAGTCTATTTAACGCATCTCCCATCTTGTTTTGGCAGTAACAGTGAGTTTTTCCTCTTACTATTACAGGTGCGAAACTTTTGTGATTCCCACCCATTTCTTCAACTTCCAACACCCTTTATTTCACTCGTGAACCGCAAAAGTGTTTTTCATTACCACACTTTTGCATGCCCCTGTGTAGTGCAGTGGTCATTCTGTGATGAAGTGCTGAGCATTTGGGTGTGAGGGATTTTTCTTATTGCTTGAGGAAAGGGATTTCTTCTTCCACCGCTAGAACATTTGCATCACAGCAAAGGTAGGGAAGTTTCTACTCTGATCTAAGGAATAAAATCCTCCATTTCTCATTTTATTTCCAGGTCTGGTTGAATGGCTTTTAGGTCGTCGCAGGCAAAAGCATCCGATTGATACGGAAATAGTGTGCCTAGAATTTTCAATTTGGATGTGCCGTAATTATAAATGGCTTGAGTGAGTGTTAAGCCTTTCGTTAAATATGGGCGAATGAGTTTTATTATAGCAAGTAAAAGATGATTCACCAGTTATGTCCCTGCATTGCATTAAATAAATCCAACTCAGTGGCATGCGGTGATAGTTTATTTAGGGTAAACTGGTTGACAGACACTTTACCCCTTAACTGCATCAACCGCTTATACGCGTCAACCTGTGTTCATTGGTTGTTTGAAATACTTTTAAGCTTCGTAGTGTATTTCTTTTGCTCTCTGCTGGTTATTGTAACCCAGAGGCTCCTAACCTTTTTGATGTGGTAAGCACCAAGTTGTATCCCAGTATATCAAAAGAGCATCACTACACTTCCTCAAGAGTAGTGACGATAATGCATAAAATCAACTAACACCAAAGTTATTCTGAACGATCTTGAATACGTTCAGAAAGAAATCAATCGAGAAAATCAAATTATTTGTCCTAATAAATGGGATATTACGCACCGTAGAAGAGCACAGCCAACACATCACAGCGGTGCTCGCAAGCACCAGGTTGGAAACCTCTCTTCTAACCTCTTATACATGTTAAACTTCCCTATTACATATTGACATCTATTCTTGGCCGAGTTGTATTATTTGATACTAGCTGAAACGCCCGGCTTCGCTCGGGAAAGTTTTCTTTTAAGTAGTAAACACTTTTTATTGCTCGGGGCAAACGTTCTCCATTCCTTAATTACACAAGCGATGCTTGCATTAAGATTTACTATTTTATGAATTGTATTGTAAAGTTTTTACCATTAATATAATTATGCTTCAAAGTCTTACTTAATATTCACATGGATAGATGCACCGAATCCTTGGAAGCGGCAATAAAATTGTGTGTATCATGTCAATACTATTAGCCAAAACGTAAACAATAAACAACATCTTAGTTGCCGAACAAATGTAAGTAGATGTATCGATTTATGCTGCGATAACTCTTTCAATGTTAATGGTAAAAGATAACAATGTTCTAACATTCCTTAAAAATCATTTGACCCACTTCATAAGTATTCATAGACTATATTTAGGCATGAATCCATTTGTACCCTTTATCTTGGAGTTAGCTACTCTTCCTCTACGGCACGCCATGGCATGGATATATCTAACTTTGAAGAGGACAACAATTAAGAAATTTAGCTTTGTTGCCGCCTGGAATATTGTCATCTAAACCGATAAATTTTGTGCTTAAAGGAAAATTTCACGCAAATTAGCATGTAATATGACAAAACATGAACAGAATTAAAATATTCAGTCTTTCGTGCATTAAATAAGCCATTTTCTGTGATCGTAAGTTAATATTTAGGTATATTTATATTCACATCAGTGAAGGGCTGCATGGTATTTGGGGTTTCTCCACATCATTTCCCATACATTCTTATGGAAATAGTATTTTGTTGACCCCATGGGGTATAAGAGACTCCACGGTCTGCAAACCTAGACCAAATTCTTTCTTTGGTCCATGGGATGGCCCGTGAAACTTTTTAATTCGATAGCTTCAACGGTGTAAAAATGTATAAAGAACACACACATACACACTTAAATATTTATAAGATATGGTGTATCTCAAAAAAAAATTTAAGTGGGGGTTTGGGGAGGCATCACTTTGGTTTTTCAATGATAACTCTCGAGTAAATTAACTTAGGAAGTTCAAATTTGATATTTGTCACTTGCAGTACAAGTATAAGATCAATCTCCTATATATTTATGAAAGTTTGTTTGTTTGTTCATCTATATATTTCCACACCGTTAAAGCTAGAATAATCAAACTTTCAACAAATACTTTCTTCACAAATAGGAAGGTCGTAGGCTACGTTTTAGTCCCAAATGTTTTATATTAATAGTACAAAAAGCAAAATAACTTTGTATGCTAATGCACTGCCATCTAGAGGTGAGTCAGAAAGGACGGGACAGTTCTTTTCGAACTGTTCTGATGCCTAAACTGTTCAATAAAATAACTGTTCTCACAAACTTCCTGTTCTCAAAGAACAGGTAACTCCACATCTTATACACAGTGAGAAAGGTGAGAAACGACTATTTCCTTATCCGTAATTGGATGGCAGGGACTGATTAAACTACGCATATTTTCCCAAGTCCTACTATTGATTTGAATCAAATTTGCTGAGATTGTGGAGGGCTCCCAGAAAAAATTCATATGTGGTTTTTGTTTCTCTCTTCCCGTTTTATTCAAAACGGCGGCCGAGTGAATTGTTAAATACCATGTATCACGTAGAATTCCGACCGGATTTGAACCAAATTTCCCCGGGCAACGCCGGGAATTTCTGGTAGTTCAAAATATAAAGAAATCATTTAATTTCCATATATAATGGATTTTCTTTGTGACTTAACGGGCAACGCCGGGAATTTCTGGTAGTTCAAAATATAAAGAAATCATTTAATTTCCATATATAATGGATTTTCTTTGTGACTTAACACATTTTACATATAAATGTATTACATTACTATAATTTCTCTGTTTCGTATCTATATTTGAAATGATTAAAATCACAAATTATTAAAGTTAATGGAATATTATTATCTAATAGAAATATTTTAAGATAATGTCAATCTAAGAACTCAAAGGTAACTATATAAGAGTCGGAATGTATAGATATCGAAAAAGGTGTTTCTGTCTACGTATATATGTATGTATATATGTTCCTAAATGCATATTATGCAACTTAATGGAAATTAATTTTCTAAAGATAAATACTTCACTGAAAATGTCACATTATATACGCAAAGTTAATTAAGAAAATATTGTAGATATATATATACATTTAAAGCGAAATAAAAATGTTTAAAAATTATCTTGAGATTTGAACCCCCCGAACTTTGCGTTGACGTTAACCATTACACCAACGTAACCGGAGGTTTAAACTGCACTGATAGGACTTCCGGTCCTGTTCCGGGGTTCGAAACCTTCGCTTAGTTAATAATTTTTTTTTGTTTTAACTATGTGCATTTGTATATAATGTCATCATAATTTACGCTAAATCATCAACGATGGTTTAATTTAACTTTTTCCTTTTAAATAATACAAATCATTTAATTTCCATATATAATGGGTTTTCTTTGTGACATAATAAATTTTACATATAAATGTATTACATTACTATAATTTCTCTGTTTCCTGTCTATATTTGAAATGATTAAAACCACAAATCATTAAAGATAATGAATTAGTGTTATTTAACTGGCCGAAATTCCCGGCGTTGCCCGGGGAAATTTGGTTCAAACGCAATTGGAATTCTAGATTATACATGGTATTTAAGAATTCACTCGGCTGCCGTTTTGAATAAGACGGGCAGAGAGAAATGAAAACCACGTATGAATTATTTCTAGGAGCCCTCCACAATCGTACCAAATTTGATTAATATCAATAGTAGAACTTGGGAAAATACCCGTAGTTTAATGTTTAAATTGACCGCCATTTTGAATGAAGTGGACATACAAATACTAATAAACCAAATTTGGTTAGAATCGGTTGATTGTGGGCGTGCATAAAGGAGCCGACAGATAATGGGTTGCCATTAGCATTAGCATACAAAGTTATTTTGCTTTTTGTACAATTACCTATATAAAACATTTTGATTAAAAGGCAGCGTACGGCCTTTCTATTTGTGAAGAAATTATCTGTTGAAAGTTTGATTACTCTAACGGTGTGGTAATGTATAGATGCACAAATAAACAAACAAACAAACTTTTATAAATATATAGGAGATAGGTATTAAATTCAGAAATGCTAAATGTAAATATAGATGATTCCTTGAAGCAATACTTCTTAATTTTCAGGATAGTGCAGCAATTACAATAATTGAGGGGTGTGAGGCAAAAAGATAGTAACCCACAAAGTTATGTATTTGTAGTTAGGTTGCATACAGAAAAGAAAAAACTTCAATTATTATTTTGGAAATTTGTTTATCATTTGTTGTATTTCATATTTTGTAACTTATGTTTATTTACGATTTCTCTTATGGGTGCCTCCCCCCTACATTCCCCCCTCCTCTTGGCCTGATTCTGCTCCTCTACAAACTTGATCTTATACTTGTATTGAAAGTGACAAATATCAAATTTGAACTTCCTAAGATAATTTACTCGGGAGTTATCATAGAAAAACCAAATTGATGCCCCCCCCCCCCCCCCCCCCCCCAAAACTCCACTTAAAATTTTTTTTTGAGACACACCACATAGCCTATATTTTAAGCTGGACCAGTCTAAAGATACGCTGCAAGTTTCATAAAAATTCGACCAGCCGTTTTTGCGTGATGCGGTAACAAACAAACAGACAGACAGACAACAAATGTGCAAACCGGTTTAAACGTCTTCTTGTGATGCAAAACACACAAAAAAAGTAAATCCCAGACAAAAAAACAAATGTACGGACAGAGGTTACAATTTTATTTATATAGATATGCCACTCTTGAAAGGTTTTCCTATAAAAATAATAGGTGACCAAGTTGATTTTACACAGAAATATTGTGTATTAAAAGGCTTTCGTCTAAAAAAAACCGGAAGTCTTTGGTTTTTATTGTTGAAATTTTGGCTGGTAAAAAATTAAACCTCTAATGAGTGTTGACTACAGCAGAAGGATGGGAGGAGTCAAATTTTCAGACCAGTGCACCATCACCTACTTTACTGCCAGGAAGCCACTAAAAATAATATGAAAAGCTTGTCGCCTTCCTGTTCTCTTTATCTTCTCGCATTTCACCAGTGGTGATGAAGCACATCCCAATTATATCTTTTATCGTTCTACACTTATTGATACAAGTATCAATTATAAATAACTATGAATTCTGAAGAATTAAAAATATTTTTTCTTCAGTTATCGAGTGGGCATGCGGCGCATTACTCGCTTATACGGACCGCACGCCACTGATGTACTCATATATCCTTGAATATCCTCACCAGGATTGCACAATTTACTCTATCGAAGACCATCTGCCAGTCAACGAAACTTAAGCAGGAAGCTCATTGCACTAGTAATTAATAAAAAATATTACAACTTGAAACATATGTTTAAATGATAAACCATTTTTCTTTTATTAGTTCATATTTTTGTTTTTTATGGCGAACATGGTAATCTATTTGCTACAAATGTGGCAAGTCTCGAAATCTTGTTGGACAAATAGAGCATATTTCCGCATTTATCGACCACTAGCAAAATTCAATGTAACCATAAAAATGGATTTAAATAGTTTTCATGAGTCTAACTGGAGGAGAAAAATTTCAGCAATATGCTGTTAAGTTTATGCAAATGTAAACTATCTAATCACCCCAGAATTGTGGAGTTTGGTGGACTTACCTGAATCAAGACTGCCAACACCTGACATTGGCGGTGCTGCATCGGATTTTCATCATAAAACCTTGAGGTGATTTCTGCTGTCGACGGCGAGTGCACATCTCTGTACTCGGCATTGTCGAAATCGTGCGCAATGGCAGCTACAGCCAGCGAAATCGCCTGAACGACAACGAAAGTGTCCACTGTTTAAACTTGTATTTTTATCTGATAATTATTTTATTATACATGGCTTTATTGTTCACTAAGTGGCTTATTCATAAAAAGGATAGTAACGCATGAGCATCAAACGCGAATTTTACAGTCGTTGCCCTTCGTTTTATTCTTTGTTGCGGAAGATATTTCCAACCTAACCTGAGAAAATGACGTGAGCTAAATTCGGAGAGCCGAGGGAATTGACAGAATTTCTCTAACCCATAATGACATAAATGAATGATTTAAAAAGTATGATATGCAGTTACTGGACGATGTAATGATTAAAATGAATTTGTTATTAATTTTATTACTGGTTTGATTGACTAAAGTAAAAGGATAACTACTCTATTGTACCATGCTTTCATATTAACAAATACATGACTCTGGTTTCGACGCTTGGCATAATCATCACCAGGTAACCATATGTGTTAGTTGTTCTTTTCCTTAGATTCGTTGTTATGGAATACCTCGAAGTGAAGGTCGAGACCGTCGATCCAACTAGTTTGGCTTATGTTATTTTCAATGTCCCCAATAAAAATTCCTTTATTTATGACTTGTTTTGAAGCAAAACATCGCCGTTCAAAGGAGATACGTTCATGTGTCCCGGAGACAGTCGAGAATGGCGAAAACGGGAGAACTGGTACCAAGGGTTAATAGGAAGAAGGAAAATACGTTCTCGGCCTGTAAAAACTACTTTGCTTATACAAGAATAAATGATGTAAAGGTGCAGATCGTTATCTAAAAGCTTAAAAATATATGGTGTCACATTCAGAGATGTGCTTCCATGTTCTTCAAGGTTGACATATTGAATGAGCTAACGCTTTAATGATGGATATTTATTCATCTCATAGACGGTGATTGCCATTCGTTTTGTGTAGTATTGACTTACAATGCAAAGCTTATTTCCTCGATTTTGTAATAAAAGAATCATAAGTGCATTTCACCGTCACTCACCAGAGCTAAGAGTAAGACAGGCGATTTTCGGCTGAATGACTTAACGCTTCGTACATTGTTTATATTTTAAATAATAAAGTCAATGATCAACCCGCTTACCGTTACGAAATGGAAAGATGGTCCTCTTGGTTTTGTAATAAAACAAAGTATCCGGTATAATTATAATTTATTTCATCATAATACGACAGCTCGCTGACTGTTGAGGCGAAGACATACGCTACCTGCGAATAGCGGAAACCGCGGATGGAGAGACAGTGAATAGCAAGGGATGGATTTAATATCTTTGCTTGTAAAACGTTATGACTATAAGAGGTATTAATGGCCACCTTCCTGAATGCAATAAAATAATTACCAATATATAATATCTAATATAACGATAGTACGGGGTGAGCCAAAGAAATCTACCCGATTTCAAAGTGAAATTACAGGGTAACCATACAGCATAGGACTGAATTATAAAGTGGATTAATGAAAAAAGTCAAAAATATTTTTACTAAATGACACATTTTGTCACAAGTTCACAATGTGTCAGACAAGTTCACAACAGCAGCTGTAGCCAATATTAGGCATGAAATCCTACATCCTGTAACGAAGAACTATACTTCACCCAGTCGCTTGAATGCTCAGAACGAGAGAAGATGTTTTAAAAATTTTTATCAATGGAAATAAATTTGAAAAAATTTGATTTCTGAATCACACTCATATCACACTTCGTTTATTTATTTTTAAATTTGGTACATTTTTTTGGCCCACCCTGTATAATTATTATTAAGCAATGACATGCCGTGCATGAGATATTTTAAAGGTTAATTATACTCCATTCCCATAATAATTTATTTATTGAGTTACCTCTAGTTGAGAAAATTCATCCATGTTCCTCTTGTAAATATTATAGACACAATGGATGACATTAACAGCATGCTCAAAATTATGGAATAATACCGGGTGGTGAGACTTCCTCGTTGATACTATGAACCTCGCGATTGTGGTATGTTTAGAAGCTAATATAGCATCGGCCATTTCTTGCATCATAAAAAATGCCAGATGTTCCAGCTGATCTTCATAGCCGAACGGGTACCAACTAAATCTTTTTCGGGAGATAAGTCTATGAAAACGAACGTCACATGTTCCACGTGCATAGATGTATTTATACATACATGTATTTACCTCAAGAATCCTTCTGGAAGATTTTTTATTGTCCCAGCAGAAACAAGTGCTTTCATATAAGCCGCACTGGGCTGTAAATGATATGAAAGCATATCTTGCGCTATATTCCATTTAAGTTTCTGCAAAATAGAATAGAACTAAATGATTACATGTGCATATTTCACGGTTTGTATGACAGCAAACCAGGATACATGGATTAATTATAAGACTTTGTAGGTTTTGACATTTACCCAAAATAGGTGAATAAGCTAGCCGTTGATTAATTTCTCCATACGCAGTATAAGAGAAAGTATTGTATCCGTGAAAATAATCGAATCTGAGATTTCCACGGAAATAAATGTTTTAAGGTCCCATGGATACTTTTTTACTATTTTCACGATTATGTCTTTGTATGATAGGAATTTTGAGTGCTCTCTAAATCACGAAATGCTTATGAAATCAACATGAAAATTTATAATTAAAAGTTTAATTAGAAAATCAAAGTCTGATTAGATTTGGCTAAATTTATCAACTGGAAGTGAAGCGACGCCATCGCTGTCTACGGTAATCCATAATTTGTTATCCACAGCAGCAAATAACAACTTCATTTACTTATTGTATTTTCAATGTGAAAAGTGATTGAAAGTATTTTTCATTTTAAAAAATTATTCTAAATTTCAAGAAATTATTAGAAATTTTAAAAAATTATTCATGAATGTAATCATAGATAGTTATTCTAGAGTGCGCTGTTTTAATTAATACTGCAATCATATTCATTACTCTTTATGGAGAAAGTCATGTACCGGATATAAAGTAAATGAAGTTTTATAGAGCATATATAAGTTGTTACTTTTAATTTTTCATGATTATTTGTGAGAAGTTCGCTTATGCATTTGCTTTGTCTGTCCGTCCGTCTGTTCGAGCAACATCTCTCGAATCTTGCAACTTAGAGAAGCCAAATTTTCATGATTTGACGGTGTGTACGAGGGCGGTGAGTTGTTTATATGCCCTGTCTTTGTGAAAATAGACATCGGGAATAAGTACAAAGTTCAAATAATTACATCAATATCTTTTATTTTTCACAATTGTCCTTTACAAAAAAAAATTAATTGATGTCTTCTTCGGGGGTTATTGCCTCCTACATGAATCGCCGTCTCTTTTCTTGCATTTGATTCTTCTTCTCTCCTTTATTTTTTTCTCCAATCTTTCAGATTCCTCACGTCTTGGATAATATCTGTCTTTCGTTATCAGTCGTTTCTTCTGTTCCACTGGGAAATTTCATCTTGAGCTTTGAATATGTCTATTTGGTCAGATTCCGACATTGCATCTGAAGAGTGTTGGTTTTATTCTTCTTTATGTCTACATAATACCCTTTAAGTCAGTGTTTCTCAAACTGTGGGCCGCAAAATTATTTTAGATGTTAAGTGAAATGCTAAAATATAAAAAAAACAGGAATAATAAAATTTAAGGAAATATGATGCGATAAAAATTATTAACAGTTACGTAAAATAAAAGAATTTATATTAAAGCTTTTTTTACTATTTTCAATTCAAAGGGGACCACATAACATTCAAGATGCTGCGACAGTTGAAAATTTGAGAACCACTGCTTTAAGTCAACAAAGAGATGAATGGCAGAGGGTGCAACACTCCATAATCCCAAACTGAACTCAATGTTAGGCTAGCATATCCATTTGTGTTCTAATATAGTTCTCGGAAGAAAAGCACTTAAGTATGGCTCCGTCCTACATAGTCTATTTTATTGTGGTGGTCTTGCCTTCCTATATAAGTGGCCGCTTCAATTATTCCTATTATTTCCTGTACCAGCTCAAAACTAGCGTTCAGTCGGCGTTCCTCTATCCTAGTGTTTCTCAGCCTGTATGCCGTCATACACAAGCAGGCATGTCACGATATTTATGGCAAGTTTTGGTGGAAATCTCTCCGAATATTTAAAATTGGCGAAAGGCCAACTTACTATTGAAAGGTCGATTAGTTGCATAAGACGATGCAAACTAAATTTATCTACCATTTTTTTACAGCGTATATGTGCGAGTTAAGTGTTTCAAGTAGTAATTAAGAGAAAACAGAAAAATGAGAACGTCCATGAGAAGATAAGCAAGAGCTTCGAGTCTCACAGGCTCCAAATTATTCTAGGAGGCAGATTTCGCGTTGAAAATTTTATTTTGGTTCGTATTTCCGTTGCCGCTGGTAATGAATCCCATTTGTACATTAACGATTGATTCCAGAGCATTAGAGAAAACACAAATTAATTCCCGACAAGTTTATCTTGGGTATACTATGTGTGAAAGGTTGCTCAAAGCTTGTTCAAGTAAATGCAAATGTCTGTTTATTATCTTTGATACCAGTAACGTAAGCTAGAGATTCCCAGACGAGGGACGGAAGATTAAAATTTAAACCAAGGAAATTGCAGGATCGCTGCCTTTTCTCTTGGTGGCCGTTTGTAGTGCTCCACTGAGTTCTGATGCTGTCATACTATTAACCATCCAGCAAGTGGAAGACCCGAATTCAATTTCTTTTTCCTTTTTCAGAATTCTTGTCCAACATATGCCAATCTGCATAGAATTTTCATTGACACATTTATTTGTATGTAGCATTCTTCTCCATTTCAAAAATTTTATAGTATTTTATATAATTTTTCCTGAGTGTCGATGTTTTTGCTCAACAATGATACTCGATACGCTGCATTTTATCAATTTCTTACATATGCCTTCCTTTACATTTCCCTGTAGTGTAAATTTCTTTCTGCTTTTGCTATTCTAGTCATTATTCAAAATTACATTTTGCGTCTCTTGTTATGATGCTTCCAAGGTATTATGTGTTATACTAGTATATAGCCCCGTCAATATGACGGTCTATCTTTAGTTAAACTTCAAATAGTTGTCTCTCCTCCTTCTCTCCGTCTCCCTCTCTTCCCCTCCCTCTCTTGTATTAAAAGCGTTCAAAGCACACTTAGACCCATTGAAATAACAACAGTATTTTGAGGTCTAACAATGTAATTGGTAGGCAAGGCAACAACCCGTTAAAATGGCAAGATTTCCCCAAAATATTTTAATTAAACATTTAACATGTGCGATTTCGGACTGTATGTGGAAAAAGGTGACAGAATAAGAATTTTATAATTTATTCTTCAAAATGGTTCAAATCCAATGGTCGTAGGTTAATTATTCCTAAGTTTAATCTCGTAAAAAATAAAAGCCTGCACGCCGAATGTAAATGCATAAGGTTTTATATGGTTAAACATTATCAAATACAAAATATAGGTATTGGATATGAATATGTGTAGATTTTAGCAAGAAAATTAACCAAAATACTCTTATCTATATCTTATATAATAAAATTGAATGTCTGTCCGTATGTTCCTTATACATTCCCACGCCCTTTGAGCTATCGGGGCCAAACTTTGCAAATTGACTTCATATGACTCTATGAGTAACATAGGGTACCTGGGATTTCCAAAATCGACCCGGGTTCGATTCCAGGAGACAATTTTATTTTCCCATAAGTTTACACGGGATTTTCGATTTTTCAGAGTGCAAGGTTTTTTCCTTCGTTCATTAAAACATGTAAATATGGACCGATTTTCTTTGTTTTTGCTTTATTCGACTGCTAAAACTCTATACTATCTTATTCTTATGATGTTTACATGTTACACGGTCGAATCGTTCAGAAATATGCAATTGTTTTCGAAATTTTACGGATATTTCGTACTCTTTCTGGACGTTGTAATTGTTGCCTCCGATTCAATTAATGCCAATTAAACCTTCAAATAGGTGAAAGAATAGCATTATTTGCTTCGAACTGTTGTTTAAGCATTGAAATTAATGATATTTAGCAACGTACATAGTTAAGGATAATTATTCTGTTGACTGCGTATGGGAAGCATTTATAACGACAATTCATCGTGTGTATGCTGAAATCTTACCTTTTAGTAAGTAAAACCTTTATATTATACATCTGTAATGCTTACTAACGCACATTTATAATACTCTCCATAGAAGTCACTCGACATAAGTTTGTGGTTGTGAATAAAGCGTCTAATCTATACAAGTTTTTCTAGGACGCCAACATTTCCCCAGAAAGTGACAATTGCTTCTTTGGTTCGTAAATGACACACATACCGCAGAGCAATATATGGGCATTTGCTGTAATTAGAAGGTAAGTATGCTTTATTAAAGATTCGATCCCATTTTGAATGTTCTTACAAGTTAAAATTCTTAGGATTTATGGAATGCAGTGTAAGGGCGACTTTCTCTTGGTTACATTTCTGACATAACCCGGGCATCGCTGGGTACTTTCAGCTAGTACATATATAAAAGTGGAACTCAGATTATGCTTGTTCTTTATACAAATCCACACTTTTGAAAATATTGGCACGAAACTTCGCATAGATATATAATTTTACCCTGCAGGTAATATAGGCTATATGGAGATAAATTTTTTTGGAGGTGATGGGGTGATTAATTAAAAAATTATTCCCCCATAAGTTTATACATAATTTTCCATTTTTCAGATTGCTAGGTTTTTCCTCTTCATCCATCTAAATACCTAAATATAGACCGATTTTCTTCGTTTTTTTTATTCGACGGTAATAAATGTGTACTATATTATTCTTGCGATGTTTAGATGTTATACTGTCGAAGTTTTCAGAAATTCGCAATTTGTTTCAAAATTTTGTGGATTTTTCGTAGTCTTTACAGGCGTTACCAAGGTGGCCATCATTGTTACCTCCGATTCAATTAGCTTCAATTAAGCCTTCAAATAGATGAAAATTTAGCGTTATTCGTTTTTGCTTTATTCGACGGTTAAAACCTCTATACTGTCTTATTCGTGCGATGTTTACATGTGAGTTGGGTTGAAATTTGTTGAAATTCAACGGGCACTTCTGCTAGTAATAAAAAAAATTCAAATATACAAATGCTCACATACTCCCTTTCTTACACATGGGCACTTACATACTCGCACGAACACAGTCGCATGCACACAAGCACCCACTAGGCGTGCGCGCACACTCGCACACAAGCAAGCACATATATGCACACGCGCACATTCCCATTCATGCACATGTTCGTGCTACAGCACGAAAAATATACGTTTGCTCACGCTCACAATCTTGTTTTAAGTTATTACCTCATGCTAGGTTAACCGATCGATACAACCTCGATAATTAAAATGAAAATTATGTGTAAATAAGGATTTTCTGGCTAAAATGTTAGAATGTAAGGTTTTTATCATAATTTTACCAAACAAGGTGAATTTTTCGGGTCGATTTTTCATCGGAGCCCCACGGGCCGCATAAAATGCTATCTGGGGGATGCATAGAATGAAGAAACGGGTTATTTGGAGAGGGTTGTTTATTGAGCGGAGAAGAGTATCGAAGGAAAACAGGGATGAAGAGACTTTCATGGACTGCACTCATCAGTGGCACACACAGGGGGGGATTCCCCGGACCTGAACCCCCACCCCCCTCCTTGGAAATTGTGTTTTTTTAAACATACATAGTTATTTTAAATATGGGTCCATGGGCACCATAACATAAATATAATTAATAATGCAAAATGCGACATTAACATAACTTGCATACAACTTTTGTGCTTGCCAAATATTTCGGACCTCCCCTCCCCCCATTGAGAGAATCCTGTATGCGCCACTGGCACTCATTTTAATTTCAAAATATTTAATTGGTCAATATTTAAACTTAGCTGATATTCTACAACTTACTGTCTTTTGTGCCTTGACCACGATATCAATGCATTCCATGACGAACGAAAAGTATTCTCCCATTACGTAGCACATATACTCATCAGTACTGGTGAAGTACGGACCGACTGTTTTGTTTATGACATTTACCGCCCCTGAAATATTTGAGAAACAAAAACAATATCATTCAAAATCGGGAAAGCGATTAATACTAAATTGGAGACAAGACGTAACAGTATAAAGACTTCTGGTTTTCATCGAAGCTGGGCTCTGGAAAGTTTTTCTGTTGGGTACCACTATTTAACAATATTCACAATATGTGACCATACTCGCAAACCATCCTTTAAATTCATGTTATCCGTAACATGTACGAAAATTGATTATTATAACAGAAGGCATCATAATACAGGTTGGCCAGGTTAAATTTAAAAAAATAATTTTACATATTGAAAGTAGCAGAACACTGAAATGAAGATTCGCTAAAAGGGTTTGCGACAGCAAATTTCCACATGCTCTCTTCTGTGAAATGTCATATGTCTAACCAATATTCGATCTCGGCCCAAGCACGCCTCAGCGCCTTTTGAGTTACTGTTTCAATTGTTGCAGTGATCCGGTGTTTGAATTCATCTAAGTTTCCCACCTGCCCAGCACACCCATACGCGGCATTTTTCAAATAACCCCAAAAGAAAAAGTCGAGGAACGTCATATCTGGTGATCTTGGAGGCTAAGATGATAAATCACCCCTTTCCAACGCTCGGGAAACTTCTGATTTATTGCATTGCAGACATTATTGCTGTAATTCTTGAATAAGATTCACTATATAGGCATGCAAAGGTAAACGCTTGTGAAAAACTGAGTGCACTGGGTGATATTGTAATTGTTGGCTGCATTGTCTCGCGGACCTCCTTGGGCTGCATAAAAATGACATCTGCTTCAGAAGTTTTCGGTCGATCTGTTTGATTAGCTGTCAAAACATTACTCTTATCTTTAAACTTCTTGAGCCAATCTGATTATTTTGTGTATACAGGCAGTCCTCGACATCCATACATAATGCGTTCCTGAAAACGTGTTCTGAAGTCAAATGTATGGACGTCGAACATAGATTTACATGTTATAGGGGGGTTCCATTACCAGAAAGCCAAAAAATATTATAAAATCTCTAATTATGGTATAAATGTTTAGTTTTTTGAGCAGGGGCCTTTTAGACACAATCGTCGATTTTATAATATAGAGAGATAGGGCAGAATGCAATAAAATATTTAAATAATTGCACAAATAAACACTGCTGTACAGACGAAGACGCCGATGCGGCAGAAACTGGTGACCTGGTGGCTGGCAACCGGCAGCACTCGAAATATTCGTTCGTCATTTTGCTGACGCACGAAAGTCCGAATTCGGCATATGGAAGGCGGTTTAGGGGTGTCAATGTGTAAAAGTGCTAGTTTTTTTTCATTAAAGCATTTTGCTATTTTCATAGTTTTTTTGTAATATTGCCTAATCATGGTCCCAAAGAGAGTGATGATTGAAATAAAGGAAAAGTCGGTAAAAAGGGAGAAAAAAGTGATGAGTTTGGAGAAGAAAATTGAAGTTTTAGATAGGTTTGTGCATAATGAATCTGCTTCATCAGTTGGTAAATTACTTGGTGTGACCGAGTCCACAATAAAATCGATAAGGAAAGTGAAGAAGCGATTAGAGCTAGTGTTGCAAGTAGTGATTCCAAATTACTTGAGTTTTTGGTACCCGGGTATTCGAGTAATATTTCACCCAGCTACCCGGGTATCCGGGTAGCTCGAGTATTTAATGGAAAAAATAAAATTTAAATAAATATTCATTTAACGGATATTTTATTTATTTTTATTGATGTAAGAGTTGTTCAATGATTCAAAAAATAGTATTTAAAAAAAATAGAGCGTTTAAAGTACAGGTTTTCATGCAGTTTCGCAATTTTGTGGTGAAAGTACCAGCTACAGAAAAAACACGCTCAGAAGCAGTGGAAGTTGGCTTAACAGTCAACAACGCTTGATACAATTTTTCCTGTATGTCGGTACGTTTTCCACTATTTGCTTAAAATATTTTGTACTCTTTATCGATACTTAACTGATGAGATTCTTTTGCCTTTGGCATGGTGAATGATGCAATGCATTTCTGCAATTTCAAATACTCATTCTGTACTTCTTTGTCATGGTCGTCGACGTCGTCAGAACTTTCTGAATCCTGAATATCGCTTGGATAAATCTGATTAATTAGACCAATCGCAGTGGTCTTGATTCCAGGTTTTGTGGAGTAAGTGAAAAACTCATTGGCTTTTGGATACACTCCATGATGCAAAAACAATAATAGTGATATCAAATCCGTGTTTCTTCGTTCATCAATTCTAGTTTTCAATGAGTTTTGGAATTCCAGAGCCAGAGGAATTTTGATTGATTGTAACTCTTGAAATACGTAGATCAAAGTAGCCTCAGCTGTCAGTTGATTCCAGGTTTTGTGGAGTAAGTGAAAAACTCGTTGGCTTTTGGATACACTCCATGATGCAAAAACAATAATAGTGATATCAAATCTGTGTTTCTTCGTTCATCAATTTTAGTTTTCAATGAGTTTTGGAATTCCAGAGCCAGAGGAATTTTGATTGATTTTAACTCTTGTAATACGTAGATCAAAGTAGCCTCAGCTGTCAGTAAATTGCTTAATTCCAATACCACAAGTCTTACTGGTTCTAGCACCAATACGATTTCTTTTAAGTGGGTAATTGATCTTCACTATAAAGTACACATCCCATCTCTTTCAAAGCAAGATTTATCGAGTCAGTAAGTTTCAAAAATCGAACTATTGCTGTCACTAGACTAATCCAACGAGTTTTGACATCTGAAAGTAGTCTAAGTGGTTTTCCTTCCTTCTCTCTGACATACCTAAGTAATAATTCTGTACAAACGGATGATTTACTAAAAAAACTTAATAATTCTTCTCATATCATCTAATGCATTCTTGTAATCCGAACGAAATGCGGGTATTTCATCATCAGGTTCATTTAAACTTTCATCATCTGTTTTGCTATCACTCAAATTTTGCTCGTCTTCATCCTCGTCATCAGAAAATTCAATTTGTTCCTCAAGATCAACAGCTGTTTTCTTTCTTTAAAATATTTCTACAACTGCCAAATGTATTGCATGGTTGTAGCAGCACTGGCTTTCTGCTGAAATGATCCTGCCATATTTCGCTATAACACTTGCTCCATCATGTGTTGAGGCAATGCTATCTTTGTTAAAATCAGTTCCAAATTCCTGTAATCGTTGAGAAACCAATTCTTTAGTTCTTTCCGATGTGCAACTTTCTACAATTGGTACTAAGCCAAGAAAAATTTGTTTTTCTATTGTGTGCAGTGTTATATTTAGGTATCTTCTCGTCGCAATATCTACCCATTCATCCACTGTGATCGTAAATTTTTCTTCAGATTTAATCCCACTTTTTAACTCCTTTTTAGTTTGTTTTCTTTTCCTCAAAAAATTGCATAACACATTTTCATACTGTAGATGAAGTGGTTGGCATTTTGTAGTTGTGATTAATGACGTAACCTCGAATTGCTTCACACTTAACAATAGTATTAAATGAGATTCTATCTTTAGCAGCACATTTTGATATTATTTCCTCAATGATTCTCTGGAAACAAAAGATAACATTCCAGAGCTGGTAGCTTTGGCCTTTTTGGCTGGTTGTGTTCCGTCATTATTATCTTTTGTAGAGAAACTTTTTGCTCCTCACAGTGATTCCATGTGTTTTCAAATGATTTTTCATCCCAGTTGTATTTCCACCCTTAGTTGAAATCTTGTCTGCGCATCCTTCTACTTGACATTGTGCTGTATATGAAGATATTTTTTTGAATGAATCCCAAACTTGAGATTTTTTGGAAGACATATTTGGGCTACAAGAAAGAATTAGAATTAAAAGTTACTTTGAATTAATTTCTCACTGTACCAAATATCTTCTTGAAATTAAAATACATTTATAGAATATGAAACTTACTTATTGCATGCTGGATGATATATCTTCCCCTTAATACTGGTAATACTTTGTTAATCACGCTGATAAGCAAAAAATTTTAATAGAAATAACAAATATATATTAATTTTTTCCTATTTTCAGGAAGGATTAACATCCAGTATAAAACTGAATTTTTTGAGTTTACAATATATACTTATTTAGAATTACTAACCTGTGACAAAGAGCAACTACTGCAGAAATACACACAAGAAACGAATATAGAAGATCCTTCTTAAATAATTAGTAAGGCCAGACTGGTGGATGCTACGCACACTTTAGATGAATGAATAAAGGTTGTAGACACCTATAGCACACGACAAGTGGCGAAAAACTCCTTTTACGTAATACTTTTACTTTTAAGTAATTTAACTTGACGCTAATCCTGCCTAGCTGGCACAAAAAGATGGAAGGGACTCACTGTTTTGAAAGACTTGGTAAGGGAATGGAGAGGAGAGTGAGGAGGAGGAGAGGGAGAAGTGATGGATTTCTTCCAGTTGTGATACAATGTAACTAAACGGTCTGATTATATAAGGAAGTTGGATTTGAATCTCTTGAAGCCTTCTGTAACGTGAAGGTGAAAACCGTAGTGGCATTATTTACATGCATTTTTACCTCTAACGCAGGGCTTTAAAGTAATTTATTCAAATTTTAAAAAGAATTTACTTTAATTATTATAATTGTACCTGTAATCTGTCGATGATATTCATAAATTTGTAATTTTAATCTTTCCAATAATAATCGAGTACTTGAACAAAATTACCCGGGTACTCGAAAAATCAAAGAAAACACCGAGTACCTGGGTAACCAGTACCCGGTGTGGAATCACTAGTTGCAAGTGGTACTTCAACAAGTACAAAAGTGTCTTTTGTACCTAGGAATCCGTATGTAGAGAAGACAGAGAAGGTTTTAAACCTGTGAATCAAGACCCAAACTAGCAAGAAAATCTCGCTGAGTTCACTTGTCATTCGCGAGAAAGCCAAGCAACTACACAATCATTATGTCTCAAATTGTTTCGCGGTCTGCTAACGGGATATCGCCAACGTCATTGAAGCGCGTGTAGATCAGTTCCTTGCTCTTTAAAAAAATGTGGCGTTTATTCAGAATGACACAGTATGTATTGTATTATTATATTTGTTCTTCTCCTTCACAATTGAACACACACTCGACCGGCTTAAGTCCAATGAGCTTCCGATTGAAGCTAAAGATTCGCCACTTTTGGCACGCCTAATTATTTCCATTTTTGTCTCAATTGTGTTCAGTTTATGAGTCCTACGTTTCTTTTCACTTGTATTAGCACTTTCAGTTTTCCATTTCTCACTCATGTTTATAAAATAATAGGTGTAAAATGCACAAACAAAGGCACACTCTTGTACGTACAAACAAAGATGGTAACGTTGCTGAGACTGAATAATAATAATAATTTATTGATTATTAACCGACTTTACAGTGGTATTAATCTTGTCAAATTTCAGTACAGTATTAAAAACATTACATGTAATACATATATTATTACATATTACATGTAATACATATATTATTACATAGCATACTTTAATTTGGTAATTTATTAAAAGTGTTGGCTTGGCTGACAGACAGTGCCATTATGCGATAGCTCGAAATGTTTGTTCGTCAGCTGATGTACGAAAGTCCGAATTCGAAGTACGAAAGGCGATTTAGGGGCGAGATTTTATAATGTATGAAAGAGCGAATTGTACGGATGTCAAATGTACGGATGTCGAGGACTGCCTGTAGGTGGATCTCTATTGTACATTCGTCTAAATACTGTTTGCATAATGATAATTGATTTAAATTCTGTGAACCAGAGCATGCACTGTGCTTTCACTTGCAGATACTCCATTGCACTGAGAAAAGCAAATGTGCTCAGTAGCACATTATGCTTCGCTTCTTTTGATTTTATAAAAAATATAAATCTCAAAGTATTTTGGTGTTGAACTCAATCTACATTGAACCAGAGTATCAAAATATCTATCAGTTTAAGCAATTTTTAATTGAAACCAAACTTATTCACTCCTGAAATTTAAGAAGACAAAAATAGATGCACATATATATACTTTAATATTTAGAAGTATAAAACAGTTTTAAAACTTTTATTAATAAATGTATATTTCCTTTTACACAATATTAGATGGAGCTGTAAAATGTTGTTCATTATGAATTTATATGAAATATTAATTTATATTTTGATAGTTACTGGTTGACTAACGTTAAATTGATTAAAAACTGCTTTACGCCATATCTCTTTGGAGATATTAAAATTTACATAACAGGTTTTTTGAACTTTTTCACCACTCCCTATAACACTGTGCAATAATACATAGGATCCTATTTCAAAATTAGGTGACAAAGTACACCTCCTATAATAAGGATGTTTTCGTTCGATGAGCGGGACCTTTGAACAATAGAAATATCTAACGGTCTTTTCAAAACTGCAATTGGAAAATAATTCACCAAGTTTCGTGTGAGAGTTGAAAGTGTAAACACCTTAATAATAAATCTCAACCAAACCTTTCAGGTAATATCGGGCACCATTACCACAACAAACATTATTACTTTTTATGAGTTCCATTTTGCTTTGATTAGTTTGTGAGCAGCCCCTTTTTATGGAAAAAGTTTTACCACTATTTTTTACATGAATTTTAAATGTATTTTTCTTTTTAGTGTGTATAAAAGTTATTAAAATCTTTTTTTTATTTTATAGTCTTTAATTTGATGTAATACTGTTGTTAGTCTTTCAAATGTCAACATTGATTTAACACAGTGTTTCACAAACTTACAATAATCACGTGCCCCTTTTGAGACTTAAGTCTTACTGGCGTACCCCTTCTTACGCAAAGATAATTTGAGGATAGTAATACTATGTGCTAGACTAGAGTAAATAAATGTATGGTATCCATTTACATATTAATAGGTATAAAAGTTATACATACATATCATATATATATAGAAATAATTAAAAAATAACAATTAAAATAATAGAAGTAATAATAAAAATCAACAAATATTCTTAAAGGGTTGTTTATGTTGGATTCGTACCGGTCTGAAATTGAAGCACGCATGTTAACAAATGAATAAAAGCACATTTTTAATACTTACCATTTTGGTATTGAAGCTTTTTAGTGCGAGGGATGGAACTGCTTTTGGTCAGACACCAATGCAGGGATATCTGGGTCGATGCTTGTGATTTTCAGATGAAGATGGGGTTCCACGTCAATAAGATGGTTTCGTTTTTTTGTTTTGATGCCAACCAGCACAGAGCATCCGACTTTGCATAAATACGAAGTGGGGAAGGGTAGAAGATACTTAATAGCTTTGTCAGATATAGTTGAATATTCAGAACTAATGCTCAACCAAAATGATGACCGTGTATTTTGCTAAAATTTTCTTTTCAAGAAGCCATCTGCAGTCAATTCCAAGAGCTGTTCTTCTTCTGAATTTGTCAAGTTATTTGGCAATGTTTGAACAGTGATAATGAAAGGGTTCCTTATCCATTCAAAATTGTTTTCCAATTCAGGGAAATATTTACGTAGATTTTTCTGCAAACTTTCCAAATGTTGTTTTATAGTTTGTAACATATCATCGTCAAGTTTGTTAGCTGAATGTATTACTAAATCGTAAAGAGATGGAAAGGAATCTAATTCTCCACTATTAAGATGTTTATACCACAGTTGCAATTTTGCAATCATGGAGTTCACTTTGTCATGAACATGAAATATAGTTATTAGTTTCCCTTGCATGGGTAGATTGAGATTGTTTAAATGGGAAAAGACATCTGCAAGGTATGCTAATTTACATAGCCATCTCCAGTCATGTAGACGGTTCTGCAGATTAAAGTTGTCGTCTAGAAAAATTTTAAGTTCTTCTCGCAGCTCAAACAGGCGATTGAGGACTTTTTCACGAGAAAGCAATCGCACTTCAGTATGAAATAGAAGTTGTGTGTGATCACTGCCCATTTCATCACAAAGCTGAGAAAAAAACCGTGCATTAAGAGGATGGCCTTTTACATAATTAATAATTTTAATAGATTCATCAAGCACTAATTTTAGATCTGCAGGAATATTCTGGATGGCGAGTGCTTCTCTATGTATACAGCAATGTGTGCATTTTGCTTCTGGCGCAACAGCTTGAATACGTGCAACAACTCCTTTCTTAGAACCAATCATGGCTCTTGCACCATCCGTGCTTATTCCAACACAACGATTCCAATCCAAGCTATTGTCTTTAATAAAGTCATTAATAACTTTAACAAGTTAGGAAAGTGTACAACGTATCACAAATGGGCGCATTTCGTGCAATGGAGTATTAGAAAGCAATTATATATCTGTACGTAAGGGAAATAGCATTTTAAAGTTCTTTTCTTCATCATAAATAATCCATTTTCTTCCTATTTAATAATATTATCTGCACATCTAAGGAAATTAAATGTTTGTTTGTGAGATTGTTTATTTTAGCAGCAATGAAGAAGTAACCATGCAAGAAATGTTCTAAGTTCAACTCGATATTAGACTTTCTTATTTGATTTTCTCGATAACGGCTACTCCTACGATAAAAATGTATAGGAAAGGAAATACTCTTCTTTACTAGTTCTACAACTTTTATTTGAAAAATATTTTGATATGAGCAATACTTAACGAGATATGACAAAAATTTAATTTTTGTCCCCAGTAAAGTGGTACCCCTGATTGGCGTACGTGATTCATTTTTGCGATTTTCTTATTATATTTGATTGAAAGTCCTTAATATCAAATTTCATGAAAATCCGTTGGTAGAAGCCGAGAACGAACATGTGGATGGACGGACCAACCGACGATAATAGGCGCTCACGCTGTAAGCGAAACGCACCTAAAAATTGCTTCCCCAGTTGTATGTGTTGGCAAACTTTGACAGAACAAAAGATCATCATGGATTTCATTATTTAGTTCGTATCTGACAAACTATAAAAGATTAACAAAATTCACAATATCTGTAGATTCATCAGCTTGCAGTGCATAGTAACGACTCTGACGAACTTGTGACAATAATATCTGCTTTACATTTTCGGCCATATCTATGATTCTACGATGAACAGTGTTATTTGAGAGGGGAACACGGTCTATAGCTTCCTTTGTTTTATCTCCAATCATCACTTGCGCCATTTCTTTGGCTGCAGGTTTTACTAATGTCTCGCCAATTACTTTGGGAGCTCCGGATTTTACTATTAAGTATGCCACTCTATATGAAGCTTCATAAGCTCATATTTTCACCCCCTGTCACACTGCGCATTACTTTCTGAGAATTTTTAAGATCTTTGCGTCTATTATCGAAGAATTCTAAAGGTTTCTATATATCTATATCTATAGTTCACCCTGCAAGCCACCGCAATGGTGTGTGGCAGGGGGTGCAATAGCACCAAGGTAAAGCGCATAATAATGTATAGTATCACTCTACGTCGGCTGATTTCCTTTCGTAACTTCTGTTCTGCTCAGCTATCGTTCTAGGGAAAAACGAGCCTTTATACCTCTCAGTCCTACAGGCTATCTCTCTTATTTTACGAGGATGGTCCATTCTACCAATATAAGTTGGCGCTCTTATTATTTCTTCGACATCGCTGGAGAATATATGCGTTCTAAATCTTTCGAGAAGTTTTAACCTAGAGCGTGATCGGCGCTCAGCTAGTGATTCCCATCCTAAGTCCTGTATCAAGGCTGTAACACTATTGTTTCTATCGTAACAATTTTTGACGAATCTAGCGGCTTTTTGCTGCACTCTTTCTAACTCTGAGATTGATCCTTTCACGTACGGATCCCATATGCTCGACGCGTACTCTAATAGCGGTCTTACTAACGAGAAGTAACATGTCTCTTTGACTTTTTCCTCACTTTTACCTACTATGCGTTTGATGAATCCTAGTTTCTGTTTAGCCTTCCCGCATATATTTCGTATGTGCATATCCCACGAGAGGTTGCTTGTTAAAGTAACGCCTAAGTATTTGACGGAATCGGCTAGTTTTAGCTGGACGCCTTCAACAGTGTAATTCGTCGTGTCAATGTTTTTGTTTCCCCAGAATCTCATAAAGGAACACTTTCCTAAGTTCAATTCTAACTGCCACTCTTTACACCACTCGAGAATTGCATTTAAGTCATCAGAAAGTAATAATTGATCATTAGGACTGTTAATCTCTCTGTAAACTACTGTATCATCCGCGAATAACTTGATTTTACTTTTAATAACCTTATCTAAGTCGTTTATGTATAAAAGGAATAGTAGGGGGCCGATTGCACTTCCCTGTGGAACGCCTGAGGCTACGCTGGCTGAATCTGATTTAAATCCATCTATAACTACTATTTGTTCACGCTCATTAAGAAAGTCCCTGATCCACTCGATTATCTTTCGATTTATTCCACAGTCATTTAATTTCTTCACTAACTTACTGTGCGGGACTTTATCGAAAGCCTTCTTGAAGTCGAGGAAAACAGCATCTAACTGAGTCTTACGGTCTCCTGATCTTAGTATATCGTGAACGAACAGAGCAAGCTGTGTTTCACAAGATCTCGTCTTCCTGAAGCCATGCTGATATTTACTTAGCAAGTTATGACTATCTAAGAAGTCCATCACGGAGTTAGCGATAATGTGCTCGAGAACCTTGCAAGATAGGGAGGTAAGCGAAATTGGCCTGTAATTTTCTCTGTCGTCTTTTTTCCCACCTTTGTGTAACGGCGTTATAAAGGCTAATTTCCATTCTTTAGGTACAACGCCATGACTAAGTGACTTATTGAAAACTATTTCGAGATAAGGTGCTATTTCCAGTGCTAACTCTTTGAATACTCTAGCTGGTATCTCTTCTGGACCCGGAGATTTATTTGACTTGATATTTTTAAGCTGTTGAGCTATCCCTTTCGCTAATATGACTATATCGTTCATTTTTTCCTTGCCTGGTTCGGGCGCCACGACCTTCGCTCTCACGTCTTCGGTAGTAAATACGCTCTGAAAAAATAAGTTTAACAAATTTCCTTTATCTGTGCTATCGCTAACTACCTCTCCTTGGTCGTTTATTAACGGGGCTACGGTTGGGTATAGTTCTCTTTTATGTTGTGTATCGAAATGACGTTTACGGTTTGACGGTTTCATACTTTCATTTGTGTCTCGTAACAAATCACACATAGTGGAACAGGCTCTATCTCATCACCAGTCCATGAAAATCTCAGTTTAAGATAATCTTCACCATATTTGCGGAATTTTTTCACTTTCTTTGTATTTGACGGTTCACATACTCCACTTATTTTATCACCAGATATGTCCTCAAAATTGTAATTAACACATTCAGTTTCTTCATTATTTTCACTTTTACATTTCACACATTCAGTTTTTAGCCAACGATCCATATTAAAGGATTAAATAAAAAATAGAGAAATTCTGTCAATTAATACATTGGGCAAAATCTGATTTGAAGAGCATTCGTTTTTAAGAAAATTAATTTATATTAATTTATAATAATACCATTTATATTAATTTATGATAATACTAATTAATATAAATTATTTTTCTTAAAAACGAATGCTCTGCAAATCGGATTTTGCCCAGTGCACTTTAAATTTCAGTAATAATTGTCAGTATAGTTGTTACGTATCTACTGTAAAAGCAAGTATATCACCCGCACAGTTCATGATTTTCCGTTCAGCTCCACTACTAATGTATACGTTACAATCAAGAACACTATGCTGGCGACGACACATATGCATTGTCGCTGACTTTCGTGCGATCACCGGTTACAGTGTTATATTTTTAGTGTAAATATAAGTTGAAATGGGACAAAACAGACAGAAATTATGTCGGCATACTGCAATGGGCACTCATTTCGAAGGGCACAAAATTTTAATGACCAGGGTGGAGCGAGCGACTAAGCGAAAAAACAAACTGGCTTTCGCGAGCTATCTGCTTAATGTTTCTCTACTTGAAATACAGTGTAATAATATGTATCTCTCCTGCATTGAAGCAGCAACTATATATCTTTCTTCTGTGTTCAAAATATTACATTCTACATTCTGATTGGTGAGAGGGAGGGGTGTTCCCACGCTTCAGTAGATACAATGCGGCGTCTATTGGTTACTATGTAATACATAGTAGACAATTTTGTCTGGCGTAAATTCATAATGATAGGTTTTTTCTTTCAATTTCTTGGTTTCTTATTAAGTCCTATGCGATCGACAGTTTGCCGACCCCTGAATTATATAATTAATAATTATGAAATTTGAATCAGTTGTTTTTTAAAGCTGAAAAAACTATTGTTAAGTAAAATAAATAATTCTTCTGAGTACCCCTTCAAATTTTTTCGCGTACCCCTTGGGGTACGCTTACCACACTTTGGGAAACACTGATTTAACAAATCCAGTATTAATTCCTTTAGTAGGTATTTAAAATTAATTAATACTTTGGTTATGTAGCATTATATAGTCTTTTGGAACTTCATTGAACATTTTTGAAGTGTTCTGTAATGGATAATTTCTGAATATTAGATTTGAGAAGAACAATACTTGGGCACATTGTTGAGTAAGGAAAAATATAAATTTTGAAACGAAGTTGGTATACATGTTATCAGCCCCAGTCTGCATTGAAAGGGATACAAAATGGAATTTAAGTTGATAAAAATAATTAAATACAATACCTACACACAAATTGAAACTTCTAGCCGCACATATGTCGCCGTTAATTTCAAAAGTGAAGCTTTTTCGCACAACAAGAGACACTAATTAAAACATAAGTACTCCTTAACCATACAAAGTGAGAATATTTAGAGACAAAAAAAAACAATGAAAAAGGGTAAACAAAAACCGGGTAAGGAAGGAATCGAAGGAAAGGAAAACAAAAGTAACACTTACAGGTTTACGGGGGAAGGAACCCTCGCTGGTTGTCTGGTGCCACACGTTCATGCACCCATTTCCTCCCAAAAGGAAAAAAAATTTTTCCGTCAGGAGAACAATCACTCAAACAACAAAAGGAAATAATAAAAAAGAACGGGAAACCTAGTACACATTCACTCCTAAAGAAACCAAGGTTTTAGAAAACTCATTTATACACACACACTCGCAAAACCAGGAATCTCTAAATATTCAAGGGACACTAATACGTATTTTGGACGCGAAGCGCCCATCCTCAGAGGGAGATGTGGAATGAAGGTCTGGCGTGTGGTTTGAAAGTGTTAATGGAGAAGTGTTTATGTGAAAGTGAAAGGATGGACCGTTATACTACAAAGAGGGGAATGGGGGAGAGGACCAGAATCGCTGTTCATAACGGTTCCTTTGTATTTTGTGATGAGCATACTTTCGTAGGCGTCCAGTTTAAAATCATTATGTACAGATTTCAAAAGTGATAAATTATCAATACAATAGTAGTATCAGAATGGTAGCATGGAATGTGACAGACTTCTATAAAACTTCTTTAGGTATTAAGCGACGACATACGCAATTATAAAATGATCCAACTTTGCATAAAATATAATCAAAAGAATATTTTATACTTTATAATAAGACAATTCATGTATCAATAGTAGAATTCATGAGTAAACTTTGGGAAAAGCCCCTTTACTTAAATTAGAAACAACTTTTCCAATTATACCTGGACACACTCGGGGAGAATCTCTAATGGTATAGCTTAAAAACAACCTGAGGCACGCAAATAGAAGCTTCTACACAAATCACTATTAAAATTCCTTCTTTGCACTCGACATTCATGGGCAAGTATGATCATGGGACCCTCTCTTTACTTAAAAAAAAAGAAACTATTTCCTTGTTTAATTTATAAAACGATTTTAAACAGACGGTGTGAAACTTCTACACACACCTGTTGCACATCATAAATCTAATGTCTTTTGCGTAATTTATAATTATTTATGTTACCCACGTCATATCTTGATCTTGTTTTTTACTGAAATTAGAATACTTAACGAGTATTAACAAGTAAAATTGGATCAAATTTTATAATAAAAAAGCACAATTTAAAACGTAATTTGTTTAGGTAAAAAGTGCTCCGTGTATGAGTGAGTAGTATAAAATCTTTGTTTCGCGGTCTAAGGGTTAGGCACATTGTAAACGCTCATGCAGCATGGACCCCTAAAATCCGGGAGGCCCGGGCAGTTGATCACTTTGCCCATTGGATAAAGCGGCCCTGTATTCACCTATTGCATCCCTGTTTACAATAGACAAAAAGACATCTCACGAACTTCTTTCAGTAATTGGAGAAAGCGAATGTTGTATTCTGTAAATGACCCAAGGATTATCAGATATGACTGATGATATGCAACCTGTCACTCTCTTTTGTCATGTACCAGTGCCTTTTTGGACCACAAGGTGAACAATGGCTTTGAGGGATCTGTGGAGAATTCAAAATGGAATGTCAGTGGTATTTCTCCATTCCCTTGTAAAGTTTATGCAAACCGAAAAAGGGGAATGAAATAAATAACAATTTTCTGTTTTGGTTCCTATTAAGAATTTTTTTCGGTGTCCCGCTTAGAGCGTTGTAATATACTAGTATAAGTTCCCATAAAAAATGACAGGATGATCGATTATTCTGAAATAAAATTGAGGCAGTCTTCTTTGACCTGAAGTCATACCTCCTGCTGAGGGGGTTGCCTTTGATCCGAGTGAAGGTTTGAAACCCTTGCCACGAGTATCTATTGTGCTTCAAAAGCTGACCTTAATCCCCTCTTGCCATGTATATTTCTGTGGTTCTGCGTGTGACAGAGGGAGTGACAAAAGGACAATGGGACAGAATAAGACTTATATATTACTAATACATTAAAACATTTTTTTATTATATCATAATGCTATCCTGAAAATTTCATCAAATTCGGTTCAGTCGTTTGCGAGATATGTATTAAGCTTCAAAAAGCATTTCACACAACATTTGCTAAGGCTTTTATTTACCGTATATGATATCAACCAAAGTGGTAAGAATGACTCGCGATAAGTTTTGCTGATTTATACCTCTACAATGTTTTGTATTAAGAATGCGTAAGTTATGCTTACCAATCACCTTTTCCCTTGCGTTGATGGGGAATGAAATCATGTTTTTGACGACGTATCCATAATGAGAATCAACATTCCCATTGAGTCTTTTATCCGACATTTTATCGATCACGTTGATGAGCACATTTTCGGTTACTGTGTACCAAGCTAGTTCAAAGTCTTTACCAAACCTGAAAAGTCAAGCAATTTAGAATTTAATTGAATGTATGATCTTTTAAATAAATCGCTTGAAAATTTTGCGAGAAACGGTATTTAAGAATCAATCTTGCCTGCACTTACACTTTAGCATGTACTTACTCTGTTTTCCGTCTGTTTTTTCCTTTAAGCCATCCACTTGAATCGCCGGTGTTTTCATACATGTCGCAATACTCCGGAGGCCATGCGAACGCTCCATTATTCTCAAATAGAAATATTTTAATATAACGTGCACGGACGATATCTCTCATATTTTCCTGCAAAAACGGCAGATGTAAAAGAAAAAATGGAAATCATGAAATAGAATTTTGTCTGGTTAATTATTGCAGGAAATTTTTAATACAACAGAAGTAACTTAGGATTACCATTATATCAAATACGATGTCGTCCTTTGACTTTCTCAAAGAGATTGCACATTGGCACTTAGATAGAAATATTTTATGGACTCGAAGTATCTCATCTGTTTGGTGGACTAATAGGTCATCCTTTGAGGCCATTCTCTCATTGTAGATATTTTTTCCGATCCAGCCGACTGCAGTGACCAGAGTCTTCTTATCATCCTTGAACCATTTTTATGGTGCGGAGTTTTATTTTATTTAGGTCATACATGTTGTTAAATTAAGCTAACCAACACAGAAGTATATATAAATTTTAACAAGGAAAAAATTAAAAATTTACATACATATACATAATTCATAATAAATTTGGAGGATTCAAGGTTCAGAATAGGCCTTCATGTTTACTCTGTTGGTTATGGGGTTCTCAAAATCTGCTTCAACCTACCAAGTGATCCACTAGCTCCTCCGACACCATCATCATCTTTAATTCACATAAAAAAATACACTAGAAATTATGCAGTGAAACTAATTTTATAATTTCTTATGATTTTTTTAGAATGATTCAGAGTTCTCCAGGCAAGGTATTTCACTCCTTTTCCCATGATTTATGAAATAATACGGTAGTGTGGCATGAGGTGAGGAGCAACCGCTTACATGCATTTGCTCCTTTTTCTAGGAGATATCTGTGTACAGGGAATCTCAAAATATGTATATCCAAATCACAATGAATACCATCATTAGCAATTTCCTTATGCAATTCTTTTACTTGGAGCAGTAAAAACTTATATTTTTTCTCTCCTAAATTCTGATACAAGCGCAAATATTCACATGCATCTTCCGGTGCTGATACATTCTGTCCCTCAATTTTGGAAATAGCACAATTGAAAATATTGGTAACATTGTTTAAGAACCAGAACTAAAGTTCTGACTTAGGATCCCCACAGTTTACAAAAGAAGGGAGGGAGCCAGGAAGTGTGGCCAGTGGACGGAGGAAAACTTGCTGTATTTCTGTATTATCAAGAGGACATTGAAACTTTTTGTTTACCTTTTGCCAAATTTTTGAAGTTGTAATTTTTAGACGTAAACGTTTTCTGAAAATTTTCTTAATTTTGAAAACTGAACATTAGGATAATATTAAATCCTTTTTTAGGCGCTTCCAGCGTGAGCGCCTATTATCGTCGGTCTGTCCGGCCGTCTGTCTGTCTGTCCGTCCGTCCGTCCGTCAGTCAGTTAGTCTGTCCGTCCATCTGTCCGTCTGTCTGCATGTTCGTTCTCGGCTTCAACCGAACGGATTTTCATGACATTTAATATTAAGGACTTACAATCAAATATAAGAAGAAAATCGCAAAAATGAATCACATATGCCAATCAGGGGTACCACTTTACTGGTGACAAAAAATTAAATGTTCGTCATATCTCGTAAAGTATTGCTCATATCAAAATATTTTTCAAACAAAAGTTGTAGAACTCGTAAAGAAGAGTATTTCCTTCCCTGTACATTTTTATCGTAGGAGTAGCCGTTATCGAGAAAATCAAATGAGAATGTCTTAAATCGAGTTGAACTTAGAAATTGTCTTGCATGGTTACTTCTTCATTGTTGCTATCATAAACAATCTCACAAACAAATGTTTAATTTACTTACACGTGAATGCTATATTATGAAATAGGAAGAAAATGGATTATTTTTGAAGAATATAAGAACTTGAAAACGCTATTTCCCTCACCTACAAGTATATAATTTCTTTATAATACTCCACTGCACGAAACGTGCCCATTTGTGATACATTGTACACTTTCCTAACTTGTTTATTGTTGAGGCCAATCACATAGGTCTGTATTTACTCTTTCAAATTGATTAAGTGCCATGTATGTTTCTGAATTTTCCCTTTGAAAATATGTTCAATAAATAATTTTCAACAGTTAATACTACTCTTACAAATCATTTTATTCTTTTTTCACATTCTATTCCAAAATTTAATTTATTAACACAAAAATGAAAGACCTTTCGGTTTTTTACATGTGCGCGGCAACTCTCCCAAGGGTGCAGCATAGCACCTGGCAATGCGGCAACTCACCCTGTCTGCTAATTTCTTTTCTTTCACAGTAAATGCCATCTAAATAATATTTAAAATTATTTTTCTAGTCGAAATGTGTAGTTCAAGGACCACTCTTTTAGATATGCATATAGGTTTTTTAGGCCTTTAAACTTGTATCAATTTATAACGGATTTTCAAAAAGTGTGGCGCGTCACCCGGTTTTGCCCTAAATAAACACCATTAACTTTTTTTAACTCTTTGTGTTTCATTTATATAGTCCCTAATATAAAATGACTCAGAGACACATTGATACATTGTAACGAAAATGTTCTTTATTAATGCGTCTTGTGTTAAATAAGGACATTTATTGGACTGCTAATTAACGCTGGATGTGTAATTGACTATAAAGAATTTTGGGATCCATTGTTTGGTAGTCCAATATTTCGCATATGTATGTCTAAAAGTAAATTTATCGCATTACATCGTTACATGCATTTTGATGATATGCCAACTCGATCTATTTAACCATGTATAATATGTCACCATTTTATATAATAATAGCCGTCGTCTGTTGGTTGGTTGGTCACGCTATGCAAACGCTAATAACTCGAGAAATAATAATGATAGACACTCGAAATTTGGTAGGGATGCTTGATTAACACTTCTTCAGAGAATGACAAATTTAAATCTCGAAAAAATTCCATGGTTCGTCTCCAAGAGAGGCATTTCCATTTCCCATTACTTAACATGTAAAATGCGATTTTTTGACGTGCAGGCTTTTATTCATTTGGAAATTAAAATTAGAAGAAATTAACAGACGACCTTCGGATTTGAACCATTTTGAAGAAAAAGTTATAAAGTTTCTTATTCCGTTCGTCTTTATTCGCCCACAGTTCGAAATATTCCATGTTAAACGTTTAATTTGCATATTTTGTGAAAATCTCGCTATTTTAACGTGATGTTGCTATGTCGACCATTGTCATTGTTACTGTATACATCCTTCTGGGAATAAGCGTGCCTTGAGTGCTTCAATACGAGAGAGAGAGAGAGAGGAAGGAAGGGGAGAGATTGGCGTGTTTTGTGGAAAAGAAGTATATTAACGTAAATATAAAAAATTTTAAGTATCAGCAGTGTCATTTAAGAAAAAATGGAAATAAAAAGCATTCTTAAATTAAATTCTTTGTAAACCATACATGCTTACGAATTTATATTGTTATTCCTCGAATTAATTTCGTAACAATGGCCGAAGTTTGGAAACGAATATAAATTAAAATTCAATTAAAATTAAAAGGACATTTAAAACTGTTAATTGGCAATTTTCGAAGAAACAACAGTGGATCTTTTAATGAATTGATTTGTTTTTATAAAAGGAATTTTGGTACTTATTTAATACAGAGTAAGTTCTAAGGCTTATAATCCATTTAAATCTAATAACAGTGGCTATTATAGTTTAAAGAAAGAACTTTATTTATTCACTTTACAGAATGAATTAATTTTAGGCTAGCATTGCCTATTATAAAAGGAGTTACTTTGGAATTTACAGTATGTAAAGTGGAAGTTGTACTGAATTGACTCAAGTAGGTATATTTCCAAGCAAAATCAATTTAAAACTATTGAAAGTTGTTGTTTCGGAAACTGAGAAGTCCAGAGTGGTGAGCGGACGCTAAACGATATTAAGGTGCATTTTATTCCAAAATCTATTTAAAGTATTATCAGAGGCAACTGAAGATTGAACAAATTTTTTTATTACCGGAATTCTGCATATTTCATGAAATTGAAATGCTAATGCATTAATCCATTGAAATCTGTTAAGAGTGGATATTTTAGTTGAAAGAAATATATGTACATGGTACTTTTATTCACTTTTCAGAATGAATGAATTCTAGGTTAACATTGCATATTATAAAAGGATTTTCTTTGGAATAAGAAGTTTGTTATGTGGTTATTTTAACTGAATTGAATCAAGTTCTCTTCTAAGTTTGAAATCCATTTAAAACTGGTGAAAGTGGTTGTTTTGGAAAATGAAAAGGCAAGAGTGCTGAGCAGATGATAAACGATATTGAGGTACATACATTATATTCCAAAATCTATTTAAAGCAGGCCCGTCTCAACGATCCGCGCGGCCCCGGGCGAGACGGCTGCCGCGGAGCCCCATTCCCTTCCCTTAATAAGGTTTAGGCGCGGAGCCCCCATAGGCGCAGGGCCCGGGGCGGCTGCCCAACCAGCCCCCCCCACCCCCCCTCTTAAGACGGGCCTGGTGCTAGTTAGAATTGAGATAGGGATTTGCGACTTGGCCAGCTGTACAGACGAGAAAACTAAATATGAGTGAGATTCCGAATTCAAGTTATATTACCTTAAAAGTTGGTTTGGTGCCAGAAAAAAAGCAGTTTTTCAAAATATTAACAATAAAAAATCTGATACCACGAGCCCAATGCTTTCAAATGCTGTAATCCTTTAAAAAAAAGGTTGGGGAGAGAGGGGGAGAGACAGAGAGAGAGGGACCCTTTGTTCACACACGCACAAATTGCACGAGCATAAACCATACCCGTGTAGTACTTCCTTTTTAAAAAGTCTAGATAGGCATTTCTGAATCGATGATTCAATCTTTCGTAGGACGATGATAAAGACGACTAATTTAGCTATATATTGAATCTGTGATTCCCACGGGGTATATGCTTACTAATTTTAAAATCTGATGTGGCCAACACATGACTTTCTCCATATTTGGGGTATAGATATTTAAATTATTATGAATAGCATTATGAGGCAACATTATCATTTCGTATCGCAAAAGAATACAGTCGTCCTAATTCCGTAAATTAGGTATATTTTGAATATGTTTACAGAATTAACCGCTACATGGTGATGGCGCTGTATACTAGTATTAAGAAAAATAAAAATATCTCCGAAATGCATGGTTCTACGAAAATTAGTTTCAAACAAAACATGGAGGAAATATTATTATCTATAACTTTGATCCTCACGAAGAATACCAATTAAGACGTATTTAAGGAGATATTTGACGGAAACCGATCATTTTTTATAAATAATTCCTAAACAATAACTGCTATGGAAAATTGTTTCAAATGAAAGTTGTAGGAAATTACATTCTCGATAACATTTATATGGAATTGTATATACAATAATGAAGTTTTAACGGAGAAATATCGCAAAAACCGAATCGGGTTTCGAATAAACCTCAACTTCCGTTTAACCGATATTGTCCAAAAACTAATCAGTTCTTTGTGCTCATGCTAAAGTGTTATATATGAAGTTTGGTAACGATATGGCAGGTACTTTTTGAGTTAAGAGCGCCCACATTCTCACAGAGACACGCACACACATGCGCGTGCGCACACACACACAGACATCATTCCGAAAATAGTCTAAACGTGTTCTGGGGACCTCAAAACGTGTATTTCCGTTGAAATCTCGAAGTCGATTTTTTTCGTGAACACAATACTTTCCCATTACTACGTGGAGAAAGTAACAAGTTAGGAAAGTCTACAACGTATCACAAATTTGTGGAGTGTAGTATTAGAAAGAAATGATATACCTGTACGTAAGGGAAATAGCGTTTTAAAGTTCTTTTCTTTATCATAAATATTCCATTTTCTTACTATTTAATAATACTGCATGCACACGCAAGGAAAGCAAAGGTATTTTTGTGAGATTGTTTATTTTAGCAACAATGAATGAAATAACAGTGCAGAAATTTTCTTAGTTCCACTCGAAATAAGACTTTCTTGTATGATTTTCTTAATAACGACTACTCCTACGATAATAACGTATAGGAAAAGAAATACTCTTCTTTACTAGCTCTGCAAGTTTTATTAGAAAAATATTTTGATATGAGCAATACTTTACGAGATATGACAGAAAGTTCATTTTTGTCACCAGTAAAGTGGTACCCCTGATTGTCTTACGCCATTAATTTCTGCGATTTTCTTATTATCTTTGATTTTAAGCCCATAATATCAAATTTCATGAAAATCCGTTGGGTAGAAGCCGAGAACGAACATGCGGACGGACAGACAAACAGACAGACGGACGTACAGGCCGACGACAATAGGCGCTTACGCTGGAAGCGAAACACAGCTAAAAAGATGAACAGAATAAGAAACTTTATAATGTCTTCTTCAAAATGGTTCATATCAGAAGATTGTTCGTACATAGTTTCTTTCTAATTTTAATCTAAATAAAAAAGAATGAAAGCCTGCACTTCAAAAAGTCCATTTTAAGTGTTACCTTATGGAAAATGTAAATGTCTTCCTTGGAGTCGAACCCAGGACTTTTTCGAGATTTGTTTTCGTCATCCCCTTAAAATATGTGAATCGAGCATTCCTGCCAAATACACAGTTACTATCTCGATTCTTTCTCGATTTAATCGCAGTTTTATGTGACAAATAAATAAATATCAAGGGAAGTTTAGTAAAAGTTTGCGAAAAGGAAGACTAGTGTAATTTTCATGAGCATATAATTGCTATATATTACCGGTATAGTTGGATTTATTTAATTCGGTGCGGGGATATAGTTGGCGAATCGTCTTTTACTTGCTATAATAAAACCCATTCGTCCATATTTAACGAAAAGTTTACACTCACTCAACCCATTATAATTACGTCATATCCAAATTGAAAATTCTGAGCACACTAATTTTCGTATCAATCGGATACCTTTGCCTCCAACGACCTAAACGCCGGTCAACCAGACCTGAAATGAAAGGGAGATACGGAGGATTTTATTCCTTAGATGAGAGGTACGAACTTTCCTACCTTTGCTGTGGTGTAAACGTTCCAGCGGTGGAAGAAGAAATAAATCCCTTTCCTCCGGCGATGAGAAAAATTCCTCACACTCAAATATACACGGCACTTCCTCACAGAATGACCATTACACTACACAGGGACGTTCAAAAGGGGGTAAATGAAAAGCACTTTGGGGTTGACGAATGAAATAAAGGGTAAAGGTTTGATAGAAAAATTCCCGCCAATATCTGGGAGGTGGGGAATTTTGCCTTTCCTATGGTTCTTTACTTTTACACCGTCAAATGTAGGCAGATAGATTTTTTTGAAAGGCATTTCTTGTGAGTAGGACAGTGCGTGCCCCTGTTGCACTTTGGCGGTTTCGTGGAGAGCATTCCGAGTTCCTTGTCTAATCTGATACCTTTTATGGTCATGGGAAAGGCATTTTTCCCATTTCTCCCAACTCCCAGCACTTCATTATTGATTATTTAGCAGTCCAAAGTGACGTCGTCGTGACGTCTTCTGATATTGGCGGGAAATTTTCTAGCGATTTAGTCAGTCTACTTTGAGACGTGAAAGCGTTCGGATGTGACTAAGGAAGTTCACGTGGTCTCCTTTCGAAGAGAAGGCAATGCAGTCTCTAAATATATGTAAGTATTTTATGAACGTTTGGCAAATTTATTCGCCGAATTAAGGCAATATATAATCTTAAATAAATGTTCTTTTGGTAAAATTATAATATAATTTTTAAATTGTCGCGAGAATCAAAGCAGTTTCATGGTGTCTACGGAGAATTATTGCAATATAAGCTGCATGAATGGTTTTCCTAGCCTTAAGTCTACTTAAGACGCATCTTCTATCGAGTTTAGGTAGTAACAGTGAATTTTTTTCTCTTGCCATTACAGGTGATACGGAATTGTGATTTCCACCAATTTCTTCAATTTCCAATATCAAACCTTTACCCTTTATTTCATTCGTCAACCCCAAAGTGCTTTTCATTTACCCCCTTTTGAACGTCCCTGTGTAGTGTAATGGTCATTCTGTGAGGAAGTGCCGTGTATATTTGAGTGTGAGGAATTTTTCTCATCGCCGGAGGAAAGGGATTTATTTCTTCTTCCACCGCTGGAACGTTTACACCACAGCAAAGGTAGGAAAGTTCGTACCTCTCATCTAAGGAATAAAATCCTCCGTATCTCCCTTTCATTTCAGGTCTGGTTGACCGGCGTTTAGGTCGTTGGAGGCAAAGGTATCCGATTGATACGAAAATTAGTGTGCTCAGAATTTTCAATTTGGATATGACGTAATTATAATGGGTTGAGTGAGTGTAAACTTTTCGTTAAATATGGACGAATGGGTTTTATTATAGCAAGTAAAAGACGATTCGCCCACTATATCCCCGCACCGAATTAAATAAATTCAACCCACAATCAGTTTCGTGCGGCGATATTTTATTTGGGGTAAGCTGGTTTACAGACACTTTACCTCTTAACTGCGCCGACCATTTATACTCGTCAACCTGTGTTTTCAATGGATGCTTTAGAACTGATTCTAAACTTCGTAGTGTATTTCTTTTGCTCTCAGCTGGTTACTCTAACCGGTTACACAGATTAAACTTACCTTTTACATATTAACACCTATTAGTGTACGAGTTGTATTATCTGATGTATGCTTGAACCTTTTCCTACAAAAATATTAGATATTCTCAGTGATCATGTTGATTTTGCACAGTGATATCACTTTTACGAGTATTAGGCTTTCTTCTAAAAAGCGGAAATCTTTGGTTAATATTGACATTTTAGCTGGCAAAAAATTAAACCTCTAATGAGTGTTGACTGCAGGAAAGGGATGGGACGAGTCAAATTTGTAAACCAGTGCATCGTCACCTACTCTACTGCCAGGAAGACACTAAAAATATTACGTGAAAATGTTTCACCATTTATTGAATATAACAATTTTATTGCAAAGGTAATATATAAAAAACGTGAGTAATTGAGTCACCTAAATTTTAAGCTAGTGCCAGGAGAGAAAAATACAGTGAAAGTAAACCAAAAGCAAAGAGGGCAAGACAACCATCTATAGAAACACCATTACTACCTACTGTACGTCTAATTAGTCGCATTCAGAAAAAAGGTGTGTGGTTTGCATCTCAAAAAAAAAAAAAATAAAGAGAAAAGAAGCAAGTTATTGGTGCAAACAATGTGAGGTACCTTTATGTGTTGTACCATGTTTCGAAAACTATAATACAAAATATTTTTTTTTAATTTGAACTTATACTGGCTAAAATTAGCGTATAATAACCATCGTCTCGCGTTCCCCTTCTGCTATTCTTAAATACTTCCCCCCCTCTTATCCAAATATTTCTTTCGTGTTTTGAGTTATTCAAAAAAGAACAAGTTAAGAAAGTGTACAGCGTATGGAGTATTAGAGAGAAATGATATAACTGTACGTAAGTGAAATAGCGTTTTAAAGTCCTTCTCTTCATCATGAATAGTCCATTTTCTTCCTATTTAATAATAATGCATGCACACGTAAGGAAACCAAAGGTGTTTTTGTGAGATTGTTTATTTTAGCAACAATGATGAAATAACCATGCAAGAAATTTTCTTAGTTCAACTCGAATTAAGACTTTCTTGTATGGTTTTCTTAATAACGGCTACTCCTACGATAATAACGTATAGGAAAAGAAATACTTTTCTTTACTAGTTCTGCAAGTTTTATTCGAAAAATATTTTGATATGAGCAATACTTAACGAGATATGACGGAAAGTTCATTTTTGTCACCAGTAAAGTGGTACCCCTGATTGTCTTACGCCATTAATTTTTGCCATTTTCTTATCATCTTTGATTTTAAGCCCTTAATATCGAATTTCATGAAAATCCGTTGGGTAGAAGCCGAGAACGAACATACGGACGGACAGACCGACGACTATAGGCAATCACGCTGGAGGCGAAACGCGTCTAAAAATAAAATATCATAATTAGTCATCGAAATTCTTACACGTTGTTTACTGTCAAACGGCTGCAGAAAAGAAGTAAATATATTATGGGCACATTCTAGCTAACTGAATACTTACGCTCTTGTCCCCTTCTACGCCTCTGCTCTTTCCAACTAGTTTCCTTCCCCCCAACCGAGAAAAAAAGGACATGAAAGAACTCCTGGGCCGCACGCATTCCGTCTGCTTCATCCTCGAAACCTTGAGAAGCGTACCGTATGGACGCATATAGTGACTATATTTCGCCAGCTTGTTTATCCTCTCTTCTTGCAGTTTACCCCGCTATTCTCTCCAGCGCATGCGGGCAATGAATGCGTTCAGGTAAAAAGCTTGCCTCCTCTCTTGTCGCCTTCCTGTTCTCTCTTCTTCTCGCGCTTCACCAATGGCGATGAAGCACTCCCAATTTCTACTTTCACATACGAAATATCGAGAAAGTATTGTTATCGCGAAAAAGTTCGACCTCGAGATTTTTGCGGAAATACACGTTTTAGGTGTCGCTGAATCCGAAAAAGTGGTTTTCTTAATGCCATCTGTCTGTCTATTACTGGCGCTGGAGCCTAGACGGTAGAGCTAAAATGAATGAAATCTCGTACTTAGGCATTTTATCATACTAAGCAGAGTATACTTAGTAATGGTTGACATTGATCAATAATTAACCGTAGTTTATTCCACGCATTTTCAAAACAATTTGATTTTTTCAAAAACGGCTATAACGATTTTCATCAAATTTCGCACAGTCACTTAAGTTTACGTCTTCAATAATACTGTGTAGTTCATATTTCTCAAAAAATGAATATAAGGCTAGTTTATTCTAGGCAACTTTAACAATAATTCGATTTTCTCAAAAACGGCTCTAACGATTTTGGTCAAATATCCTACAGTTACTTGAGTGTACGTCTGCAATAATAATGTATAGTTCATATTTCTCAACAAGTTAGGAAAGTGTACAATGTATCACAGATTGGTGCAATGGAGTGTTAGAGATATCGGTACAACATACATTGTAGAAACTTTCTGATATATGGGTACTAATGCGTCGTTTAGTTATCTCTAGAAAATCCAATTTTTGCTAAAGTTGCCCAAGAATAAACTAGCCTTATATTCATTCATTGAGAAAAATGAAATACGCAGTATTATTGTAGATGTATACTCAAGTACCTGTACGAAATTTGACCAAAATCGTTAGAGCTGTTTTTGAAAAAATGGAATTGTTGTTAAAGTTGCCCAGAATAAAATAGCCTTATATCCATTTTTAGGCGCGTTTCGCTTACAGCGTGAGCGCCTATTATCGTCGGTCGGTCCGTCTGTCCGTCCGTCCGTCCGTCCGTCCGCATGTTCGTTCTCGGCTTCTACCGAACGGATTTTTATGACATTTGATATTAAGGACTTTCAATCAAATATAATAAGAAAATCGCAAAAATGAATTACGTACGCCAATCAGGGGTACCACTTTACTGGAGACAAAAAATTAAATTTTCGTCATATCTCGTAAAGTATTGTTCATATCAAAATATTTTTCAAATAAAAGTTGTAGAACTGGTAAGGTAGAGTATTTCCTTTTCTGTATATTTTCATCGTAGGAATAGCCGTTATCGAGAAAATCAAACAAGAAAGTCTTATATGGAGTTGAACTTAGAAAATTTCTTGCATGGTTACTTCATTGTTGCTAACATAAACAATCTCCCAAACAAACGTTTAATTTCCTTACGTGTGCATGTAATACTATTAAATAGGAAGAAAATGGATTATTTATGATGAAGAAAAGGACTTTAAAACGCTATTTCCCTTACGTACAGGTATATAATTGCTTTCTAATACTCCATTGCACGAAACGCGCCCCATTTGTGATACGTTGTACGCTTTCCTAACTTGTTACTTTCTCCATACGTAGTAATGGGAAAGTATTGTATTCATGAAAAAAATCGGCTTCGAGATTTCAACGGAAAAACATGTTTTGAGGTTCCTAGAGCACGTTTAGACTATTTTCGGAATGTCTGTGTGTGTGTTATTGTGGGCGCTCTAACTCAAAAAGTACATGCCATATCGTTACCAAACTTCATATATAACACTTTAACATGAGCACAAAGAGCTGATTAGTTTTTGGACAATAACGGTTAACCGGAAGTCGAGGTTTATTCGAAACCCGATTCGGTTTTTGGGATATTACTTCGTTAAAACATCATTATTGTATATACAATTCTATACAAAGGTTATAGAGAATGTCATTTCCTACAGTTTTCATTTGAAACAATTTTCTATTGTAGTTATTGTTTAGGAGTTATTAGGAGTTATTTATAAATAACCGGTTTTTCGGTATCCGTTAAATATCTCCTTAAAAACATCGTTATTAGTAATCTTCGTAAGGACCAAAGTTGTAGAGAGTAATATTTCTTCCAAGTTTTGTTTGAAATTAATTTTCGTAGAACCATCCATTTCGGATATATTTCGCTTTATCTTAATACCAGTATACAGCGCCAACACCATGTAGCGGTGAATTCTATAAACATTCAAAATATACGTAATTTACGGCAACAAGGACGTGTCTTCTTTTACGATACGAAATAATAATTTTACCTCGTAATATTATTAATAATAATTTTAATATCTATACCCCAAATATGGAGAAAGTCATGTGTTGGCCACATCAGATTTTTTGAGAAATATGAACCATACAGTATTATTGAAGACGTTAACTCAAGTAACTGTACGAAATTTGATGAAAATCGTTATAGCCGTTTTTGAAAAAATCAAATTGTTTTGAAAATGCGTGGAATAAACTACTCTTAATTATTGATCAATGTCAACCATTACTAAGTATACTCTGCTTAGTATGATAAAATGCCTAAGTACGAGATTTCATTCATTTTAGCTCTACCGTCTAGGCTCCAGCGCCAGTAACAGACAGACAGACAGACGGCATTGCGAAAACCACTTTTTCGGATTCAGCGACACCTAAAACGTGTATTTCCGTAAAAATCTCGAGGTCGAATTTTTTCGCGAAAACAATACTTTCTCGATACTTCGTATGAGAAAGAAAAAAAAAATGATATACCTACGTAAGGGAAATAGCGTTTTAAAGTTCTTTTCTTCATCATAAATAATCCATTTTCTTCCTATTTTAAAATATTGCATGCATACGTAAGGAAATTAAACGTTTGTGAGGTTGTTTATGTTACCAACAATGAAGAAGTAACCATGCAAGAAATTTTCAAAGTTCAACTCGAATTAAGACATTCTGGTTTGATTTTCTTGATAACGGCAACTGCTACGATAAAAATATATAGAGAAGAAATACTCTACCAGTTCTACAACTTTTATTTGAAAAATATTTTGATATGAGCAATACTTTACGAGATATGACGAAAATGTAATTTTTTGTCACCAGTAAAGTGTTACCCCTGAGTGGCGTACGTGATTCAGTTTTGCGATTTTCGTATTATATTTGATTGTAAGTCCTTAATGTCAAATTTCTGAAAATCCGTTCAGTAGAAGCCGAGAACGAACTTGCAGATGGACGGACGGACCGACCGACGATAATAGGCGCTCACGCTGCAAGCGAAACGCGCCATAAAAGAGTGGGCACCCATTCAGAGTTTGCGCATGGCCATCGTTTTGAGTTGTAGTTTATATTTCTTACTTTCTCGATACGTAGTAATGGGTAAGTATTGTGACCACGAGAAAAATCGACTACGAGATTTTAACGGAAATACACGTCCCTAGAACACGTTTAGACTATTTTTGGAGTGATGTGTGTGTGGATGGATGGATGGATGTATGTGATTGTGGGTGCTCTAACTGAAAAAGTACTTCCCATATCGTTACCAAACTTCATATATAACAGTTTAGCATGAGCACAACGAAGTGATTAGTTTTTGGACAATACCGGTTAACCGAAAGTCGAGGTATATTAGAAACGCGATTCGGTTTTTGAGATATTTGTCCGATAATACCTCATTATTGTATACATTGATCATTACAAAAAATATAGAAAATATAATTTTCTACATCTTTTATTTGAAACAATATTCAATAGGAGTTATTGTTTAGTAATTATTTATAAATAATGTTTTCGATTTTCATCGAATGTTTGTTAAAACGGTTATTTACAATCTTTATAAGGAACAATGTTATAGAAAATAACATTTCCTCCAAGTTTTTTTAAAACAAATCTTCGTAGACCCATCCATTTGGAGATATTTTGCTTATTCGTAAATTTCCAATATACAGCGCCACCACCATGTAGCGGTGAATTCTGTAAACATCATGTAGCGGTGAATTCTGTATACCTAATTTACGGCAATAATGACTGTAATCTTTTACGATGCGAAATAATAATTTTGCCTTATAATTCTATTCATAATAATTTAAATATCAATACCCCAAATATGGAGAAAGTCAGGTGTTGGCCATATCAGATTTTTTCGTGATAGGAGACTAATGAATATAAAATATGCGAATTTTATTTTAAAAGTCATATAAAAAGAGTATCGTATTCTTATATTACAATAATAAAGAGATATCGGTACTAACCTTTAAAAGTAAAATGCTGAACTTATTTCCCTGACTACTTCCAAAATTTCCAAAGAAAAGAAGGTTCTCTATTTAACAGATATAGCATTCTAAATTAATTTAGATGGCCCATGAGTACGCTTACTGAAATATTCAATAATATAAATGAATGCACTAACCTTCTATGTTAGTTACGTTGTCGGGGTCTATGTCGATGTCTGCCAGATGTTTTCAAAGGCCGAATTTTTGAAATAACGCCCTCATGTCTGTCTTGGAGCCAGGGACATTGCTTTCTCCTAATACTTGGACGAAGAGGTCGCATTGCCGACTCCTCTATCCCCAAGTTCATGCATTGTATCAACTTTTTGCGTGATTTCTCAAGAAGAGATGTTTCTTGAGATTCTCCAGAGAATCTCAAGAAGAGATATTTCTTGAGATTCTCCAGAGAATTCATTGAGACGCAATATTACCGAATTATTTTTTTAAAATCTGATGTGACCAACACCTGACTTTCTCCATATTTGGGGCATAGATATTTAAATGATTATGAATAGCATTATAAGGCAAAGTTATTATTTCGAATCGTAAAAGAATAGTCATTCTTATTGCCGTAAATTACGTATATTTTGAATATGTTTACAGAATTCACTGCTACGTAGTGGTGGCGCTGTAAACTAAAAAAGGTTAAACATCTCCGAATGGATGGTTCTACGAAAATTTGTTTCAAACAAAACTTGGAAGAAATATTATTCTCTACAACTTTGGTCCTCACGAAGATTACCAATTAGGACGTTTTTAAGGAGATATTTGACGGAAACCGAAGAAACCGATCATTTTTTATAAATAATTCCTAAACAATAACTACAATAGAAAATTGTTTCAAATGAAAGTTGTAGGAAATTACATCCTCTATAACCATTGTATGGAATTGTATATACAATAATGAAGTTTTAACGGAGAAATATTGCAAAAACTGAATCGGGTTTCGAATAAACCTCGACTTCCGGTTAACCGATATTGTCCAGAAAATAATCAGTTCTTTGTGCTCATGGTAAAGTGTTATATTTGGTGTTAATATGAAAGTACATTTTGAGTTAGAGCGCTCACAACCACATACATCCACACACACACACAGACATCATTCCGAAAATAGTCTAAACGTGTTCTAGAGACCTCAAAACGTGTATTTCAGTTGAAATCTCGAAGTCGATTTTTTTCGTGATCACAATACTTTCCCATTACTACATATGGAGAAAGTAAAAATGGTTTTCTTGATAATCGAGAATATGAAATAAAAAAATTTAATGAGAATTTTCGAGGCAGAATTTATCGAGCATAATCTCTACTAGAGTTCCTCGTAGGCGTGGGGCCCCCCATAGGCGCGGGGCCCGATGCGACTGCCTACCCAGCCACCCCCTTCAGACGGGCCTGATTTAAAGTATTATCAGAGGCAATTGAAGATTGAACCAATTTTTTGGAACCGGAATTCTGCTTATTTAATGAAATTGAAATCGTAATGCTATAATCAATTTAAAACTAATAACAATGGCTATTTTAGTAGAAAGAAAGGTACTATTTTATTCACAAGGAATTTCTGTGAGATTTTAGTTAATTAATTAAAACAGACTTATAATATGGAAATATTCAATGGTTAAAACAGTGCACAATTTTATTCTTGCGATTTTTACATGTTGCATTGACGAAAATTTAGATTCATTAAACCAGTTGAAATTCAACGGGCACTTATGTTAGTTAATAATAATGTCCAAATAAATCATATCTTACAAATATATCATGTGTCCCTAAGTCACCTCCCGGTAGTTTACGTAAGTGATAGAGCCCAGTAGGATTAGGGTTAAACATTATTAGTATTCTTTCATGGGCAGGCATCAGTCTCAGAAATCTTTTGTTCGAATACAACAAAATTCGTTTGATCTGCACTTAATAAAATCACAAAATGATTTCAGTACCTCCACTCGTACCATTATAAATATGAAAAAATAAATATTTTTGCAATAACAAATTCCACATCTGGAAGAACATTATATGCATCACAATTGTTGCAAATGTGTGCCATACAACTGATCCCCACCAATGTTCTGTTACACCTATCCGATAATTTCCGGAAAATATTCTTAGAACCTCTACGTTTTGCACCTACAAAGTTATAGTAGACAGGACGTAAGTTGGCCTCTGAGGAAGTGGAGGGTGGGAGCATTAGAAGGGTACTTTTCAGGCTTGGGCCTATCAGAGTCTTAGACATTGCCACACTGTGCCTTAGTAGCATTGCTTCGCTTTCTCATTCAGTAGCCTTTAACAGGCGTGGACTGTAAGGGTAAATCCGTCATTGTAACTCCGCCTCTACTTTGTGGGCATAAACATCTAGGAGGCTAACTTATTTCTCGTGATGTATAGTATTGGTATTATCAGAAAACATGCCAACAATCATATCAACAAATCTGCTGCAGCTCAGAACAGAGAAAAGATAATCATTCAATTGGTCATTTGCCTCACCTTGCAGGACATCAAGTTCAAGAACTTTCATATTAATTCCAGTATTTTCATGAAATATCTTACTATGACAAGAATAACTTTTTATCTTTTTGGTTAGATGAATCTATCATACGGTCAAACACGAAGTATGAGCCAATTCCTGTTGAAAAATCTTTTGAACTTCTGGAGCAAGAGCTTTTTTCACAATTGCTTCATTTTTTGTTCCTGCTGATGAAAATTTAAGTTCAAACTGCTGTACACACATAAATGTGCTTACATACTACATACATAGCTATAGGTACATAATGCAGGATATTATGTACGCGTTTTCATGGCTCTCAATTTTTTGTGATTTTCTGAACTTATATTTTTATTGTAATGCTTACTGACTTGCTTTATTCAGTTACTATTTGCTGAAATACTGGAATTTCAGGACATTTCAATGGTTTATGGGAGCAGCGGGACAGAATCTTTTAAATCAAGACTGTCTCGAAACATTCGGCACACTTGCTCACTGTAGCTGTATCTATATAAATAAAATTGTAACCTCTGTCTGTACATTTGTTTTTTGTCTGGGATTTACTTTTTTGTGTGTTTTGCATCACAAGAAGACATTTGAACCGATTTGCAGAATTGTTGTCTGTCTGTCTGTCTGTTTGTTTGTTACCACATCACACAAAAACGGCTGTTCGAATTTTTATGAAACTTGCAGCATATCTTTATACTGGTCCAGCTTAAAATATAGGCTACTAGTGGAAACGCTCGACTTCACTCAGGAAAGTTTTCTTTTAAGTAGCAAACGATTTTTATTGCTCAAGGCAACTCAACTCTTTCTCTTTTTTGGTTTCCCTCCTAATCGTATAGTTTAATTCTCAATACATTCTCCTTCTATATTATATACTAGCTGAAACGCCCGACTTCGCTCTGGAAAGAGTTTTCTTTTAGGTAGCAAATGATTTTTATAGTTCGGGGCAAACGTTCCCCAGTCCTTAGTTACGTAAGCGATGCTTACATTAACATTTACTATTTTATGTATTGTATTGTACGCATTAACATCTTACTTAATATTCACATGGATAGATGCGCCGAATCCTTTAAAGCAGCAATAAAATTATGTGGATTATGTCAATACTATTAGCCAAAACGTAAACATTAAACAACATCTTGGTAGTCGAACAAATGTAAGTAGATGTATCGATTTATGTTGTGATAAATCCTTCAATGTTAATGGTAAAAGATGGCAATGTTCTAATATTCCTTAAAAATCATTTGACTCACTTTAAATGTATTCATAGACTATATTTAGGCATATCTTGGCATTAGCTATTCTTCCTCTGCAGCAGCGTGCACGGCGTGGATTTTCCTTGCATTAATCTTTACGTGTATATCTCCCTCTGAAGAGGACAACAATTAAGAAATTTAGCATTGTTGCCGCCTGGAAAATGGACATCTAAACCGATAAATTTTGCGCTTAAAGGAAAATTTCAAGCGATTTAGCATGTAATACCACGAAACATGAACAGAATTAAAATATTCAGTCTTTCATGCGTAAAATAATCCATTTCCTGTGATCGTAAGTTAATATTTAGGTATATTTATATCCACATCAGTGAAGGGCTGCATGGCATTTTGGGGTTTCTCCACAACTTTTCCCATGCATTCTTATGCAAATAGTATTTTGTTGACCCCATGGGGTATAAGAGACTCCACGGTCTGCAAACCTAGACCAAGTTCTTCCTTTGGTCCATAGGATGGCCTATGAAACTTTTGAATTTGATAGCTTCAACGGTGTAAAAATGTATAAAGAACATACATATACACACTAAAATATTTATAAGATGTGGTGTATCTCAAAAAAAATTTTAAGTGGGGGTTTGGGGGCATCGATTTGGTTTTTCAACGATAACTCTCGAGTAAATTAACTTAGGAAGTTCAAATTTGATATTTGTCACTTGCAGTACAAGTATAAGATCAATCTCCTATATATTTATGAAAGTTTGTTTGTTTGTTCATCTATATATTTCCACATCGTTAAAGCTAGAATAATCAAACTTTCAACAAATACTTTCTTCACAAATAGGAAGGTCGTAGGCTACGTTTTAGTCCCAAATGTTTTATATTAATAGTACAAAAAGCAAAATAACTTTGTATGCTAATGCACTGCCATCTAGAGGTGAGTCAGAAAGGACGGGACAGTTCTTTTCGAACTGTTCTGATGCCTAAACTGTTCAATAAAATAACTGTTCTCACAAACTTCCTGTTCTCAAAGAACAGGTAACTCCACATCTTATACACAGTGAGAAAGGTGAGAAACGACTATTTCCTTATCCGTAATTGGATGGCAGGGACTGATTAAACTACGCATATTTTCCCAAGTCCTACTATTGATTTGAATCAAATTTGCTGAGATTGTGGAGGGCTCCCTGAAATAATTCATATGTGGTTTTTGTTTCTCTCTGCCCATTTCATTCAAAACGGCGGCCAAGTGAATTGTTAAATACCATGTATCATCTAGAATTTGAACCAAATTTTCCCGGGCAATGCTAGGAATTTCTGCTAGTCACTCATATATCTATGCATTACTCTCAAGTGAATAAATATTGGATACCAATTTATATCGTGGAACAGGCTGTAATATTGATGTTACTCTTTATATTTTTTTATCATCAATATTTTTTACATAGCTATGAATAAATTAACATGTATTTACTTTGAAAATATCTCAACAAGCATTTACAGAGAGGGTGCCAAAATTGCTTGGGCCTCCACTGTTTGAGATACCCTGTTTTATAAGCATACTTGCTATTTTGCAGTCTCACTAACACCTTTAAGGTTGCCCATTGCAAATTGCAAATTTTGGCACACCTTGCTACCATGTGTTCTTCTCATTCAGTACAAATTTACAGTTTCAAATTCTCGACACATTCTTTCGGTTTCAGGTACGATCCCTGATGGAAAGCCAATCAAGAAAAATCAAACTCTGTTTCTTTTGTTTTGGTAGTCAGCTTCATTTGACAACTCTCCTGCATGAGAATCAAGTACTGTCTCCGCATCAGCCTCCTCCTCCAAGTCAGCCTTCTTTGATAAATTGTCAGTGTGACAGTGTTACCTCTCTTGTTAGTAACGTTCTCAAATATCATGGCACCCACATGCAGGCCATAATTTCCATGAAATTCCATTCATACACTCAGTTGATACTTAAGCCCATGCTGCAGCAATAAAAGCAATTGCCTCTTTGACATTAAAACACAATGGGTGTGTGTATGAGAGAGAATAACTGGTGACAAATAACCAGTGAGTGATAGCGGATATGCCAGCATTTCTGAGACTGACGTGAGTTTAGCACTCTACTAGAGGGTCCATCCCGAGCATCGAGAACCCAGGCACTCGAAATTTTAGCTTTATTTTCAAGTACTTACTCGATATTTGAGAAATTTTCTTTGAGTATTTGATTAAAAATAGTATTTTTTTCTGTAAAAAATTGTGTTAAGAAAATATTTTTAAATGGATTTTAATATTGAAATATGAAATACTGGTATTGGACTGGTTAAAAAAATTCACACCATCAATAGCACGTTAATCCCATTATTTATACATGAAATTATGTTTGTGTCGCAAAGGGGACGAAAGCCAACTCCGAAAAGAGATGAGTATATAACTGAGCTAGATAACACTGTCAGTTATGGATCAACTTTATCCCTCTGATAATGACCAGCAACAAAAAGAAGAACATGAAATGAAATCTATCCTTACAACGAGTTGCAGCAAACGATTAATTTCGTAATATCTCCAAAAAAACATTCTAAGCAAAATAATATTGAGAAACAATTCAAAATTGTGGAAGAAAATGGAGGTGATCTGACTGATTAATTGGAAAAGCTTTACTTAGCATTCAGCTAACTTCAACAGCGAGTAAAAGAGTATTTTCAGTTTTGGGAAATTTCATTACAAAAATAAGAAATCTAAATGTGAATAGGTACTTTAAATTCACTTGTATTCCTTAAATACTATTTTAAAATAAATATGGAAATTTGTTTAAGAAATTTTTATATATTTAAGGATAATTTTAAAATTAATACGAGTACCTGGGTACGTGAGTATTATTTCCAGAAATACTCACCTATCCGAGTAATTAATATTTCAAGTAATTTGGCCACCCTACACTCTACTTGTTAAAGGTTGCCAAACCCTGTCCCAAAGCATAGTACGTTTTATGTTATAAAAAGGAGAAACTGTGTCGTGTGAAAAGTGTTCCCTAATTGGTTATTTGTTATGCAGCAAAAATTTGTTGTGCAAAAACATTTTAAAGAAGGAAATACTGTGTGTTTTCCTTGACTTTTAGTAGTAGCAGTGCTTAATTTCTGGGGGAATGCAAGGAAACAGCATTCCCTCACTTATTTGGGAGGAAGTTTCTAAAATGTTATGATTAAAAAATGTTATGTTACAAGAATTTAAAGGCTGATAAACATCTGTATATTTCAACCTCGCTCTTCTGGGACAACATCTGATTTGCACAAGATTGTTTTTTCAATTTTACACTTTCCAAGTTACTTTATATTTGTTATGGACCATAGATCTCATTATGTATTTAGTTTTGTTCTGAGTGATTAGGCTAGGTCAGGTTAGGCATTTCCTTTCTTATTTGGCTACAAATTAAGCACTGAGTAGTAGTGTTCATAAAAGTATTTTTGATACTCACTTCTGTAAATGGGTCATTTTCTTCATTCCTGTAGAGCTCTATTGCCCCAAAACATTCAGCATCTGAAGAGTACATTGGAACACACATTACTGATCTTGCTTGTGGACCTTGAAATCAAATGCATGTAGTATTTTTTATTACTGGCTTAGAGGTGTCACTGAATCCTATACAAGTAAATATGTATTTCAGTAAATAACACCATGCACACACACAAAAACACAGTGGTCTTTAAATTATGTAGATATGTCTCGAGTTGCTCCTGCTTTGTTTCCTATTATGTCGGAAATGCTGCATATTCTTTGTTTTTTGTGGTATCAACACATTTGTGTCCTAACAGTTTAGATGAAATATTTTCTTGTTCTTTCTTGAGTTATTTGATTTATTTGGGTACTTTTGGTCAATAATACCTAGAAAAATTTCTCTCCTAAAGAGGCTATATTGCACTTGAAAAGGGGGACGAGGCCATGGGGGAGGACCTTCCAACCAGCAAAACCAATGACTTCAGACACTTAAGTAGCTGTCTGCAGGTATATTCCGGATTGCGATGCCATTACAGGGGAGTGAAGTCATATCACACTTATCATTACGATTTGATCAATATTAACAGATTTATGACAAGTCCCTCAATTCCTCTCACATCTTCTGCATAGGACCATGGCATTAGGTAGCTATAGCTAAGCAGCATTAATCTTTTTGTTACATTTTAGATTTTACTTTTGTATTTCTTCAAAATATTTTATTGTAATTGATAAATTTGTAAATTTATCTTATTGGCCTAAGCTGTGGAGATGGGACATGGGATTTATGGGCATTCTTTAGTATTTTTAGATTAGGTAATGGATAAGTATTACATCAGAAAATGCTAAAGTTTCCAATTGTAATACTCGAGATGTTATGAGTTATAATACTTCCTCACCAAATAACCAAAATTTAGCAATGAAAAACATGTAGTTATCAATTTGTCGTTTTAGCGATATATTGAAAATTATCACACTAAATTGCCTAATTATTTGCAAGAAGAAAGTCAACTTTGAACATCATATCTGTAGACTACAATCTCACGTACCTAGTCAGGGGGTCTTTTCGTGTGAATACGAAGTTTCTAGAAAAATTGGTGCATCATATCAGAAGATGGAGTCTATATAGCAGTCAGCAATAATAAGAAAGTTAAAAATAATCAACGGAAAAGTTGAAAGTAGGTTGTTTAATGTGAAAGTAAGCAGCTACAAAATAATTATTACATGGACCTATTTAGACCTACTAATACAAATATTGAAACATCAAGAAACAGATGATAATGCTAAGTTTGATGATTATTATAGCTATTAGAATTATGGCTTCAACACCTTCAATTGGAAGTATCATAAATGCTTTTATTGTGGTGGTAGTGTGTGTCAGTCATGCAAAGCTTTAATAAAATTTTTAACAAAACTCATTGTGTTAGCTAGTGAAGTACCCCACGAAATCAAAGAACTCATTATCTTTATTAGGAACAAATGACTCAATGCATATAAATAAAGTATCCATAGAAAAAAATGAGTGATAATAAGTCTATAACCTGGATTTTAATTTAAAAACTGAGAAACAGGTCAAACTGAGAAGAAAACTACATTTATTTGCAAAAGCAGATTTTTGAGTTTTACTTCCTCGTTGTGTAATGAATACGTTAATTTCTGTGGAGCAATAGAAAATTCAGGTGCAGAAAACTCCTGAAGCATATCTAGAGATATTATGCAATAATATACAGATAAGTTTATTCCAAACGTATCGAAGCATGATCATGAACAACCTAAGTGGCTCAACCAGGAAATTCAGAGCACTATCATACGAAAAAGGAAATTCAATTTCTGTGTAAGTGGCACACCATCTATAGCAGAGGAGGCCAAACTTTTTGACTCGAGGACCAAATTATTCACTTCCACCCTTTTAGCAGGCCACACCCAGTCAAAAATTGTGTTTAAGAGTAATTCAAGGAAACTTAAGGGTTTATAAACAAATTAGAAATAACTTGGTACTTTTTCCACAATTTGTTAAATAAATTTATTAAATAAGTTGTGGAAAAAGTACTAATTGTAAGTTATTTTTAATTTTTTTATTCTCCAAGATGATAAAAATGATTAAAAAGTTAAAATTCCACAAAATAATTCCTCAAACCACAGATTTTGAAACTAAAGGGTTTAGTTGAGGGCTCAAGATTATCTCATTTGCTATAAATGATTTTATATATTATGGGAATAAAGGAGTGAAAACAAAATATATCATATAAATATAAATGACTTAATCCTTTGGTCAATTTTTGAATGATGGTTTTTAAAACATGTTTTAACACACTTCCCGACTAGTTAGAAGAATGAGATTTGGCTGGAATAATTCAGTCATGCTTTAAAGTCAATATCAAAAATAAATCCTGAAAAGAGACCCAGGTTCTAACCCAGGGTCGTTTCTTCTCTCCATTTAAATCAGAGGCTTCCAAACTTCTTGACATGATGCCTCCCTTTTGGTTTTCACTAAGCCGTCATGCCCCACCATGTGTTTGATTAAATAAATGCAGCTCTTTGCATCATTATTATTGATCAACTACATAACCTGTAATTATTTTACCCATGTATTTGGTACATTTAGGGAAAATTGAAAAATACGTTTAGACTATTTCAGCTGAATTTGACATTAATTTTTTTAAAAATTTTTCTCATGGACCCCCAATTTGGGATTCACTGATTTAAATTATATAGGAATAGCTGAAACATAGCGTCAAGTCTTTACCTTTATCATTTTAAATTTATTTATAATGATTGAGCAAACTCCGAACTTGAACCGAAGAACACTTAAAAGAATAAAAATTTGTTTTCCTACCATCGATTTTTGAATGCGTGTTGAATCTGTCCATAAATTAGTTTTTAATGCCAAAATTTCACATTTTTTGAAGGAAATATTGTTCGCCATCATGGTAACCATCAGTAGAAGATTTTTCGTGAAACTGCATAATCCTAAAGCTTCTCCTAGACCTACAATAATATTGAGAAATATATATATATCACCCAATACTACACATCACCTACACAAGTCAATAAATTACACAATAATTGGTTGGAAAGTTGTGTCCAAAGTCAGTCAGTCACCACTTTTTTTGCACCGAGTGTTTAATTTGTTTATGTTTTGGCTAAATTTGCATAGATTTTTATAAAGAATATTGACAGTGCTTCATAATGTTCACAGAAACGTATTTTGAAAATAATTTTTACAGTTATCTTGAAAAATAATGCTAAATATTTAGCCACAATTAGACTATTTAAAAGTGCCCTCAGATCGTGTGAGTGTTAAAGGGTTAAGCTTTGCTCATACATACAGACAGTCCTTGCTCTTATGCCAGAATTGTTTTCTGAAAATCGTTGAAGCATCATATGTCAAAGCACATTCTCCCGTAAGAACAATGTCATAAAGTGGGGTTACATTCTTGACTCCTCGGATCATTGGTTTAGAGCAGCAGTTCTCAACCGAAAATCTGTCATGGACCGGTGGATATTCTGAATATCCCAACAAGAACCAGTAAAACCAATTTTTAAGTAACAATTTTTTGTCTGTGCATGTTAAGAGGCAGTGGACTCTAATTACTTGGCCGGCAATTTTTCTCGGCTTAGCGAAGATCAAGATAATATTTATTTCTTCTGTCGACATTGGAGAGCCCAGCTTTATTTTTCGAGGTCCTCTATAACAATTGAGAGAAAAATGCTCGTCACTGAACGATCACGGTGATGATGCGCAGCACATTCTTATTACTTTTTACTTTGAGTATCTGGTGGTCATGTGTCGATGTAGTCCATTTTTCATTTTATCGGGTGTAATTATTCTTTGTGCTGTACGAAAATACTATGGAGAAACTGATCAAAGAAATCGAAAAACATCCTTTCATTCTTTATTTACTGATCGGATATAAATTGACTCCATGAAGTGCAAACATATGTCTTGTACTCGTCCGCCCATCCCACCCATTTGAGTTGATCTTTACTGCTCCAGTTTTCTGTTCCGTTTTTATTGATTTGATGGAATACCTTACCAAAATGAAATAGCGAGGCTATGAAATATGGTGCTAATGTGAACGTTTTGAGCGGGTTAGAAACTTCCTCTAAAATAGGGAACAACCAGTAGCTATCGATTGGAAGTGCTTCCAGACATAGTTGCCAATTTAGCGACTTTTTGCTTCCTTTAGCGACATGTCACTAACTTTGCGATTTTCTGCTAATCTAGCGACAAATTTTAATATTGCTTTATGTAAGCAGAAATACATGCATTATACAACATAAACCAAAAAAATATTTTTATGATAACTTTATTAAAACCTATACAAGTTTTAATAAACCGTAAAATATTTCTACAGTTACTTCCCCAGTGATGATATTTGAAAGACATTCTAAACTAATATTGAAAGATCTCATTATAATTTACGTTGACGAATACATCATAAAACACAGTTAAATTACAGAAAAAATGATTTCTATTAAAAATTAAAGAAGGTATTCTTCTCGATGTAGAAATTGGACATCGTTTTTTATTAAAACCTTAAATACTAACTCGATGGGGATTTTGATGATTGTTGGACGTCCACCTCTTAAATGAAGCTTACTTTGTTCAGAAAATCCAAAAGTGTTATTATCCTTATTAAAAATGAGGAAGTTAGTTTTTATAGACTGATTTATATCGCGATGATGTTGACAAGGTAGCGCGACATTTACGCCGTTAAATGATATGTGATTGATACCAAATTCTAAGAACGAATGCTTGCCATGCGCGGGCAGGGCCGGCCCATTTATACTGGCGAACCGGGTGACTGCCTGGGGCGCCAAAATCTTGGGGGCGCTATTTCGACCAACTATCTATGCATTAATTGCAAGTGAATACATATTGGATACTGATTTATATCGCCGAACAGGCTGCAATCTTTATGACATTCATTCTTTTTAGGCGTGTTTCACTTCCAGCGCGAGCGCCTATTATCGTCGGTCTGTCTACTAATCGTCCGCATGTTCGTTCTCGGCATCTACCTAACGATTTACATGAAATTTGATATTAAGGACTTAAAATCAAAGATAATGAAAAAATCGAAAAAATGAATCACGTACGCCAGTCAGGGGTACCACTTTACTGGTGACAAAAAATGGCATTTTCGTCATTTCTCCTAAAGTAATAGTCATATCAAAATATTTTTCAAATATAACTTGTAGAACTAGTAAAGAAGAGTATTTATTTTCGTATACATTTTTATCGTAGGAGTAGCCGTTATCAAGAAAATCGAACAAGAAAGCCTTAAATCGAGTTGAACTTAGAAATTTTCTTGCATGGTTACTTCTTCGTTGTTGCTAACATAAACAATCTCACAAACAAACGTTTAATTTCCTTACGTGTGCATTTTTAAATTAGAAGAAAATGGATTATTTATGACGAAGAAAAAACTTTAAAACGCTATTTCCCTTACATACAGACAGGGCCGCGCCAACCCGGGGTGCAAGGGGTGCACGGCACCCGGGCGCCAACTAGTCAGGGGCGCCTTCCCATTAAGATATATATATCTATACATTAGTAGATAAGTGCCCATCAAAAATGACGGGGATGATCGATTATTCTGAAATAAAATTGAGGCAGTCTTCTTTGGCCTGAAATTATACCTCCTGCTGAGTGTTGCCTTCAATCCGAGTGAAGGTTCAAAACCCTCGCAGCGAGTATTTATTGTGCTTCAAAAGCTGACCTTAGTCCCCTCTTGCCAGGTATATTTCTATGTTTCGGAGCGTGACAGAGGGAGTGACAAAGGAACAGAATAAGACTTTTATATATTACCGATTGGAACGCGAAATTAACATAAAATGATATTTTAGTACGTATTTCATTAAATCGTCTTTTTTGTCGTTCATTTAAAAGGTTGCCGCCTCTGTGCGCAGGTATATAAAAAATCATTGAATATGAGATGGAAAGCCTCCTTGCATCTTATACGCGGGTATTTACGGTATTTTATTTTTCTACTTATAAAATAAGCTTGACCTATTAATGTTAATATCTATTCTATTTTTATTAATAAAAGGCTTGAAAAATTCTCCGTTACTTAATACTAATAATTAAATATCTTAATTGATATTTATTTATAAAATAGATAATAAGTATACTAATTAGATTAATAAGAATTATTTGAAGTATTTATGCACTATTTTATTTTTAACGACTTTTTAGCGACATTTTCTTTTAGTTTAGCGACTTTTTAGCTACTTTTTAGGGTGGATTTGGCGGCATTTTCAAATTTATTTCGGCAACTATGCTGCCAGACTTCATTAATATTGCATATGGTATCCCACAGTGAAGTTCTTAGGCCATCTTTTGTTCTTAATGCGAAAACCTTCCTATATTATTGCAAGAATTTTAAGGAATGAGGTATTTACTGAGAAAATGAATACATTTTCGATCATTAAAGAGTCATATAAGCGTTACTAACTGTGGGGTATTCCTTCTGGGAATCTCAAGTCTGCACACACTGGGTCAGCAATAACCGTTTCCAAAGTTTTCATTGCATATGCAGCGACTATTCTGTTCTCATCTGTGGAGAGAAAATGTTTACTCTCAAAGAATGGCACACTTTCTAAAATATTAAGACAATAAAATAATAAAACGAACGTTTGAACATTTCATTAAAATGAAAAAATGCACAATGGAAATAGAACTAGTATCATAATATCTATTATTAGATGATGAGGTTCATAGACATTTGATTATCTGTCATAATCATTCTATCACTTCATTAATAACTGCTGGGCCAACAACATGTTTGTTGCTATGTCTGCCTTTTATATCGTTTGCCTTGTTGTTTGCATCAAACTGTTTGAATTGTTGTAAATTTCAGATTTATGATGAATATATTGTGTAAGTGTATTATAAAAGTAATAAGTATATGGATATTAGTTACGTTCATAAGTATTTGAGTGAACTGAATAGTCGGTGAAACAATTATGGGGGAAAGAGCTTCCATATATACATATAATGAAATGTAAAAATCAACTTTTTTGCAACCTTATTCCTTACCTAGGCTCCAGTATTGTTTCTCAGAAGCAGTGTAACTCATATCAACGTATTCCAGGGTTATAGTTCTTTTTTTGTTATCCAAAGTATATAAATGGACACCTGAAAATATTTTAATTACAAAATTTCTTTGTAAATAATTAGGTGAGTTAATGATAATTACCGTAAATACCCGCGTATAACGCGCACTTGTTCCGCGATATTTTGGGACTGAAAAGCGGGATGCGTGTTATACGAGGGTACATATTTATCGGAGTATTTAAAAAAATTAATTATTTGCGCAGATAAAGAGAAAGGTTGATTTAATATGCATATTTGCCATAATAAGCACGTTAAGTTAAATCGAATTTGATTATGTATGATAGTAACTTTAATCTACGCAAATGAAATATATATTTAAGCTAATACTAGATGCAAACGCGGAGGTCACTTAAATAAATAGAGCGACTTCAGTTAACATGCCCGTTTCATAAGGCTAACCAACGTCCAAAGGTAGTAAAAATTTCCTGTTGATGTTCGAGGTTCCATTAAAATTTCTAAATGGTATATTTTCCTGGCTTCCTTTGAATCGACAATGCCGAGAACAGAAGAAACTCGTGTATTTTCGTTCGAATCTCAAGCTGGTGAATCCCCGATTCAGCGTACAGTTTTATATTTTCCTTCTAGTTGGCTCTACGCTCTATGGTTCTCTAGATGAGTGTTTCTCAACCGGTGGGGCGCGTCCCACTGGTGGGACTTGAAAGCTGTCTAGGTGGAACCAGAGCCGGCTGAAGACATTTTGGCAACCCAATCGGTTACGCTTTCTGGCACCTTCTCCTTTATATAGTTAACAGTCTCAGGCGTCACTTGGTGGAATTTCTTCACATTGTCGAAATAAAAAAGATTTACTTGGTAATTCCACAAAAATTAATTTTTAAAAATAAATAAATAAACTTTTATGGAATTACCAAGTAAATATTTTTTATTTCGACCTCCTTTGTGTCTACCAATTATTTATGTACTACTTATATGCTTATAAACGTAGAAATACATTTATTAGAAAAATTGACGTTTTTCTTTATACCACGGTGGGACCAGGGTTTCTTGAAAAGGTGTAGGTGGGGCGCAAGAGGCAAAAGGTTGAGAACCACTGCTCTAGATGACCAGAAACAAATGACGTCGGTGAGGACGGTGTGACTGCACCGGACCCCACACTTAAAGAGGCCCCGCGCTCTCTAAAAATATTTGTCGTACTTGTAAAGTACACTCATTTTTGAAAAAATATCGATGTGTCGTAGTGAGAGAGATTTATGTAGTTTTTATAATTTACTATTGAAAATTTTTGACGCGTAAGAGGCACCGCGCGCACAATTTGCACCGCGCCCCTCGATTTTCCCAGCCGTCTCTGACGTGTTTTAATTCACTGTTGTATCAAATCACACTGTTACTGACTATTTAACGCATAATATTCGCAGTTTAATGATAGAATTGTAGAAAAATGTACGCGCTATACCCGGATATATAAAAAATCGGTACGACATACATTGTACAAACTTTCTCATATACTAATGCGTCGTTTAATTATCTTTAGAAAAGAAAAAACGTTTTTTGAAAATCCAGTTTGTTAAAGTTGCCCAAGAATAAACTAGCCTTATATTCATTCATTAAGAAAAATAAAATATGTAGTATTATTGTAGATGTATACTCAAGTAACTGTACGAAATTTGATCAAAATCGTTGAAGCCGTTTGTGATAAAATCGAATTGTTGTTAAAGTTGCCTAGAATAAATTAGCCTTATATTCATTTTTTGAGAAATATGAACTATACAGTATTATTGAAGACGTAAACTCAAGTAACTGTACGAAATTTGATCAAAATCGTTAAAGCCGTTTTCGAGAAAATCGGATTGTTGTTAAAAATGCGTAGAATATACTACTCTTAATTATTGATCAATGTCAACCATTACTAAGTATACTCTGCTTAGTATGATAAAATGCCTAAGTACGAGATTTCATTCATTTTAGCTCTACCGTCTAGGCTCCAGCGCCAGTAACAGACAGACAGACAGACGGCATTGCGAAAACCACTTTTTCGGATTCAGCGACACCTAAAACGTGTATTTCCGTAAAAATCTCGAGGTCGAATTTTTTCGTGAAAACAATACTTTCTCGATACTTCGTATGAGAAAGTAAAAATCGCCGAATATAAATCCGAAAACCGACCTGCGCGTTATACGCGGGTGCGCATTATACGTGGATAATTTACCATATAGAAATCCCCATAAAGTAAAATAGCATATCTGACACTTGAACCAAAGTATTATTTATTTATCATATTCAAAATATTTAGAATTAATGTTTATGGCTTCCACGTTCAGAAAATAGTCCCATGAACACTTTATTGCAACTTACTATTCATTTAAAATTCATTTGTTTTTAGTTGCCACATTATTTTAATGCGAAAAAATAAAAGACCAAGTACACTTATAATGAAAAGCATTATCACTCATATTTTCTTGAGATAATACCTAAGAATCTAAAGCATTAATTCCATCTTGCACTGTGTTTGATGCTACCTTTCAATTGTATAATCTTCATACTCAATGCACTCTGTTCAGAATAAATATCTGCATTCTTTTTATCCTTTTGATAATGTCACTGTCAACTACAAATTCAGTTACTATGATGTCAAACAGCAAAATAACTTGTATGCTAATGCATTGCCATATAGAGATGAGTCAGAAAGAACGGGACAGTTCTTTTCGAACTGTTCTGAACTGTTCAATAAAATAACTGTTCTCATAAACATCCTCTTCTCAAAGAACAGGTAACTCTACATCTTATACACAGTGAGAAAGGTGGGAAACGATTACTTCCTTATCCGTAATTGGACGGCGGGGACTGATTAAACTACGCGTATTTTCCCAAGTCTTACTATTGATTTGAATCAAATTTGTTACGATTGTGGAGGGTTCCCAGAAATAATTCATATGTGGTTTTTGTTTCTCTCTGCCCGTTTTATTCAAAACGGCGGCCGAGTGAATTCTTAAATACCACGTATCATCTAGGATTCCAATCGGATTTGAACCAAATTTCCCCGGGCAACGCCGGGTATTTCTGCTAGTATTTGAATATAAGGGTTGAAGGGTTTCCTATCTTCAAAACTTTTGGGAACCCCTGGTTTAGATGTATTTTGGATGGTAAAATCACTGAAATTACATTTATTTCTTTCAGTAAAATGGTAGGATAGTTGAATTATTGTCCACAAACTAAATGATTTTCCTGTTTTTAATGGAATTTCTGGTGAATACTCTGTAACGAAACTTCAATTATTGAAGTGTTCATCCATGAGTTTTTATTATATCTGCAAATCGCAAGAAGTGACATCAAATCTACAAACAATCTTGCTTTTTTGATTTTCCTTTTATAAACATGTTTGGGTTTTCTGTATCATTGATATTTGTACACGGCAGTATGGCTTATTAACTATTTCAAAATAATAAAATAATTTTATCATAGCATGAAGTTATGAAAAAATTTTCTTTCTTAATTAACATACTTAGAAAACTGAAAAACAAAAAATATATCAATTTTTATGTGTAACAGAGTAGGAGAAGATAGCAAGTTTTACCTGATGCTCTAAAGGCTGATTTGATGGCATCGAATGTCTTATTCAATAGATTTTCATAATTTGAATTTGGATAATTCTGTAATGTTGCCTGACTTATGTAGTTAACAATAGCAGTCATGTCCTAAAAGGTTAATTTTGTTGAAATATTTTGTGCCACAAACCGGCTGCATTTTCTCAAACACCAATGAAATAATTTTAGAAATTGAAATCAAACTTCATTATTCACATACCGTGGAGGTGAAAATTTGGTTGTCAATTAGTGGAGAAATCGAAATTTTTTTCATCGTGAATTATAACAATTAATTTTGAATGAATGAATAAAAATCACTATCATACATCAGCAACAATGCCTCAGAAATGACGTATAAGCATAAATTATATTACAATAGTGATAAATAACAAGTTAGGAAAGTGTACATCGTATCACAATTGGGCGCGTTTCGTGCAATGAAATATTTGTAAAAATTATACGTGTACGTAAGGGAAATAGCATTTTAAAGTTCTTTTCTTCGTTATAAATAATCCACTTTCTTCCTATTTTAAAATATTGCATGCATACAGATGCGCACTTAAGGAAATTAAACGTTTGCTTGTGAGATTGTTTACATTAGCAACAATGAAGAAGTAACCATGCAAGAAATTTTCAAAGTTCAACTCGTATTAAAATATTCTTCTTTGATTTTGTTGGTAACGGCGACTCCGACGATAAAAAGTGTATATGTAAAGAAATACTCGACTAGTTCTACAAATTTTATTTGAAAACTATTTTGATATAACTAATAATTTACGAGATATGACGTAAAGTTCATTTTTGTCAGCAGTAAAGTGGTACCCCTGATTGGCTTACGTGATTCATTTATGTGTTTTTCTTATTATCTTTGACTGTAAGTCCTTAATATCAAATTTCACGAAAACCTGTTCGGTAGTAGCCGAGAACAAGCATGCGGACGGACGGACAGCGACGATAATAGGCGCTTATGCTGGAAGCCAAACGCGCCAAAAAATGAATTCCTAAGAAAATATGCATGTGTTCATATCGAGGAATAAAAGCACTTTAAAAATTACATTTAATCCTACATTTGTGACTAATAATTAGCGTTATAGACTTGTTTAGAAACATGCTATAATGACTATAGTCTCAATAATTTCGTTTAATTATTCGTTTAGAAGATATACTTGACGAATGATTTCCGAATCGTGAATATCGAGATTCAGCAATAATGTCACTCAAGAAGCAAATATATGAGACTTTCGGGCTTTAGCCTTGGATTATTTTAAAAATAAAATGCAAACGCATAATACTATCATCACTGTTCAAATAAAGCCAGATGCAGTTTAACCGCTGGAAAATCTCTCAAAGTTTCAAGAAGAGCTTGAGGATCTGGGTTAGGAACTTGAATGTGCTCACCGTGGTTTGACCCAATGATGGGCATAGTTGCCAATTTAGCAACTTCGTCGCTAGATTTATCGACTTTTTACTTACCTTAGCGACTTTTTTTTAGTGTTTAGCGACTTTGCGAATTTTTACAAATCTAGCGACAGATTTAAATATTGCTTTATGTAAGCAGAAATACATTCACTATACAACATAAACCAAACAAATTAATTTTATGATAGCTTTATTAAAAATATATACAAGTTTTAATAAACCTTAAAATATTTCTACACTTATGTTATTTTTAAGACATTTTATACTAATTTTAAAAAATTTCATTATGATTTACGTTGAAGAACACATCATTAAACGCAGTTAAATTACAGAAAAAATGATTTATATTAAAAATTAAAGAAGGTATTCTTCTCGATGTAGAAATTAGAGATCGATTTTTATTAGAACCTTAAATACTAAGTAGATGTGGGTTTTGATGATTAGTGAACGTGCGCCTCATAAATGAAGCTTACTTTGTAGTTTCGAATTTTAGAATAGAGGGTTAGCAAGATTACTGTCACAAATTGCGACTCACAATGTGTTACAAAGTATGGAGAGTGTTGTCATAAGTGGATTAGCGATTCTTACGTGTAACAGAACATTTGAAGGTGGTACATTGATCCGTTAGCTACCTCTCGATCATTTACGTCTTTAAGTTATTCCAAAAATTCAAAAGTTTTATTCCCCTTATTAAAAATGAGAACATATGTCAGTTTTTATAGATCGATTTATCATATCGCAATGATATTGGCATTGTAACGCAACATTTTCGACTTTAAATGATAAATAAGTGACGAATACCAAATTCTAGGAACGAATGCTTGCTTGTCGCGGGTGTTTAAAAAAAATCATTGAATACGAGGAGGAAAACCCCCCTGAGTCTTTACGCAGGAATTTACGGTATTTTATTTTTCTACTTATAAAATAAGCTTGATCTATAAATGTTAATATATCTTCCATTTTTTATTAATAAAAGACGTAAAAATTATCCCTTATTTAATACTAATTAATGATTAAATATTATCGTCATTGATATTCATTTATAAAATAGGTATGTTCACTAATTAGATTAATAAGAATCATTTGATTTATGCACTTTTATTTTTAACGACTTTTAGCAACATTTTCTTTTGAGTTTAGCGAGTTTTTAGGGTAGATTTAGCGACATTTAAAACTTATTTTGGCAGCTACTATGCCGATGGGCCGAATCAAAATGCTACATATGTATCTATCTGCGTCGGAAGTAGCGATTTACAGTTGGGTCGCCTCACAGTAATTTTTTCCCGCTTACTATCAGACTTCTAAACATTTCAAAATACAACCTGTTGCTTTGAAAATTGGAAATTTCATATAATGAAAATTTTGGTAGTATAAGTGTCTGCCGTACCGTCAAACCTCTGCATTCAATTCAAATTAGTCGATTATTGGACACATAGTACGTACATGAGCATTCACATCTCTTTCCATCTCCATTTCATTCCGTAGGTCTCACAATCAACCGCTCGAAAATTTGCATCATTATTCACAGTCAATTAACCGCATGCAATTTAAACTTGCGCTCAACAATTGCATTGGTAATATGCGTGATATTACGAATATCAGGAACAGTTCAACTACTATTCGAGGTCTGTTTATAAAGTATCGAGGCCGATGCTGTATGAAACAAAATATCTTACCTGGAGAGGCTTAATTTCCTTCGAAGTATGCTCTTTCTGCAGCCACACATCTCTCAACGGATTTGATTTTATGAAAGAAATATATTTAAAACTTTTAATTCTTTTTTAACCCCTCTACGACGGAGGAGTTTTTAAGAATTCCCTCCTCAGCGGACGAAGGAGTTTTTTGAAAAAGTTGCGAAAAACATTAAAAAATCATAACTTTGATGTTTTCAATGTTTTTTGATGAAGTTTTTTATGTAGTTACATAAAAGATGAAATTTTTAAACAGTGTCATTTAAAATATCATACGTCACACACAAACATTGCTACGTAGAAGCGAATGAACATGTTACGGTGCGCGTTCGCGGTTTATTTAACTTTCAGCATAGCGTGAACTATGAAAGATATTGGCATGAAATCTTATTCAAAGAAACATTTAAACATTACTAAACATCATTCGCTGAATGTACCTATCTAAACCAATTAGGTAAAAAGTTTGTCGCATGCCAACTTTTCCATGTCTTGGCTGAATATTTTTAACTGTTGTATTTATGATTTTTTAAAGGCTTTTCATTAATAATATAAATGTTTTAGTTACGCAGTCATCATTCTTAATCATTACATAAGTCAAATAGAAAAATTGGTTCGTTCATTAGAAACGGAGATATGGAGTTGTATTTATCATGAGATTTCAGACAGAATATGGAAAACTTTTAAAAGTTACATATTAGCTCACAAGTCCTTTCCCGGTTGTTTTAGAAAATGTACACATGCATAATTGGATTCAGCATGAAATTTACATTATAGCATCGTAAACATATCTCTTGTAAGCGAAGTCTGAAAAGATACCGTGAATCATATCCGAGCGTGACCGTTTCCTCGTCTACACGCACTATATGGGTCAACTTGAGAAATCGAAATTGCGTAGGTCCGTGGAATACGAAAGACAAAAACTGTGTATTATTATTATTATAGATTGTCCATAAATTGCATTTATTATTATTGTAATCAATAAAAAATCCATATGTCAAAAATTGATTTTAATGCGCTGTTTCATTTAATTTTCCCTAATGTTAAATATCAATAAAACATACTTATTGATTCACTAAAATATCAGTCATGTTACGGTTTTGAGTTAGCCTTTCATTTTAACGCGCCGTTCGTGTTTCTGAGGGACGGAAGGACTTATTAGGTAAACTCTGCAAATAATACAAATAGCGGAACAAGCCGGTCGTTGAAGGATCGCCGAAGAGGAATCATCTGAATTGGGCTCTGTGTATTTAGTATATAGGAGACATAATTCTTTCTCAAGCGGACGACCAGTTTTCTCACAAGGCTTCACAAAGATACAAGGGAAAAGATTATATTTCTTCTTCGAGAAAGTGAAAAGAGGAATCGTAATTTTGTGGGTAAATGAGAATTTCATCGCAAACTTTCACGTTGATTATAAAACGTTAGAACAATAGTAAAATTTCAGTTCGTGCATTACTGAAGAGGCCAAAGCTTCCTCTATCAAACTACTTATAGCTTATTCAGATCAACGAATATGCCTTCCGTATTTAGACAAAAGTATGTGGTTGCGCTCCAACTTCTCGGCGCAGAAACGAAAATTTCACCGCAAACTTTCACGTTGATTATAAAATGTTAGAACAATAGCAAAATTACAATTCATGTATTACTGAAAAGGCCTAAGCTTCCTCTATCAAAATACATATACCTTATTAAGATTGACGGATCTCCCTTAAGTAATTAGCGAATTTTTGGGGCAAAAACGACAATTTCACCGCAAACTTTCACGTAGATTATAAAAACTATACTAAAATTACAATATATGCATTACTGGAAAGGTCAAAGTTTCCTCTTTCAAAATATATAACGGTTATTAAGATTTACGAATATCCCTTGCGCCAATAGACAAAAGGTCGTGGCGCACCGATTTTTCAGGGCAAAAATGAAAGTTTCATTGCAAACTTTCACGTAGAATATAAAAACTATATGGAAAATACAATATATGCATTACTAGAAAGGTCAAAGCTTCCTCTTTCAATATATATAAAGGTTATTAAGATTTACGAATTTCCCTTGCGTCAATAGACAATAAAAGGTGGTGGCGCACCGATTTTTCAGGGCAAAAATGAAAATTTCATTGCAAACTTTAACGTTGATTATAAAAACTATATTAAAATCACAGGATATGCATTACTAGAAAGGTCAAAACTTCCTCTTTCAAAATATATAAAGGTTATTAAGATTTACGAATATCCCCTGCGCCAATAGACAATAAAAGGTGGTGACGCTCCGTATTTTCTGCGCAAAATTGAAAATTTCATCGCACACTTTGACGTAGATTATAAAATATAGAAACAATAGTAAAATTATTTGACATGCATTACAGGAAAGCCCAAAGTTTCCTCTTTCAAAATATATTATGGTTTTATAGATGTATGATATATTGAGTTAAACAGTAAAGAAAGCAAGCACTACCTCGGACGTGCAGGACACGTCGCTCGACGTTAAGGGGTTAAAGGCGCTCTCAAAATTTAAAAAAATTTAGAATCCCAGAAAATATCTGGATCTTATTGTTAGACAACATTTTATTAGATTTCATCGTGAATCATTTAAAAAATGATGTATTGCATATGCTGATTAAATTATTCACTTCATTCTAAATAACCGTATCTACATATTTTTTAAAGCAACTCTATCAATAAATCTAATGAAAAATATTCTAAGATCCATATATTTTCTGGAATACAAAAATTTATGATTTATTTTTCAGTACGTCTTATAAAAAGTATTATTTAAAAAGTTTTAAAAATATTTTTTATTTCCTACTACTTATTGATACAAATTATAATTATGAAATCAAACGTTCTTCTAATATTTCATCTGGTATTAATCCAAGTTTCACGTTATTTCAATAAGGTTTTGAAGGTAATTTTTTGAAGTATTTTGTTAAAATGTTTTACGTCGGTTGCATAATAAAAGTTTGTCATGCTCAATCAACTCAAGTGGCAATATATTAGGCAGTTGACATATGTTTCACTGGGTACAAAGCAAAGGGGATAGTCAAGGCGGCTCTGTGTAGCATTAAATAAACACAAGAGGTTTGGGCCGTGAGTGATATCTCCGTCGCAGATAAATAATTGTGTCATTGAGTGTCCACTGGATCTCGTTGTTATTCCACTCCATTTTCTTAAAACCTTTCCTCTTCATTAGGCACACACACAACAAATGACCAACATCATTATAAAAATATGAAATAATTTATTATAATCTTAATAATTACATTTCACAGGAATATAGTTAAATGCCAGTTGTTCGTAACACCCTGCCAGTGTGTTCACGTCTATTCATGAAACTTGATCACATAGTACTCAATAGCTGGGTTTCGAACATGGCAGCATAATCAACTCAGTATCAGGTCGAAAAGGTACAATTTATACGCAAGAGTGTGATAGAGAAGATAAAGTAATAAGGAAGAAAAACTTGCGCAGAATTATCGGAAAAGGCAGTGGGTGCCAATCTGTTTTCAGCAGAGTCGCTGAATATTTTCAGAAGCACGCAAAGACGATATGTTTTTGTTTTCTGAATGTTATGTGTGGATATATTCGGAATAAAGCTAACTGTAGATATTTTGAGTTTAGTATAACATTTATTTGTTGATATATGGGGTTAAGGGGGTCGCGATAAGTTCGATTGCTTTACGAGGGGGTCGCAGATAAATGAAACGTGGGAAATGCTGGGATAAGAATTGTAGCTTGATATCTGAAACGGCGGTCAATAGAAATGGACGGCAAAGGATCAGACATTCGCTGAGGACTGTTAGGGCCCAGGCAACATAGATTTCAAAATTTTAATTTCCTCCTCTCCATTTGCTAAGTATTTGCTACTTTGAAACAATAATTGTAGTTTCAATTTAGAGATATTGCACTTATTAGCCATAAAAGATGAAAATTTTACGCATCGGCGCAATTATAAATCTGGAAATCTACTGTGCAACCCTATGCTACCATTCTCTTCGGCTCGTTCGCTTCTATTGACCGTTCCTGTGAACAAGCATGACGTCACAATCCTCGAGACCCTTCTCCATACCAGCGCCTTCAGCTGATGACCTTTCGTATTTTCCTCGCCTCCACCATCCCCATAAATAAGTTTCGAAATCCGATTCTTAGGTTTCAATTTAAAAAAAACCGCGTTAAATATTTTTAATGCCATCTCTGATTATGCACGAGGGAATACCAACAGCATTTAAGGCTAGCTCCTTCAAGTTAATTCTAAAGAGTTTCGCTCGATTCACTCGCGGTTAGATGAAGATAACCTTGGCAAGGGAGTTTAAACGAAGTTTTCATCGATTTGTATTCACAATTAGTCCGCACCTGTGGAAAGCACACACGCTAAAGTTCTTCTATTCATATATGCATATATGAATATCCCGTCGTCGGTATAAATTAGCGTTTTAGAAGAGCGTTCTCTTCATTTCCAGCTCTCCGAGTGCATTATTCCTCTGTCAGAGGTCAGCCGCCACACTTTAACGATGGCAGCGGAGTGATTCATGTCAGCAGCGTGGCAAGTCTTGTTCGGATCGCCATAAGCCGTCGAGTATATGTGTATCAGTCGATGCGCTGCTGGTGGTCGACGCAGAGCGATGGGTGAGTGCGCATACGTCGGAGTCGGCATGCCAATATGGCCACCGCCACGCACAGAGCGGCCGTGAATAAGGATGCAAAACCTGAAGAAAAAACAGAAATGAATAAAAAACAGAAGCATAATCATACAGCAATTTTGGATAATTCAACCCCCACAGCATTAGGTTTCAGTCCGAATATTCTCACCTAAGACGGCTGTGAATGCTCCTGTCTTCAGGCAGACATTGTTTGGATCGGCTGCTGGTAATCCTGAACGAGTAAACGAAAACGCAAAATTAAAAACTACATCGAAATTGATTTTTATATTTATTACTCTAGTTTTATTAGTTTTATTACCAAGAGTTTAAAAAATTAATACCTTGTCTTCGTCATTAATTTTTAAAATTGACCTTTCGTGGAAACGGTGCTCTGCGTGTTAACCGAGGTCGCGCCAATGAGCACGGATCACTCGGAGCCGGCTTGGAAAACGGCGGACCCGGTGCAAAGTACCATTCAAAGGTAATTTTAATGAGCAAAACATATTTTTCTCTCATTATGATTGCGTTCGATATTTTATCCGAAATTTACCTTCTCCATAAGCAGTATAGGCGTCCCTCTCATAATGACGTTAATTCGTTCCACAAACAAGCGTCGTTATACGAAAATCAAAATTCCATACGAACTATATTACAACGCGTTAATTGATACCTGGCCCTCGGAGCAAATATTCATACATAGAAATACAAAACTTAACATGGCAAAGTATAGCAAATAGTGATAGATATGCAGTATATTAATATTAGGTATGAAGAATACCTCTTTGCTCAAAGAGCGTTGAACGAAAACCACTTTCCCTTAAGAATGTAATAAATAATTTAGGCATTCCTGGGACAAAATTACTACGCACACACATTTTGAAACATTTATGGTCCGACGGATGGAAAGTCATAAACCTAAGGAACACACGCGGCGTGGCGAATCAAAAGTGCTGGCGGAGCACATAGTATGTCGATGAAATTGAATATCAAAAATTATCCTAGGTCTATACCAGTGATTCCCAACCTGTGGGCCGCGGCCCCCCGGGATGCCGAGAAGTTGTTCTAAGGGGGCCGCGACGTTATTTATAGAAATCGGCGACTTTTTCTTGGAATTATTATATCAATTGCAAATGAAATTGCGATGTCATAACCCCTCATTAATATCTTAAATATTAAGGCACTTTAATAATTATAATCCGTAAAAGCTTATCAAATACCCAATTACCAAATACGATGCTATTTTTTGTTACTTTAAATTTGCAGTTAGTTTTTTCTAGATAATAGAAAATTATAGCTAATGCCTGTAAATATTTTGGTTCTATCCATTTCGATAATTATTCAAAATTGTAAAAAGTTTCATGGAAATATTTAATTAGTTTATTTTTTTAAATCAATAGATTATTAAAAATATTTACTTCATGCTATGGTTTCCACCTTTATTGGTAAAGTTGTAGATATTATTTTTTCTACAACTTTTGTTTGAAATAAATTTTCATATGAGGAATATTACAAGAGATATTCAATTTCTTCGAAATTGACGGTTAGTGGGCAGCTCGCACGCGTGGTAGTGACGGCAAAGGTGAATTTACAAAACAATCGAATCGCTAGCGCTGAAGCGTGTAAGTTGAACTGTTCCTATCGCTGTATTTATTTGATTTTAGTTGACAACTTACGTATGGAGAAAGTCGTGTTTTGGACACATCAATTTATTTGTTATTATGTATTTCCATAATTACCGAAGCCTATTAGCATGTGGGGGACCGCGAAATTTTTTTAAGTTAAGAAGGGGACCTTATACTAATAAAGGTTGGGAACCACTGGACTCTATACGAAAATATAAGGCACCGACGCGTATTTAAATCGCTAAATAATCATCATCTGGTTGATTCTCAGTTTCTATAAGAATCCCGTTGATTGGGTTAAAACGGTTCCGAGGTAGCGCTGGTGCCGAGGAAAAATACTGTATTCCTGAAAAAAGTCGAATTCGAGATTGCAACAGAATAGGTTTTCACTATTTGGGCTCCTTAATTTTAAAAAACTAATAATTAAATCAGCGCAGAATGTTATTGTTTTGTCAGTAGGCGGTACTATTCCGTACGTAAGCCGAAAATCACGTTGAATGGTCACAATTGACTTTAACTCAGCTTTCTGCTGAACGGACGCCATTTCACCGTGGCTGGCACGTAACGTGAATACCACAACGCAACTAATAATGCGCATCCGCAACCACTGCGACACTAGCGTTGCGCGAGAAAGATGAGAGTTTTTACACATTCTAATACAAAAGTCATGGTTACATGTCTCGAATTTTGTCGATATATTAAACATTGAAAACCCGGAATTCTTTATCGATGACCCTGTATTTAAATTTTTAGCGCTTTTTTTTAAATAAAAAAGAGCTAATGTATTCGGTTCATCCATCTGTCTGTCCGCATGACCGTGTACAAAATAACTCAAAAATTACGTAAGTTACAAACACTACATTTTCTGGATATATGGTTCAACATTCGGACTAGATATGGAAAAATTTGGGGTCCGTCAGTTTGCATTTTAATAGTATATTAGAAAACACCTTATCAGCTACCTATCTATACGGGTCCATTATGGCTTTCGTATTGTTGGACGTATTCACAGCAACGAATGTAAGTAATCGAGGCTTAGAAATGTTTTGGGTCAACATCGATCGCAGCGCCAATTACGTCAATATTCCTAAATTATTCCTAAGGAACGATTTTCAAATTTTTCAATATATTCCAGGGGCGTGCAACCTTTTTACGTGGTGGGCCGCATTCATGCATGTGAGTGCTTTAGCGGGCAGGATTAGAAGTCACAAATAACTTAGAGGGCCGGATGAGAGTTTACATAAGAACTTACTCAAGAGATTTTAAATATAAAAATAGTTTTAACCATTTTGACCGTAAAACCTTCTCCAGGGTATGTGTTATGACAACGGCAGTTCTTAAAATGTACAAAATTGTCTGTAATAAATATCGCACACCATATATTCACCAAAGCTTCGCGGGCCGCATAAAATGCTCTACCTGGCCGGATACGGCCCGCGGGTCGTAGGTTGCACGCCCCTAATATAAGCAGATAAAGGGAGGAATGAAGACAGTGAATGTTTTATTTTGAAATAGTTCGTGAAATGAAATGGAATTCTTAAACTAAATATACTATTTTTGATGGATCTAATATTTGTTAATTACTTAGATTTAATAACTTTCACGCAAAACGAAAGCTTGAAAACCCGTGACGTATCTGCCTGTGGTGACATTTACCCACCCGATCACCGGCCAATGGTGAGGGATAGCTTCTTTTCAGAGAGGCGAAGGGCGCGATAGCGCCCGGAGACGGCTACACCCGATATTAAAGGCATTATAATCTAAAACAAAGCGAGCCGAAGGCTAGGAGGATGTTTTTTTATTTTAGTTTTCTTTAAAAAAGCGCCTTATATAATTTTTTCTGCAATTCTTTCCTCGCTTTTTATTAAAATATGTCTGATTTTAATTTGGTTAAAATTGGTCAAACCGAAGTGGGGATTTATTCTTGTCGTTTTTCTGCTTTTGCCAAATATCTCCTTTAGGGCTTCATTAATGTAAATATTTGTTATTATCCAAATTGTAGACAATATAATTTTCTACAACTTTTGTTCGAAACATTTTTCGTTTAACAGGTTGTGAAAGATATATTTAAGTTATCCCTCTAAATTTATCTTAAGCATGTTCGGACTTTTTCTTTTTATCCCTTGAGCAGTTTTATTTTGCTTCTTCCTATTCTTCGTAATTAACTTGCCTTGAAGCACAAAATGAGTTTGTTCGTTCCCCTTTGAGGATCGTCTGCTACAGTAGTTACAGATTTTTATTGCCCTTGGTCATCAGCCTGTTATTGTGATCTAATTGTAAGGCAGAATTCCAAACTGAATCTAATTTAAATCTGCCGTTTAAAGTAATCACCGCTTAAGGTAATCTTTAAAAATCTAACCCAATGCGATCATATCAAGCGACACCTACTGTACCACACTTTGAATAGTTGAATGGCACTATCATATTGGGGGACAGTGGAAATTGTGCATATGGGCTTACTCGGGGGACCCAACTTACGGCCGCCTTCTCCCCTCGGGCCCTCTTCTTGCTCCTCTCCTTCCTGCAGCACCCGCAGAGACTGGAAGAGGCTGAGGTTCTCGGAGAGCGCACCTTCGGCGGGGGGCGGCGCAGATGGGGCGATGATGGGGTCCGCAACGGGGGCGGATCGAGAGAGACCTCCAGGGGACGGAAGGCTGGTGGCTCCGTCGAGGCGGTGAGCGCTCGAAGACCTCTTCCGTCTCCTGCTGGAACCTTTAGCGTTTCTCCAGTGGCATGGCTGGCTCTGCGGATAGAGAGAAAGACGAGATAAGAAATATTAATAGGATTACCCGAATGCGTTAGTGAACTCAAGCGGAAGACGTGGGATTAAAGGCCAACGCAGAACGAGATATAACCACTGTCGTTGAATTCTTAACAACTTTCGATCTTGAATGATGAGACGTCTTTATCGTAACAACTGTGATATTTTTCCTTTTTAATTTACAAGAAATTGGTGTAGCGATGATCGGCAAAAATATCCATTTCGTAAGATGACCAAGAATTTAGGAGTTTATATCCCTTCGGAGCGAAAAAAGAAAGATTGTTCTCCCTTCCAAGTCAGTTTATTATAACTCGCCCATCAGAAGAGATATCTCTGGTTAAGCGAAAATAAAAGTTCGTAGAATTAGAAATAACACGGAAAAAATCTCACTTCGACTTGACAGTTCGACCGCAAAGAATTTTCTAGTGGTATAGCCTGATGTTAGTCCCACAGCGACGTTCTGAACTTATGCTATGTTCAGTGCTCGAAGTGGGGAAAAAAGTAGTGGGATGGTAGCAAGTCGGCGCAAGAATTAAGGTAAAGGGATTATCAGCATTTACGTATAAATAAATTATCATTTCTTTCACTCGTTATGACATATAAATCCACATGATACGTACCTTTAAAAGAGTTTCCAAATTTTATCTGTGTTATTGCTGTTTGCAAACATATTAACAGGTGCTTGACAGTTACTGTGGTCTGCATCTCGACGACCTTTTTCTAGCCATAATTTAACATAGTCTTTGGGGTCAAAACTATTCACTGGTGGTCCATTCATTGAGACAAACAGACTAGTTACCGTTTTCAATAGCAATGAATTTCGCGTAGAAGAGATAATAATGTTCATTTTGCTAAATGATCGCTCACATTCTGCTGTTGATACTATTAAAGTGTTTATTGCAGCCTTTAGTTGCTTCAGATCGTTTCGTATATTATTAAAATTACTACTGAGTACAAGTTCTCGGAATCCCTGAACTGATTTACTTTCACAGACTTTGAACACTTTTGAAAGCTCTCGCACTTGCTTGTCTCCAAAACAGGGATTGCAGTCTTTGTTGGGCCATTTGAAATAATCGAAAATTTCCAAACTGCTGATTAATTCATCATATTTGGCTCTGTTCATTTGTTTATCAATTTCATTTGAAGAAGAGATGCGCGAAGCTCTTGTTGTAAACATTCGATTACTTATTTTATCACTTAGCTTCTGAAAAAACTGCTGTTGATTGACTTCTGGTACTTTTCCATGCTCTAACTTGATTCCATGGAATTCCAATTCTCCACATGCATTTTGTGCCGCTTCATAAAATTCGCCTGAATTACATGCCATTGACTGGAAAACATGGAACTTTAAGTTGATGAGATGATGAGCGTCTGGTAATGTAACTCGTCTATCTTTTAATTTTTTTGAAAGATGCTCAAGCTCTATTAATGCATCAAGCATTAGTCCCATTTTAAGAACAACATTTTTATTATTTAATTTTTTATTAAGTCCTGCATATTGACATTGCTCCCTTTATGCACGTTCATGATCTGTAGAGGCTTCTTGAAAGTGTTGGTTCAGAGCTTTCATAGACTTTGCACTTGAAGATACCCATCTTGCTCCTATTGAGCTCAAAGTAACACCCAGCTCTTGTGCAACAGACGTAAGCTCAACTCTGTTTTGGTGATGCACTGTATATGGCGTAAAGCAGGGATGCACAAACAGCGCTCCCAGAGCGCGCGCGCTCCAAGCGCGCCCGCGGGCGCACGGCAGAGCATATATTGTGGTGATAGCGGGGGAGGGGAAGCTTCCCCTCTCCCTGCACTCTCCTCACTCTCTCCTACTATTATTTTCCTTTTCTAGTCTTATGACGCAACGGGTAGCCTATTAGAGCGTTTTCCCCCTCCACCACCACTTTAAGCTTTCTAGAGGCGCGAATATGAAGTACACCTTTGCCAAGTTGCCAGCGATCCGCTCTTAATAGTAGCATGGGAAGAAAGAGTAAACGTGGTAGATCTGACAACACTGTCGAACTCGGGGCGATGTGAACAGCATAGTAGTATTGTACCAAATATTGACAGATTAGTTCTTAACAAGAACCAGAAAGTGTAAATTAATAAATAAATTAAACTAGTGAATGTCTGAACTATAAAAGAGAATTAATGAGAAATTATTGTCATTATTAACGCATTACACACCTGAATAAAAAGGTATTTTTGTTACAACACATGGTCACTCATGAATCATCTCCCATCTTAGCAATATCCGCGATAATATTAGAAGAACTGACCAAGCGTGCGAAGATGCGTCCCTAGCTCTCTTCTGAAGTCGCGTGGTGAGGGTAACGCATTCTCTCTCGCACACTGTCTGTCTCACTCGGGCAGAGCGCGTCTTCTCCTCGGGCGCGCCCGCGGGCGCTCGGGCGCTCCGCGCGCTCTCGAGCTGTGCATCCCTGGCGTAAAGTTTGTAAAAAGCATTCTCATATGACAAACTGCTGAAATTTCACGCATGACATCATTAACAGATAATTCTAATAGATGATTGCTGCAATGCCAAACTATAAGGTCCAGAAACTGGTGTAAAAGCTTATTAGCTACCCCAGCATGTTTACCAAGCATATTTGAAGCGCCGTCACAGGCAAATGCCAAAAAATTTCTCATCAAAAAATTGTTATTAAACCCGTGTGTATGAAGAATATTCAGAAATGTTTCCAAAATGGCAGCTGCATCCTTCTTCTGCAGTTCTACTATGTCTAAGAAGTAACTACTTGCATCTGTTGATTCAGGCAATTTTACGCGCAAGCATATAACTAACGCAATCTTTTTACTTAAAGTGGTAGAGTCATCAATCATAAAGCCTACTTTTAGATCATTGTCCAGAATATATTTCACCAGTTTTTTGCGCATTTCACTTGCAATGTTATGTATAATATTTGTGCAAGAATGATCAGATTGTAGTATTCGTCCCATGTGAAAACCATTAGCAACTTGAAGATCAATTAATGCTGGGAAATCAGAAAAAGGTCCGATCACGCGTCACTTAGTTAAGAATTTAGAGATACTATCGATGTGATTCAAGTTACGAGACAAGTCTGCGTCTCAAGTCTGTTTACCTTTGTTTGTTTTAATTTGGTATGAAATATAGCAATTAGTTAGAAATTGGTATGGCGTTCTAATTGGGTCGCCGCATTATTGGAGGCCCCAGGGAGATGCGTTGTTAATATTAAGTTGTTGATCTAACTACAATACTGCTATATTTCCTGTTTCTTTTGGATCTCTGTTCCTTTTGGGGTTTGCTGATTTTTGGGATAGTTCTAGTTTTCTTGCGGTATAGTTCCCCTGTTGCTTGCCTGTATCGTTAATCATTCCGCTTTGCCATAATTAGTTTCATCATTAGTTCCATCTCCCTTCCATTCTCGCCGTTCGTTGAATATCCTTCTATTTCATCGCTAAATATGTCTGAGGAACGCGGTAAAAAGGGCGTTACGTTGCCTACAGAAGACAGCCAATCGAACGAGTCCGAATGAAGCCTCAATTCGCGGACTGCGTAAAAGTTGCCAACCAGCTGTTACTTGAAATTCCCCCTTTCCAGGAAGCCACCTCCGAGAATTGGTTTAACTTTATAGCTGCGGTATACGATGTATTGTCTCTGTCCCTGATTCCAGAACATTATCTGCTCACTCTGTTGCTGTCTAAACTTCCGGCTAATTGTCGCCAATTCTGGCTTTCGGTAGTCAACCAGAGACTTCCCTGGGATCAAATAATAACGAAAGTATGGGATACTTTCGTCTCAAATAGGGAATACGAACGGCTTTCAACCACTAAAGTTAAAAGATTCCAGACTTCTCACGAGTCCCCTCGCGAGATTTACTACTCAGTCCAAGTCGCCGCTAAAGCACTCGGAAAGTCGTATTCTGACGACGAGCTTATTGAATTCGTTTTGGAAGGCCTGAATCCCATTTCGCAATCCACCCTAATTTTCGCCTCCCGCCTCCAAACGCTAGTTCAGTTAGAGGCGTTGATGACTCACGCGGCGAAGGGACTGATGAATCGACTGGAATATTCCACGGCTCAGGCGCCGTTAAACTTAGCGAATTTACTTCCTTCTCCCAATTCGCAGCTGGTACCACTCCCACCGGTAATTATTTGTTCCTTCTGTAATAAGCGCGAACATTCTTCCCGCGACTGTCGGCGAAGGACGAGAGAAGATCGCTCCGCGAGACCCTCAACGAATCGCCCATTCATTTTCGAATGTCGATGACCAACATGATATGCCCTTCGTTAACTGCGACGTTCATTCCGCGAAAATTAAAGCATTGCCAGATACCGGCTCCTCTTTGTCGATGATTAATCTCTGACACATGGCGTAAAATTCCTCGCCCCGGACGATTTCAGCGTTGCCAGATTAAATGTCGGAACGTCACTTATTCTGACGAGATGCATTAAATTGAGGGTTCGTCTCCAAAACTTCTCGTGGAGGCATACATTCTATCTGTCAGACTTGCCTGTCCCAATGATATTGGGTCAGGATTTCATTAAAAGAACGCGAATCGTACTCTTTCACGACGCGTTTTCCTTCGAAAGCCGCCCGAACAAAAAATTCTTTTTCCGCGCTGATTCCGAAGCTTCATCGGCTTCGTCCGATTCACCCCCGGCATCAGCTGTTCATATTCAATGCCAGAATACGGCTCCCATTAGAAGCAGAACCCATTCCGCTTCGGAAAATGTTTCCTCCGTAGGTGAAGTCAACTCTAGCGTTCAATCTAAGGAAACAAAAGATCTCGTCGACGTATATTCGACGTAATCTCGTCCCAGTTAGGTCAAACTAAGCTGATGTCCTATGATATAGAATTGCTCGATTCGACTCCTGCCAGGTTCCCTCCGTATCATTACTTACCGCCAAAATTGGCCATGATGAGGTCGATAAGTTACTCGTTGGCGGAATTATCCAGCCTTCTTCTTCTAAATGGGTCGCCGCAATTGTTTTACAATTAATTCAGCATTCTTCATTAGAGATCCAGTGAAAGTAAAATAATTGCTTCAAAATGTTTATTTATTTTCCGAAGGCACTTTTTTTGTTAAGGTCTTAAAGTGCTCGCACATTGAATCTGATCCACTACGTCATCTGACGATCTGCAAAATTTATCGATGAGAGTGACTGTTCCGTTATCGAAGCACACTTCGAGAACCATAAGATTTATTATCGATTCATAGGATCGGTTGTAAAAATATTCAGTTTACCACGAGACTATCACAATCTTCTTAGTATGGTTTAAGTATCATCGTGAAGTAGCACCATTTCGACACATTTTACGTAGATGTAGACTTAAGACCAAATATTAGCATACTGTCTATGCATGGGCGTCGGCAGAAAATTTTTCAGGTGGGGAGGGGGCAAAACACAAAAATGCCTATTACCCGGGAAAATTTTAGTTAACCGGCCTCCAATTGACCACAAATTCACACCAATAAATCACTACGAATTATATTATCACTGTATTGAAAATCCTCTCGAAATTAACTTAAAGTATATTTTAAATGATTAATTTAATTCGCGCGTGATGATTGGCCTTTCCCTTGAAGCAGGTTAAAATCAGTGCTCAGAATGAGCCGGAACGCACCGGAACGCCGCTCCGGCTCGTCACACGCGCCAATGATACCGTTCCGTTTCGTCAGACATTTAGAAATACCGTCCCTTATAACAAGCGTTCCGTTTCGTAAAAATTTTCGTTCCACCACCAATGCAAGCGTTCCGTATCGTAACATTTTTCATTTCGAGAATTGGTTAAAATCCACTGCGATCTGCTAAATACTTTGACGCAAATGGCCTATCTCCCTCCACCCTATCTTTCTTCCCCTCACTTTCCTCTTCCCATCTGTATCTCGGTGATATTCAACCTTTTTGATCAGCGTGCCCCTTGGAAAACTTTGAAGATGTGCATACCCACTGGTATGATCACATAATACGAACAAAGCCACAGAACATCTTTAAATGATTAGAACTAATTTTGATCGACTAGATTAGCATTAACTGCATCTAATCGCAAAGGTTATGACAAATGAATCTTCTGCGTATCCTGAAGAAAAGCTCCCGTATTTCCGGTTGAATACCAGTATTTACCTCCTTCCTCTACAACCCTCTCCCCTTCCTCTCTCTACATCTCTTTCGAGCGCATATAGGCACTGCATTGACACTTTTGCAATACACACGTGAATTGATACAGCAATTGGCATGGTTTGTTAAAAACGCGGAATTTCGCCCAAATTCGAGCGAATCCGAATCGAAGGATAAATTGACTTTAAAAATAAGAAATGTACCTTTTTATTTAAAATATTCTTGGACCGTAGAACGCATGCCAAATTTTCCAATATTCATTTGAAATAGGAACAAGGGCTGCTGAGCGGAATTTTAAATATTACATATTATCTTACGAGAAATGAAAATAATCCCTAGTGGTCGATCTCGCGACATTTTTCGAGATATGTTACGCCGTTACCTTCATATATCCCATCCTGCCAAATTTTCGATCCTCTTGTGTACACCATTTAACGAATTGACCGAATTTCTCTACAGCGTGTTACACGGACCAAACAAACAACCAGTCAAAGGACAAACCAATTCATACTGCCTTTTATTATAATTAGAATCTTGCACATGGGCAGACGGACGAACAGGGTGAAAATAGAAGTTTAAAAAATAACACAAAATAAATCCAAATATGTAAGAAATCGGAATTACGAGGTGGCCATAGAATAAATACTTCCATTTTCAAAGACGGAAACAGAAATGAACAAAATATGAAACCTATCCTTAGCGATATCCTTCCCATCTGGAAAGGCGACGATGCAGGGAAATAGGAACCAATTTGTTCGAAATCCTCAGGGATCAGTTAGGCAATTCTCAGGTTAATTTACTTTCATAAGGTTCTAGGTCGGGGGTGGGCAACTTATTTTTCAATGTAGCCACAGGTGTGAGAAGTGAAATTCGCCACACCATGCAAAAATTGAGAAATTACGTTGCTCAATCGAAAATTAAAAAAATAACACACTGTTTGAACAAGTTTATTCAAAACGTACATTTTGCCCAATGCGGTGGAAATAAGAAAACCCAAGTGCCGCCTTTTATTATTGGTCGTTGTGGTAGGTAAAAGCCGGAGGCTTCACTGACACCGGTTTCCATGTTCGCATATAAACCAGGGCATCGAACCGGAACCGAACCGAAAACCGAAACAGGAAAAACCGTTATTTTTCCTGGAGTGAAACCGAACCAGAACCGAAAAAAAATATTTTCCTGGACCCGAACCGAAACCGAAAACCGTTATTTATTTCGTTCCATATTTTTCGGTTCGCATAAAAAGTGGAAGCAAAGAAGGGTTTTTCCTTTTGCTTTAGTTTGAGTCTTTCTGAAAGCCTCACGTTAAAAACCGAATAAGAAAAGGGTTGGGTTTTTCTTGAGAACATATTCTCCTCAGCCTTGGGAAGGATGTGTCTTTGCAATAATATCTGTTGGCTCAATAGTAGGATTTTTCATGTGCATCTCAATACATAGAGAGAGGGTCTACAATACATCCTGCTGATATTACCTGTTAAACGAGGCTACTGGAAAGGAACTTGGGCGGTACTTTGAAGACAGCCTCTAATTGTATTGCTACCCTCCCCCCGAACATACCCCGTAGTGTGTGTTCCCGGCAAAAATATTTCCCGATTCTTAACTTGGATTTTCCTTAAAGTTGGAGGTTAATGTCCCCATATACTTTCACTCCCTCTCCATATCCACTGAACCCTTGTATTCTGGTAGTCATTCTCTAAAACTTATCCAGGAAGGATAGCTCCGCAGTCGTGGTTTTGAGATATTCTTACTTTGGTTATCCTTTGTTACAGATTAGTAAATTTCTATTTATTTTATAGAGTGCATGTTAAAATGAGCACACATATTCGTGTTGGTTGCTTAAAACTGAAGAGAAATTAAATATGAATGCGAATTTGTTATTTTTAGTGAAATATTTTTCAGACTGCAGAAACCCACATTAGAGACTCCGCCTGAAGAAAGTTCACGACAGGCCGAATAATTAAGTCTTATTTTCTTTTTGTTTGCATGTTTAATTGCAGGGTAATATGTAGATGTACGTAGATGTTTTTTATTTGCTGCCGGGTGAAAGTCACATGCTTTCGCTTAATAATAATTTTTCGAAACGGTACTTATCATTTCAATTTCATGAAATAATGAAGTTTAACATTCTCACACTACGTGATTAAAAATATTCAGTCATCGTAAATTTGTATAATGTTAATAAACATATCTCAACCTTTCTGAATACTCGGACTCTCAATTTCTGAGGGCTTCTTCCTCATAGATATTTTATAGATTTTTTCATCCATTTAAGTAATCTCTGAATGAAAAAAATTAAGCCGTGCATTTACAGTTTTTACTATAATACGAGCAGTGGACGTGATCTACAAATTTGTTGGTGAAAATAACGTAATATCTTACTCAACTTACTGGCACTATTGAGATAAAGCGATCCCTTATTTTAACGCACGATTTGTAAATAATAATAATTCATTATTAGGCATTCCAGCTTTAGCGCATATTAGCTTCGGTCTGTCCGTTCTTCTATCAGGATGCAATTTTTTTCCGTAGCTATTCAGCGAATTTTGATAAAATTTAGTACTAAGGACTAAGCACAGTGAATTAGAAAATGAGATGAATGCTTTGCATAACATAATAAGTTTAGATTACTCTATCGCAGAAAACGTGCTCATTTATAATTTACTTTATACTTTCCTAATATGTTGAAATCATTTGCGGTGCATGTATGGTTTGTAAATTTTCAATTCAAAATATAATCTTAAATACCGTATTCACCTGAATCTAATACGACCTTTTTTCCAAATTGTCAGCTGTAAATATCAAGAGTCGTCTTACATTCGAATACGAAGTATATTTAAGCATTTAATCAATGGTTTTTACAACAAATAATATGTTAGAGTAAACAATTCACAACAGCAAATTCAAGTACGGAAATAAACAAATAGTAATAACAATAAGAAAAACATGACGGGAATAATAATTATTTAGACTAATAATCATCGTCGACGATCATAACACAGACGACGTACTTTCATCTTGCACGTAATGGCAACCGCAAGGTCAAAACAAATGAGAGCGGAAATCATTGGGATTCCACTTTCAAACGACTCACCGCGATTCACTAAGTGTGACAGTAATTTTGAATTGTGCATTCTTGATTTAAACCCTTAAGTTAAAATGACATCATGTTGAAGTACGTGGCACGAGTGCAAAGGGAAAGTTAACAAAAGGAATTAGACGGAGCTATGATACAAATTTTAAGCTGATCGTGATAAATTACGCCGAAAAAACTAATAACTGTGATGCGAGTAGAAAGTTCGGTGTATCTGAGGCAAATGTGCATCGATGGAAACTCTCAAAACAGGAACTAGAAAAAGTCAAAGCCACAAGGAAGTCGCTCAGTGGTCCAAAATTAGGCCGATTTCATGGCATTGAAGAAGAAGTAGTCAAGTTTGTGCGCACCATGAGGAAGAACGGTATGCCTGTTTCGATTGAAAGTATTATACTTAAAGCTCATGAAATTGCTAGAGGACTTAATATATCATTGCAAGAATTCAGGGCCAGCAGAAGTTGGTGCGTGAGAATGATGCGACGAAATAATTTTTCTTTACGGCGACGAACTTCGCTGTGTCAGAAATTGCCAGAAGACTATGTTGAAAAACTTCTCGCTTACCAGAAATACGTAATTGGACTTAGAAAAAGCAATAATTACCTTTTGAGCCAAATAGGAAATACCGATGAAACTCCGGTTTTCTTCGACATGCCATCTAATTATACTGTGAACGAAAAAGGTGCCAAGTCCGTCCTAATTAAAACTACAGGCAATGAAAAAATGCGAGTCACGGTAATGTTGACGGTTTTAGCAGATGGGACTAAATTACCACCATATGTGATTCTAAAGCGGAAAACAATGCCTAAGAAACATTTGCCAAATGGAATAATAGGTGTCAAGAAAAGGGGTTGGTGACTAAAGAACTAATGAGAGATTGGTAACATGTGGTGTGGAATAGACGGCCAGGAGCTTTACTAAAACAAAGAGCAATGCTTTCACCAGATGCATTCAAGGACACATCTCCTGAAATTAAAAACATAATGAGTGCGATGAATACTGATCTTATTGTAATACCTGGAGGAATGACATCGCAACTTCAAGTTTTAGATGTTGCTGTCAATAAGTGTTTTAAAAATAATTTAAAGGTTTTGTATTCTGAGTGGTTACAAAGTGGAACTCACACTTTAACACCAAAAGGAAATCTTAAGAAACCTGAAGTTGCAATGCTCTGCCAATGGATCAAGGCATCGTGGCAACAAATAAATGCAAAAGTAATAGTGAAAGGATTTAAGAAATGCTGCTTATCTAATGCCATGGATGGGAGTGAGGATGATGTTTTGTGGGAGACTGACGATGAAGTTGAGAGTGATAAAGATAGTGAGCGTGAGGAAAATAGTGAAGGTTGCATAGACAGTGATGATGACTAATACAATAAAATGATTTTATGCAGCAATTGGATTGAAATGTTTTTTTGTTGTCCTGAAATGAGTATATTCTGTCAATGTATTTACTTTATTTTTAATGTTATCTTAAAATGAATGCTACCATTTAATTTGTTTGAAAACCTGAATGGTTCTATTTGTGATGTGATCTTATGATTTTGAAATGTTAAAAGACAATGACATTCAAGAAAAGTATAAGAGAAAATAAACATTTCACAAGATTTATAATTTTTGTAGTAATGAAGGTCAATTTGAGCTTTTTTCTGTTTTGGAATCATCAAAATGGGGGGTCGTCTTAGATTCAGGGTCGTCTTGGATTTGGGTGAATACGGTAAATAAGATACATACTAAATATTCACATTTAATTAATTTATTTTCGTGTTTTGATTGTTTTTTTAAATATCACTATTTTTATAGTGAAGATGTATTTGATTTAATAACAAAATTACTTAATTAATAAACCAATTCTTGAAAGTTTCCTAAAAATATTTTAAAATCGGAGGGAAAAAAACCGGTTCGAAACGGTTCACTGACGCTTGCCGGAGCGAAACCGGAACCGAACCGAAATTTTGTTTTTTGAGTGAACCGGAGCGAAAACCGGAGCGAAGAAAATTACGGTTCGATGCCCTGATATAAACTCTACCCTCGGCATATTTTTCCGTATTCAATGGATATGAATATGTTGTCTTTTTTGAAAGACAGTGAGTTATGACTAACGAAATTTGGACGCATACGAGACCAACTCATTTGCCGCCCTAAGGCGGTGCCTTACCTGCTTACCGCCTAGAGACGGCCCTGGTGGTATCAATAAATAAGATATTTGTTACAATAAAGTGACGTTTGAATGGCGAGAATTCTCGCCATCCGTACGCAACATGTTAAGGTTTTTCGCATGTCCAGCTTTTTCACATTTTAAAATAATATCTAATATAATATTTACGTTTTTACACATTTCCAGGGGGGGCAACGGCCCCCCCCATGCCGACTCCCATGCGCCTATTGAATTCGTGCCTAGCCTTCTAAAAATTGCCCTGAGGGAGCAAACACGTTCACTAGAATTTAATAAACATACTCACCGGACACCTTCCGTGGCACATGCGCACATCGCACTCGATGTAAAGGGCGGGGCTGCCTGTGAATCGGAACGTCTTCATGTAAGCGAAGACCTGCGTCTCAAAGAGGCCTCCTTCGGTCCAAGATCCGCGGAACCGACTAATTAGCTTCTCGTCCACGGGGCATCTGGAAAGTTAGAGATTGGACTGAAGAATCAGAGCGAGCCATCTGGAATTTTTTTATTTTTTGTTTGCACGTCCATTTCTCACTCAGAAAGCAATGTATATGCTGCTGCTTCTCGATGGCATTTAGTGTTTATTTTTCGCCAAACGTCTCTACGTTCCAAAAATGTTTAGCGCAATTAAAAATAAAAGACTCCATAATTCGCCTTAGATAACAATTGAAGATCTTGACAGTTTTAGTCTCTGGAACTTCGCCAACAGAATGCTGAAATGCATCGTGTAGAAATGTGCATATAGGGGACATTAGATTAGGAAGTTTCATCGAAAACTGAAACTTTCACCCACAGCAGAATACACAATTCGAAGCAATAAACAAATATGGTTTTAAAATAGAACAGAATAGATTAGTTTTTTTGGGGTAATAAGGGACAAAACATTAGCATCTATAAAACAAAATGTAACTCATTATATAGAATCCTACATATGTACTCGTACTTTCTCAACAAATATAAAAGGCATATACAGTAGTATATATATGTAAAATTCCTAAAAATAGTCTCGCTTATAGATTTGAATGTCCTACTGTGATCTCTTTTGGTTTTAGAAAACAAAACTTCTGTATCGGTACGCCTGACAATCTACTTCAATATTTATCATGGTACGTAGCGGTGATTTTGATTATGTTAATTCAGTTTTATTTAAGAAATTTTGTAATAGTTTAATATTAATACACACACACACGCACGCGCGCAAACGAAAATACTGTTCACGGTGCGCATTGTTGCTGGCTTTTGTGGGCTTAAAAAAATAAAGCTGTTTTCACGTAATGAGTTCTAATGACATAATTTGCGGTGTTTTGTTTAATACCGCATTTACTCATGTAACCCGCGAACTCCTATTTTTGGGCCGGTTCGGAGAGAAAAAGTTTTGAGCCAGAATAATTTTTTTTAAGTCACCAATTCCCACTCCCTGAAACAAGTTCCGCTCAAGTTAAGCATCTTCTCCTTTCTACGTGACGCAATTTATTGGATGATCTCTTTATGACGATACTAGCAGAAATCTCTTTTATTAACCCCTTAACTGTTTTTGTTGTATTATTAATCAACTTCGTCCCCTCTTCTGTTTTTGACGTAATATTACGAACAGATGCAGAGCTTCACGAACTATTTGTTCAATTATCAACGGGAACTTCCCTAGGTCGATGGGGAGTTTTTTCCCCTTTCGTCTCGTGAGTAAATATTGGAAGGTTACGAACAAACGAGTCCAAACCCTTGAGATGTGGATTTCTGTCTTCCTTTCGAACAATGAAATCTTTCATTCACAAAAAATTTCACCACTCCGAATTCCGTGAAGTAGATGAGGGAAAAGGACCAAACTTGAACCTACCTATTTTCAAGCCAGCAAACCCTCAGTAATCATTAAACTATAGTTATCAGTTAGTCGGCGTATTCTTTCTGCCTACTTTTTCGAGTTTTTGCCTGCAGCGCGGGCGTAACTTACACGTTTGCTTGGTCGCATTAATACGCATATACTTCGTAGAATTCGACGTCTTTTACGAATATAAACGTAGACGCAAGCATATTGCAAAGAATTTACTATTGATACAATTTATATAATCTGTTCAGAAATCCTCGTGTAAGACGCGCACCCCCTTTGTTACCCGGCGTTTCGGGAAAAATACGGCATCTATGGCAAAATAACATATTAACAGTAAATAGGGGGAAATAATTTCAGTAAATCGTGGCGATCATGGCAGAAAGGAGAAAATTGAGTAAAGGCAATCGAAGTGTAGAAAATAATCCTATATTATCAAGGAAAAAATAAATCTTGAGGAAAAAAAAGTAATTCAGTGTTTTGAACAAGGTGAGCGTAAGAGCAATATTGCACGTAAGTTTAACTTCGCAACTTCTACAATTCATACAATTTCGTTAAATAAAGACGAAATAAAATGTTCCATTGAAGCAGCCAGTGCAGTAACTGCGAAGAAACGAACACGATCACTTATTGTTAGTAATATGCTTGAAAAAAATGGAGAAACTGCTAGTGCTGTGGATTGATTCTAAGCGTTCTAATGAACACATGCCCCTTAGTCAAGCACTTTCCCTGTTTGAACGTGTAAAGCAAGAAGAGGGTGGAGATTCTTCAAAAACATTTTATGCCAGTTCCAGTTGGTTTCAAAATTTTAAACGCCGCGCAAATATACATAGCGTTCGTTTTACAGGTGAATCAGCAAGCTCTGATAAAGATGCAGCTATAAAGTTTCCTGGCGAATTCAAGCAATTATTGAAAATGGCGAATACCCCCACACATACAATAAGTAATTTACGCGTAGATTTGAGCGCTGAAGTGACGAAAATGGTAACTCGCAGAACCTAGCGATCTATGTATGAATGCGAGCACCGCTGCGTAAGATTTAAAATTATATTAATACTGATTTTTAATGATAATTAATATTAAATAAATAAAAAAGTAGCATTAGCCAACCTTGAAATTTCGCGAACTGATCACTACTAACAATAAGTACATGTTATAATCGGTTTGTTTAGCGCAAATTTGGTTAGCGCAAAGACCATTCGGAACGTATCCTTTGCGCTAAACGAGGCATGACTGTACTTAGGTATTTTATCATACAAGCTATGAAAAAATTGTTGACATTGCACAATAAGTAAGGGCAGTTTATTCTATGCAATTTTAACAATAATTTGATTTGTTCAAAAACAGCTCTTAACGATTTTGATCAAATTTCGTAGTTACTTGAGTTTACGTCTTCAATAATACTACATAATTAATATTTCTGAAAAAATTAATGTCTATTCTAGGCAACTTTATCAACCATTTGATTGTGTGAAAAACGGCTTAAACCATTTTGATAAAATCTCGTACAGTTACTTGAGTTTACGTCTGAAATAATACTACATAGTTCATATATATCAAAAACTGAATATGAGGCTAGTTTATTCTTGGGCAACTTTAATAACAATTGGATTTTCTAAAAAACGGCTCATACGATTTTCGTCAAATTTCTTATAGTTATTTAATTTGATGTTTGTAATGATTGTACATAGTTTATACTTTTCAAAAGATAACTAAACGACGCATTAGTATATGAGAAATTTTGTGCAATGCATGTTGTACCGATTTTTTCCATAGACTTAAGGTATCCTGTAGCGCAGTTTCCAAGAACGAATCCCTCGCGTTATGGGAGGGACAATCTTATTCTTTTATTCTCTATACATTCTTTTTTCACAATTTCTATTAAGCTGCTTCCATCTTCTCCTCTCTTCCATCTTTTTAATCATCTCTTTTGTTAACCAGAGCTTCCTTATTTTCCTTGGCGTTATTTTCCCTATCCTTTTATTTGTGCTCTCTACGATACATGTTTTCATAGCCCCCCAGTTATACTCGACCGCTGTTTGTCTACCTGCATTTTCTAAGGCTTGCATAACAGCCCCTCGATAATCTTTTCTCTTTCTTCCCTTAAGCACTTCTGTAACATATTCTCTTTGACTATATTTTTAAATTCAAAGGAGACCTCATCACCATCAAATTGCGACCGGAGTCACTATATGTCCTCGGAAATTATTTCTATATCTTTGTTTGACATTAATTGAATCAATCTTATACTTCTGATGTCTCCCGGTATTTTACAATAGTATATTCGCCTGTTGTGACGCTAAACCACGTATTTGTGACTAACAATCTGTTTCTTTTACAAAAATATACCATTTTCTCTCGTCTTTTATAGGCCAAAATCCCCAACATCGCTACCGTCCTTGCCGTGCCCCACAACACCATTCCAATCCCCTACGACTACCAAGTTCTTTTTCTTCCTCGAATTGATCGTATAACTCCTCCCTGTGATAACTCGTTGGCAAATATACTTGTGTAATCACTAAGTTGGTAGTGGTTTTGCCCTGACTTCCATCAACATTAAACGGTCGCTTAGCTGCTGCAAGAAGTAAATTATATTTATCTATTTAAAATTAACGCTACTCCTCTTTGACTCTAGCTCCCACCCTTAAATCATAACAGCAAAAATATCCATCTTTACACTGTCAAACGAATAGTTAATGTGTAGGGAGCTATATTTGGTTCTCCAGAAATTGACGACGCAATTTTTCTTTTGGTTGATTTTCAGCTGCCATTCCTTCCACCACCTAGAAATGGCTTCTCAATCATTTTGGTGATACTGATGGTTTTCCGCACTGCTTATTTCTCCGTAAATGATGCTGTCGTCAGTGAAAAGCCCAATTTCACTCCTAACTACTGAGCTGATATCTCCCCTTATATAATTCGCTTAAACCGACCGGCGCCGTGGCCTTTTCTGGTGCATGTGTACTTGAAGTTTGTGTTTTAACGCTGTAACTCCAAAACCAATAAACCTAGAAAGCTGAAACTTGGGATACGCCTAAGGGCACCCTGAGGGTGTGCACCTCCGGCTTATTTTTTTTTAATTTTTGGCTTGGAACAGCACCAGGAGACAATTATATTTTCCCATAAGTTTTCACGGGATTTTCGATTTTTCGGAGTGCAAGGTTTCTTTCCTTCATTCATTAAAAACGTAAATATGGACAGATTTTCTTCTTTTTTGCTTTATTCGACGGCTAAAACTCTATGCTATCTTATTCTTTCAATGTTTACATGTTACACGGTCGAAATTTTCAGAAATACGCAATTGTTTTCGAAATTTTTCGGATTTTTCGTACTCTTTCCGGGCGTTGCCAAGGAGTCTTTCATTGTTGTGTCCGATTCAATTAATGCCAATTAAACATTCAAATTGGCGAAATAAAAGCGTTGTTCGCTTCCAACTTTTGTTTAAGCATCGAAATTAATAACGCATAGCAACATAAATATTTGAAGATAATTATACTGCTGACTGCGTCTGGGGAGCGTTTAATCATTAAATAAACGGTAATAAAAACTAAAAAACTGAAACTTCGCATCGGGAACGAGTGCAGGATATTTTTCATTTGCATCTTAAAATTACTTATTGTTAGAATCATCGTACGAAATTTAAATAACACGGGTCGTTAAGGTGTTTGTTTGTCGTAGAAACAGTTTTGTTAACCATTGTTAACGTGTACTGTCGATTGAAAAGATGCGTTTGATTTCATTTAAGTAGTTTAAATATGTTTACATTGAAAAGTATATTTTACAAGTTTTTTATTCGACGGGTAGGTATAACTGTGTATTATCTTATTCTTGCGATGCTTACATGTTACACGGTCGAAGGTTTAGATTCACTTAATTCGTTGAAATTCAAACCAAATTATAAAAATAAATGTTTTTTTGTTTGTTAAATTTTGTTTTTTTACTTAATATTTTTATTTTTGTAAAAAAATTATAAGCATATTTCCATACCAGAAGGTATTTTTGAAATAAATTTTTGAAACAAATAAATCTATTTTAATTTTTAGGTTTTTCATGGATGGTGTACATATTAATGGGAGTTTTCGGAATTAAATTTATCTATTTATCAAAAATCCAAAATAAGTCTTATACAAAAAAATGAAAATACAAAAATAAAAATTTAAAATAAAAAGGCAGCAAGCAGAAGGGAAACATCTTGCAACGTTTCCACAAACAAAGGAAACGCTAGGCCCGTTGTATTACGAGCACAACGGGCTTTTCTACTTGTCGTTTATATAAATTATAAATAATAACGGATCAAGCACACTAAGCTCAAGGACTTCTCATCTATAACAAACTTATGCTTCCTATGATTAAAAAATTCACGGTTTCAGCTAATAGCTTTGGAATTAAATCCTATGGTTTCTAATTTTTTATTAACTTCCTTTGAGGTACCTTGTCAAAAGCTTTCCTAAAATATTCCGACTTTGAAGCCACATTATTGAAATCTGTGAACTTCCTTGAAAATCTAATCTGTGGAAAATAAAAATAATTGATAAGAGATGTTTAATAGAAAAAGAAAGTTCCAAATGTGTCTTAAAATAAAAAAAATGATTTCTAACGGGCAGACACTGACCGGATGAACACATTAGCACAATTTTGCTTTTAAGAAAACATTTTAAAAAGACAATCTTTAATGGCTTCGCTTCCTAAGAGTTCCAATGTGTCGAAGGGAAAATTAGGTATACTTACCCGTATTGGTCGATGAGCTGGATCTTTTTATTAGCGCCGTTGTGGGCAAAGCAGTCATTCACTACGAGATCGAAGCCGTCTGCGGATAAAGGTAATGACGTACGGTCGGAATTAGTAATTGAGCAAACTTGTAAAACATACAGAATTAATTATACATACATGCATATATAATTATGTACACAAGTATAAATGCCTGTCAGAACAATTACGGGATTTTAATCATAAAAAATAGTAAATTTGTTTGATCTCATATTGGCTTTTGTCCAAAGCTCTAATTTTATCTAAAAATAATAATACATCTCCGTTGCTTTGCTACATAGTGTCTTTTTTGTAACGTTCCCTCTCTGCCTACCTCTTCCTCTCTCTCCCTCTTCCTCTCTGTCCCTCTTCCTCTCTCTCCCTCTTCCTCTCTCTCCCTCTTCCTCTCTCTCCCTCTTGCTCTCCCTCCCTCGCTCTCTCCAAAGGTTAAATGTATGAAGGGTTTATATTGACTCAATTTAGCCCTTATTGAAGTCGTCTGTCTGTCTGTCTTCCCTCTTCTCTCCGTCTATTTCTCTCCCTCCCTCTCCCTTCCTCTATCTCTCCCTCCCACCCCCCTTCCCTCCCTCCTTCCCTCACTCCCTCCTAATTTGTTGATATTCAAATCCTTTTTCTTTCTTTAATTTTTTTCTTCTGCATCTATTTAGGGATTTATCGCGGTTTTATTTTACACCTCCCTCCTTCGGTGTTTTTCCGCAGTGGGACTTTTTTCTGTGCTAAAAAAAGCGATTACACAGTTTTTTTCAACCCATAAAACTAACATTATCCTATGGTAATTCTTTGTCCAACTAACAAAATTTGTAATCAATATGTATGTGAAATATTGTAGTTAACTTGTATATAATATTCAAACCTGACGAAAGGGTTAAATGTAAGAAGGGACTTCACATTCTCAATTATCGTTTGTCTGTCTGTTCCTCCCTATCTCCCTTTATCTCTATCTCCCTCCTGACATCCCCTTCCCCCTTTCTCTACATTTATAGGGCTGTTTCGATAAGCAAAAGTTTGCTCGAAGAAGAATAGAAGGGCTTTTGAATTGTAAGTGGTTTCCCCTTCTCACATTTAACTCTGTACTTCATTATGGAGCCACAATTACAGAAACTCGCCTTTATTTGACACACACACACATTCATTGAGATGCATTATAATACTACTGAGTGTAAGAGAAGTCTAAGTGCAGGTGAAGTTAATAGGATGAGGTTTCTTTGAGTCTTACCGTATTTGCTTCGCATGTATATCAACAGGGTGAGAGGGTCCCCGACGCGCACAGGTCCCCCGACGCGAGCCCCTGACGTCCCGTAGCCGTGACGGATTTCCATGTAGCACTCAGGTGGGCTTAGCGTGAACACGACTGGGTTTCCGGTGGCCACCCTGGTTTATAGAGCAGGAGTCGAATGAGGAATTAGACGGACGAGAAAGGATGCTTCTCTATTCCATTTCAATTAATGTAATTTGATTTTTAAACATTTATAATCGTGGAAGAGTTATACTGGGCAATGATATTACGTTCTGTTTTTATGCTGACAGTGACTCAACATTTCCATCTATCGAAAGTAACGTTTTAATAATGTTGTTATGCCGTTCGGCCACAGTAATATGATATCGTTGAATGTCGCAGCTGTCCTTCATCGATTAGCATACACTATTGTTGACAAATCATATCAGTAAAGTTGATTAACGGATTCATCAAGCATTTTTCTATAGTCGAAACGAAACTTGAGCTCGCTTCACTACACTTGGTGAGAATGGACACAGGAAAGGATCGGGCAATTTCGTTCGCCGGAAATGTATTAAGGAAAAGGATAGGGAAAAGTTAACATAAGACAATAGTTTTGAAGAGGGGATTGATGGGAGTATTATTTTATGAAATACCTCGCATTCAAGTACTGTATATATCAAAATTAATAATTTATTTATATTATTACTCTGCAAGGATAACTATGTTTGGCAAGAAGTATACTATAACCTCGTATATCGGCCTGCTTATTCTCCACTAGGAGAAACAATCCGTAGTATCTCACGGTTCTAGCGGCAATTTCTAACAATAAGCATTTTCTGGTATATTCTGATCTAGCTCTACGTTCATCAGCACCAGTGAATATAGCTATGACGCATACGTCCTCAATAAAACCTGGGATATTATACTTTTCGAATGGTCCCCGCTTGCACTCCATTCTTCTTTTTAATGATCTTCCATTTCGTGTCGCTGAGAAACTCCGATACGCTGGCACCGTATCTATACTCGTCTTGAAAAAGTCGAACCGCTAAAGCCTAAATAAGGCCTCGTTAGGGGTACATTCAGCGATGGGACGGATTACCAAAAATTACGTGATTTCCTTAACATTCTAGGTCAAGCTGGGCAATATTTTTGCCAGACGTGTCAGCAAATGGGCACATTTTTTTCCATTGAGCGAATACTTCTGATGATCCACTTAAATCCGACTGGGTTTAAGAGTTAATGTTAAAATAAGTAATCGTATAGTAAATGTGGAAGATAAAACATTAAAATAAGAAATACTTTTTGTTGAAAGGATAAAAGCTCGAGTTTCAGCAAAAATAGAAGAATCGCAATTGAAAATATCTCTGTGCGGTTTCTGAAATTTCCTATCAGTTGACAGTTTCTCACTAAGGTTGACACTCGAAGTTGATAATATTAGCGCCTTTCAATACAGATCGGTTCTTATTCTTCCAAAAATGTCTGCTCAAAAATCTACGCATGAATCCGTATTTGTATGAAATGCATTTCAAGGTGATAACTGTCTGGGTAGCTGACCCTAGATCCACCAAAGTTTTACCATGTTCTACTCTTGTAGAGACTAATAAATCCAGAAAATTTAGTTTCTCCAATTTGCAATATTCTAGAGATATTGTACTTAAAGACGGACGTGCACGACTTACCGACTATATAAGCGATTATTTAAAGAAAAAGTGCAACAAAATTTTGAAAATACAAATCCTTGTTTTAAGTGATAATCTGACTAGGACGAGCAAATTAAAATGGTAAAATTAACTGAGTAGTAATTTATTTAGAGCGTAGAGAGTAGTTATAGTAAATGAAATATTCCTTTTTTACGAAAAATACCTATTAAAAAGCTTTGGTGACAGTTGAATTTGGTTGCGCCTTATTTTTCTGTCCCAGAAAATTCACTCTCTCGTAAATGAAAAAATCGATCGAAGTTGAAACAGATATTCAAAAAGTGAATCTGAAATGAAAAGCACAAAGAAAATGTCAAAGTTAAAGCTGTTAAATCTAAACATTAGTTATGGTTTGAATCTTTAATCGGCGAGCAAGTCCGTTCAGTTAGCATTCGTTGGGCATTCAGTCGAAGCAGCGTTCAAAAACCGATTAGGAATGAAAGAAGAAAGACAGAAGAAGGGGAGAGTATTTCGTTGAACTCACTCGACGTCTAGGAACGGAAATGTGACTGTCTTCCAGAAGTCGTAACCATATTCGCAGGTGACCTTGAAGTGCTCGTCCCATTCCTCTTCTATCAAAGGATTGTATTGTACCGTCACAGTGTTCCACATGTAGTTTTTCTGAAAGAAAGGAGAAAGAGAGATTAACATTGTTTCTGCGACATTATTTTCTCTGAGGCGTATAGTTGAGAACTTTCCAAATTTGCAGCCAACTCTAATAGGTAAAGAATTTTAAATGGCAAATTTTAACCCCCTAACTGGCACGCTGCTCTAATTAACGTGTTTTTTATATTTATCTCTGGCAACCAAGTTAATTTTACGGCCATGTAATTATATATCGATGAGTTTTCTATTGGAGTAGTGGGTGTTGAAAATCAAAGGCGACCGACAATTGAGATGACCCAACGGAAGTCGCCAAAAACAGAATATATTTGAAAATCATAGTCCAAGAAAAACATTTTTCATCACCCAAAATAGCACACATTTATAAAGGTAGACATTTGTCAAGACGCAAACCCAAAAATCACACATTTAAATGTGTGATAGAATGGATGATTTGAGGTAAGTATGGGTGGGGGAGTGGAAGGGAGAGGGCCCGGGGACCCTCGCACGCGGACCCACCGGAGGTCGGTAGATCCGTCATAACAGTATTCACATTACTTCAAAATTTCAAATAACTCATTATTATTGGTTACCAACGAGTATTACACAGTGGGAAATGGATATATGCGGCCAGCAGGTCATTTCATATTGCATGCAGATTTAGGAACAACACATTCCGGCGGCTGATAATTAAAAGCGAAATTGACCCTTTAATTGCATTTTCTCTTTCCCAATTTCGCTCAGTATCGGTATTTCCAAACTTTTCCTTCTGCTTTCCATTCTCCAATTCCTGCACTCTTTTCTCCTCCCTCTCTCTCATTTTCCCCAGTCCTATAATGGGGTGGATTTCTACATCACAATTGCCGCCTAAATATAAAAATGGAATTTTTAACAGAATGAAAATTTTCTCAAATCTAAAAACATTTCTTTGAATCTTCTTGATAATTTCCTAGGTGCCCTGTCTGGACGATCGGAGAGAAATATTTTTTTTTTAATCCGGCAGTGGTTCAGATATTGAAAAGCTTCCGCCGCTATTCATGAAAACACAAAACTCTTACCTTTACTTTTACTATGCAAAACACTGTATAATCTCCTGAGTTGTCCAACTAATGCCTCTATTGGCCTGTCTTTTCGCGCCTGGGAAAACGGTTTGTAGCATTTTTCGGTTCTAGCGACTATTTCGACGTATTTTCTGGCACGCTCTGATTTAACCTTACGATCGCTAACATCGATGGTTCTTCTTCAATGAATTCGGAGTTATTAAACTTTTCAAATATTTTCCTTTTCTATTCAATTCTTCTACTCATCAACGTCTGCCATTTCAGGTCATTCACGATCTCTGATACACTTGCATCAAACCGATATTCTCCCTTTACAAATCTAGCTGCTCTACGCTGGACCATTTCGAGCTCTCTAGTTAGGCCCTCCTCGAAAGGGCTCCAGATTGCGCAACAGTATTCCACGACGGGTCGGATTTGGGAAAAGCATGCGATTTACTTCACGCTCGAGGGGCATTTTCGCAGGACTCTGGAGGAAAGCCCTTGAACCCTGTTTGCCGATATCTATGACGGTTTTGATGTGCTCCCTATTGGACACGTTGTTACTGTGTCTCCCAAATATTTGTAGCTATTGGCCTATTTAAATTTTAATCCCGATATTTCGTACGGGTAAAGGTTGAAATTCGTGGAACTAGTGAAGTTTGTTGCGGCGCATTTCTCTATATTCAAGTCAAGTTGCCAATCTTTACACCACTTCGTAATAGCGTGAAGGTCCCATTGCAAAGTTTCCTGGTCGTTTTCTGAGTTGATTTCACCATACACAAGGTTGTCATCCGCGAAGATTCTGGCCTTACCTACTCTTTATATTATCTGCTAAATCATTTACGTGTATCAAGAACAACATTGGCTTAACTTCTCTGCGTCACTCCGGTAGTCACTTTCACGACGTCTGTTACAACTCTGTCAAAAACTACTCTCTGGGTTCTATTTGACAGGAAAGATTTACGATTTTCTCGTTAATTGAATAAGCCGTTAATTTTTACACTATTTCCATAAAGGAAACGATCTCAAAGGCTTTCTTGCAATCCAAAAACTCTGCGTCTATCCATATTCCATTGCCCGCTGCTTTCTCAATATCATGTGTGAGTAGAGATAACTGTCTCGCATGACCTGTCTCTCCGGAAAACATGCTGGTTTCTATTGAGATCACGTTTGCTTCCGAGAAATCGCATTATTGATCTACCGATAATGTGCTCAAAAACTTCCAGAAAATTGATATCAACGGTATAGGGCGTTAGTATTCCACTTGAAATTTACTTCCCGTTTTGTTTACAGGTGTAACGTGCACTGTTTTCCATATCATAGGAACTACTCCCTCATTTAGCGATGTTGTGAATACGATCTCTAGATACGGAGCTAATTCGTTCGCTAACAAGTTTATGTTGAAAATAGATATGGCTTCCGGCCCTGGCTGTTTACTTTAACATTACCGCCTTCAGATATTTCCAATTCGCTCGTTTTTTAACCTATACGCGTAGGGAATTCGATGAATTGACCGCTTACGACGCTAAAGCAACTCTTAAAGTAACGATTTATTATACTGGCCTTAAGAAAAGAGTAGCGCACACTTTCCCCGTTGTCTGTAGTTTGGTCAGGAAGAATCACACATCTGAATGAAAATTTCTAGCGTTATACATTTAACATAGTTTGTAATGGTATATATCTCACAAATTAATTTTTATTGATCTGTGTGCCAACGCACTCCTTCCTTAGCATTCCATTGTGCAACCAGTCACCCAACTTTTCCGAAATAGGTTGGCTCTATTTGGCTTGGCAGAACCCACAGATGGTTACACTTTCAGAGAACTCTTCCTCTGAATATGAGGACGATGGCGACGTTGACTGTTGTCCTTTGTTCCTATTCAGTAGAAATTTCCATTGCTATATTATCAGGGTTAGAGAAACTCTGATTTCTGGCTGAGCGGGTTCCTTGTTAAGTATTTTGATGACGATAGCATTGTTTCTATCGATATCGTTAGGAGGCTGATCGGATTCGTCTTGTTGACCATTTTCACCGTTAATTTGTTGAACACTTCGGCGAAAATGTACACATTCGGTATTAATAAATTGTCTATACTCGAACGACAACAGTGAGGACTACAGAAACTTGTGTGAAGTCAGAGATCTGACTTGTGATAATTATAAAAGAAGACTCGTCCAAAACAAAAAGATATAACGTATTAACGAAGTATATGATCATTATTTTAATTATTTTTCCTAAACTTAACTGAAACATGTAAGTGTTTTAGAAGGGAAGAGAGAAGGAAAGTTCAATACGCATGTGGTGTGGAAAAGAACGGTAGACCAAAGGTGGGGGTTGGTTTATGATTGGAGGTAGATAGGCGATAATGTAATATGACTTTTTTCATTACAAATTTGAAGCACTGGTTATGCAAATTAAAAGCTATTGTTTTATCCCACTGAAGGAAACTAAATCGATAATACCAGTATGATTTTCTAAAATAAAAACTGCAGAGACTTGTAGGGTTATAATAAACAACGTTAATAAATGAATCGCTAGAATTTTGGTTAGGATGTCTGATTCGAAATGTTATGGCCAGCGGTTTCGAATCCGTACGAGGGCATGGTTTTAATGTTATTACGCTCATTACAAGAACCGGGTAACGGCTGTTTGTGAACTACTCAGAATAAACAAAAAATCATCTGCAATTCTGTTAATTAATCATACACTGCAAATTACCTCATCAGCATCATCTGTTTAATTAAATATGATTGAGCATACTTAAGTATTACATTTTTTCAATTAAAATTTGTGATAGAATTCGAATGACCAGAAATTATTGCTCCAGTTCTATACTTTTATTGTTTATCGATATCCATTGCACTTTGTGTACAAGAAGATAAAGTGACAAAGTAGATTTTCAAGCGCCTGGATATATCTCCGCAACTGCAACAAAGCGAATTTCGGATGTCCGTCCGCCCGATCACTCGGGAGACTTCGACGCCCTGGGATGGCATGCGCGGCGTGGAAATTCATACCCGACGCGAGGCGAAGAGCTTTTTCCGACGCTCCCGCAAAGCGGAGTTGTATTCGGTTTCCCGAAAACCATTTGAAAGCCTCGAAAACTTTCCACATTCAACGGGTGTCACAATCGCTGCGTCTACGACAAGGTTAAGGCGAGAGTGTCCGGGAAGAGAGCGAGGGCGAACACGGGGTCGCGTGCGTCGATGCGGGCGAGCAGCACGCGGCTGGCTACACGCGTGCCACGATTTTCATAGACACAATGGGAGGCGCAGAATTTGCGAACAATGTTCGCCTTTCATTTTGCTGCAGACGCAGAAGAAAACATCGTTTTCGTCTCGAATCATCTATTCTTCCGCCCCTTTTCGTCCCCTCTAGCCCCTGCATGCCCCTTACTATTCCCCAGCCGCCAACCTACGGCATCTCTACCCGAACCAACTCCCGCCCCCTCGGGAGACACCTTGCATTTGCATCCCCAACAATCGTTTTACATCCATCCGCCCCCTCCCCCACGGCAAGGTCGCAGCCCCCCTCTTTCTCCCTTGCCACCGGAGGCGGAAGCATTAAACCGGCCCCGACCCCATCTCGTTCGATACGAGGAGGCAGGAAGGCGTGACCAAAGGCCGACTCTCTTTTCCTCTTTCCCTCTCCCTCCACTCTCCCTCCTCTCTCCCTCTCCCTCCTCTCTCCCTCTCTCTCCTCCTCCCTCCTCTCTCTCCCTCCCTCCTCTCTCTCCCTCCCTCCTCTCTCTCCCTCCCTCTCCTCTCTCTCTCCCTCCCTCTCCGTCTCTCTCTCTCTCGCTCGTATTAAAAGCATTCAAAGCACGCTTACACCCATAAGGATTGAAATAACAATAGGATTTCGAGGTCTAACAATGTAGGTAATTTGTTATCAAGGCAACATCCCGTTAAAGTGGCAGGATTTCCCCAAACTATGTGAATTAAACAGTTAACATGAGCGATTTAGAACTGCAGGCAGACAAAGATGAACAAAATAAAAAACTTGATAATTTTTTCTTCAAAATGGTTCAGATCCGAAGATCGTAAGTTAATTCTTTCTAATTTTAATCTAAATGAAATTAAGTAAAAAACATTTTTTGTTTATGCAAACTTCACTCAAACTGCACTCAAAGGTAGAAAATAATTTTTTCCTGGACAAAAAATATTATTGAAAAAGTTGTATGCTTCGTAAAAGTGGGTGGCTTTTTTCTTTTCTAATTATTATATTTCATCTTCCTCATAAATTAGTACTTACTGTTGGTCACTTACTTAACATATACAGGTGAGCCCCGTGCGACCGCAGTCTAATATCTTTTTTACTTTCTCATACGAAGTATCGAGAAAGTATTGTTTTCGCGAAAAAATTCGACCTCGAGATTTTTACGGAAATATACGTTTTAGGTGTCGCTGAATCCGAAAAAGTGGTTTTCGCAATGCCGTCTGTCTGTCTGTTACTGGCGCTGGAGCCTAGACGGTCAAACGAAAATGAATGAAATCTCGTACTTAGGCATTTTATCATACTGAGCAGAGTATACATAGAAATGGTTGACATTGATCAATAATTAAGAGTAGTTTATTCCACGCATTTTTAACAACAATCCGATTTTCTCAAAAACGGCTCTAACGATTTTGATCAAATTTCGTACAGTTACTTGAGCTTACGTCTTCAATAATACTATATAGTTCATATTTCTCAAAAAATGAATATAAGGCTAGTTTATTCTAGGCAACTTTAACAATAATTCGATTTTCTCAAAAACGGCTCTAACGATTTTGATCAAATTTCGTACAGTTACTTGAGTATACATCTACAATAATACTACGTATTTAATTTTTCTCAATGAATGAATATAAGGCTAGTTTATTCTTGGGCAACTTTAACAAAAATTGGATTTTCTAAAAACAGGCTCATACGATTTTCATTTTCTAAAGATAACTAAATGACGCATTAGTACCCATATATGAGAAAGTTTGTACAATGTATGTTGTACCGATTTTTTAATTTCGCACTAATCAAATTTCATAACGTATCCTAAATATTGTGATATTTCAGCAGTGTTGCATAATATTTCATCATCTGGTGGCCAATTTCACTCTTTTTCGTGTATGTTTCACGGGTCTAACAAAAAAAATATATCTCCTAAGGCGGAAAACATTTGAAAAACGGAAATAGAAATATGATTCATGCTTCATGTTTCTTTGACATCATTGGATCGTAAAGAATGTTTTTGATGATTTATATTTTTAAAATCTATAATTATCGACAGTTACTTTATTACAATGTGAATTAACCGTATTGACATGTCATTATAAATAATAATAAAACAATAACGCTACACATAAGAAAATTATATAATTTTGATCTACATATGAAAAAACGTGGTACGCGAGGAGAGATCTTAATGTTTGAATGCATATAATGTATAATAATATGTAATCAGTGATGAGCTGGAAAAAATTAAGAATCGGCTCTAAAAAAAAGGAAATTTGGATAAGATGGCGGGGGAGGCCTATATGCCAGGGGCACCATATCGCTCTAGTTTAGTAATACCGCCCCGCTAGCTTAACAAGTGTTCCGTTCGCAATATATTCCATTTCATACACTGTCGGTAATTGACTATCAGATAGGGAAAAATGTACTTGAAAGGACAAAATCAATAAATTTCCATATTTTCTAAAAATTCAGAGAAAAATTAAAACAGGCTCGCGGGAGCCGGCTTCAGCTCATCACTGTATATAATGATATATAAATTCAGAAAACCCAACTCGCACTACTATGGGTTTGATCTATAAGCGGAGCTGCAAGAGCATCGTCGATCAGTGCATGACTTTGTTGGAGGGGCACGAGTGAGTGCCGTGAAGCGGGGCTGCGACGGACTATTTGAATGCTACCGACAAGTTTTACGTAATAAGCGAAAAAAAGCTAAGCAGTCGATCCTGTACTCTTTTTAAAATAAAACTTTGTAGGTGTTCTGAGAAATATTTTGAAATAATGTTACGTTTACCGCTAAAAAGTTTTTTAGTCTTCCTGTTTACTATGTAATTTTATAGTTTGTTTAATAAATTACGTTCTAAAAGTCTGGTAGAAATATTTTTTACATTGAATGTAGGTCCAAAAATACCATTTGGGAAGTTATTTCCCTCTGGGCGCCTAAAGGTTATGGTGACCCGACGAACGCGGATTTTCGCTTAACGCGAAGACCTCAGGAACGCATCCTCCGCGTTAAGCGGGGCTCACCTGTACTCATATTAATGCCAACGTAACGGAAAAGTTACCCGAAAATGCAGTTAAGGTAAAATGTGATTTGAGCATGTCACGAGTTAAAAGGTAATCTTATATAATTCGTTTGTGTTTATTGAGAAAGATATGCAATTCAGTCCATCAAGTTTTCTATGAGAATGAACTGTTTGACACTCTTCTATTTACATAGGATATTTACGTGATTTAGGTTTCCTACTGGCAGCTGGCAAGGAATTAAAAATAACACTTGATAAATAACGTGCTTATTATATTATTTCACGCATTAAAAAATACCTTGGTTAAAAACCGGAAAACGCCGACTCAATATCTCACGCCAGGCGCGAAGTAAGCGTTTCGCGGATGGGCTACCCGCAAACGATAAATGGGAAAATCTCGTGTTATGTCCGCACCCCTTTTTGATGGGATCTTTTGGGGCGAAAAGTGCGGGTATTACACGACTAAGTACGGTATTAGTGGTGGAAAATATAAGAAGACGCTTTTGGGATTATATTTGGATTGCGATTGTAAAGTAAGTAAAGCAAGATGCACGAGAGGGAAATAAGCTTAAAGAGTAAATGAATGTGAACTAATGATTCTGTCTCTGGTGCGCTCCTGAGGTGAGTGCAGTTTTATGCAAAATAGATGAAGTGGTAGAAATGTATGTGTGTGTATATATATATATATATATGTGTGTGTGTGTGTATGAAACGCTGTCCACGAATGATGGCGTGTTACGCAAAATTCACGATATTAACTTTTCTAGGTAATATACATCTTCTGACATATACGTTGCAGCAAAATTTGTTTTGTACATTATGAAAAGATACAACCATTCATAGAAATATTTCATTCGCTTTATATTAAAGACTTATACGGCTGATTGCGCGAGGTGAATTTAGTATGACACCGTCACTCCGTATCTTATTATCTAAAACATATAGACGCTTCTTACATAGGATATAGGAGGAGGATACAAATTACGAGGCACTTTCAGATGAGCTAGAATCTTAAAATTTGGTATGTAGATAGATATAGTAGTAAAACAGATGAGAAAATTCAAAAATTACAAAAATGTTATTTTTTGCCGTTAAAAATCCAAAAATTTAAATAAATCTTTAATTTTTTAGGTATTTCTAAATGTGCTGCAATGCTGACATTTTTTCTCACTGTAGAATTCGCTAAATAACCAAAACTAGACTTTAGAAATTTAAATGTTTATTTATTTGGCCGTTAAAAATCCATAAAAGTTAAACAAATAGACATATGTTTATGCACTTTCGATCGAGCTAAGGAGCTGAAAATTTTCAGAAAGTTAGAGATTGATGCACCAGCAGCAACTGACATTGAAAATTACAGTGAATTTTATTGTTGTGGTCGTTAAAAATTCACAATTTTTAAACAATTAAATCAATATAAATGCATTAGTATAGGTGCTACATCAATTAACTTCGGCAGAAATGTGTGACGTTTGTAAAAAAAATGGAAAAAATATAAAATTCTTAAAATTGCAATTTGCAGTTGATTTTTCGCCCCATTATTGTCCCGTACGAGGATTGATGACACAGAGACTTCAAATTTGGCACGATTATAAGTTGTCAGTCACAACCAATGGAAAAATTCGACGTCGTTAGAATTGCAATTTTTAGGGGTTGTTTTTACCCCATTATTGAAAGTAGGAAATCTAAGTTGTCTATAGAAACCAGAGAGAACACTGATTGCGCTAGAATGTCTTGAAAAGAAAATCTTATAAAATTAACGGAGTCGGTTTTATGATGAGGTAAAGCAGAATACATTAAATCGTGCAAATGATTTGTCGCAATTCACGGATAGTAATGGCGGAAATACACCAAAAAGGTTCGTTTTCTCAAAGTAATGAAAAATAAGCTATTTCCGAGGATTATACTATTGTGCGATCAAACGGAAGCGTCGAATGAAGTTTTATTCGAGAATGTTCGCTCAACTCCTCGGTTCAAAGCTTCGATACTTTTTCCCATCTTTTTATGACTCCTTCAGTTCGTCTCTCCGATAAACGAACAATCTAATGACATTTAATAATTCCTTTAATGCTTCATTTAAGCCGCAACACGGGCCTATCTTCCAGGATACGTCATCTCCATTAATATTCTCCGTTATTCCGAGAGAGAGAGATAGATAGGCCTCCCGTTCGGTCCTTTCCTCCGTGACCTGCACTGCGTGCGTGTGTGATTTGCTCTCCTCGCGTGGGAGGACCGTTAAACGTCGAGGAGAAGAGGATTTCACGATGCTTATCCGATCGCTAGGGCATTGTTTGTGGAACAAATCCCCTCAAATAACTCGACCGCGAACCATTAACGACCGATTTCAGATAATAACGGGCTTGCTTTAGACCGGCGCTTCCGAAACTCTATGCATCTGCGACCACCCCCTATTAGGGCAGCAGGACTTCGCGCCCCTCCTATTAGGGAAGCAGGACTTCTCGCGGCCGCCTTTAACCCAACAGGTAAAAAAATAAAAGTATTAAATGAACTTCTAGATCGTAATATCAGGCAAAATATAAACATAGGGGTCATAAGAATCACATCAATTAAATTTGTAACAAAAATACTTTTAAAATTTTAAAAGCCATCTTCTAAAAGTTTTAATACTGAATAAGTTGAGAATACTGAATTTAATACTGAATTAGTATCTCGCGGCGAAATGTAATTGACTTAAGTTTGTCATGACTCACTAACTTTTAGAATTCTTTTCGTTACAAATTTATAATTCCTGAATAATTGGCGTGCTCCATTGATATTATTTATTTATTTTTTACCTTTAGTGTTTTCTAAGAATCGATTTTAAAATATATTCATCGCTATTTATATTTTCTAATTTAGAAGTAAAACATTTTTTTCAATTCATATAATTTACTTTTATTAAAGAATTTCAAATACAATTGCATTTTTTTACATTAAAATAAAATTCAAGGAAATTCTTCTAATAGAAAATTTTATTTGGAAACATTTTCCTGTGAAAGCAGGGCTCAAAAGAATTTAAACGACTTCCGCGTAGATGCGATCACAGGTATTGTGAGGAGAGATTATTTGGTCTTTTTAGTTGAAATTAATTTAGAGAGCGCTGAGATAAAATATCCAATGGAAAGATCTCGTTGCAAGGAAGTATTATGCTGAAGACAGATGTCTCTAAATGTCGCTGATCAGTGCATAACTATGGAGGTAAACGCACCCATATCTCGATTAAGGCAAATGATGCGATCATTTCGTTATTCGAAAAACTTGATGGACCACGGCATTAATTTTTTTCCACATTTCGCTAAAATTCATGTGTTGGCATAATGACGTCATCATAATTTTACGCCGTAGTTTAAAATCAATGGGCTTACAATGTAACCCACTTATTCTCATTAAAAGCACTTAATCGATGCTGTCTTCTTCTATTATATTATTTTCTTTAAATCTACGTGATCCACGAATATTATAATTTTTTCGCCTATTATCAAAACGCTTATAAGTCTAGAATGGACTTTCCAATTGAAATCCTACTTTCTGGATTTATTTAGCCGTACTCCTTTTAAATTTTAGGCTGTTCAAAGTCTACGGCTAGGTCATGGTTTGGTTTTCAGAAGCATTTCTTCCCTTCATTTGAATAACATGGGAAGAGCTGAAATGTAGCGTGCAAACACTTTTTTCGATAACATTTTTAAATTACTTATAATTATCGTACTGAGGCGGGGAATGAACAAAAGAAAGCCTAAAAAATGGAAAATTTATTTTCTTACCGTAGATTTTCGAATGCGTGTCTAATAGATATACAAAATCCTTTTTCGCGCTAAAATTTCAGTTTTTGACGGAAAAATCGTTCGCCGTCAAGGTAACTTACATTGCTATATTTCCTACGATATAAGTAATCGTAATATGATTTAGTACAGCTTATTTTGCTTATCAAAATGATTATATAGATGGAAAGAAAGAGGGGAGAGTGGATGTTGGGTGGAAGATAAGGAGTGAGGGATAAAATTAGGAAAAGGCGGAATGAAGAGGCAGAAACATTCCATTTTGTGGTTTTTTTTTGACATTACCAAGTATTTCCTTAGTTAATATGTTTTTAAGGCACATATCACTTTGTCATGTAATTCTTTTTGAAGCTTAATATCTCGCAAACGACTGAACCGAATTTGATGAAATTTTCAGGATAGCATTATGATATAATAACAAAACGTGTAATGAATCGGACTCGAAATCGAAGACCCGGGTTCGACTCCAGGGGATAATTTCCATTTCCCATAAGGTAACGTAAAAATGGACATTTCGACGTGCAGACTTTCATTCTTTTTTAGATTAAAATTAGAGAGAATTGACCTACAGTCTTCGGATATAAATCATTTTGAAGAAAAAATTATAAAGTTTCTTATTCTTGTCATCTTTTTTCCGCCTACAGTTCGAAATCGCTCAATTTAAACGTTTAATTCACACAATTTGAGGAAATCTTGCCATTTTTAACGGGATGTTACCTTGCCTACCTATTCCATTGTTAGACCTCGATATCATATTGTTATTTCAATCCTTATGTGTATAAACGTGCTTTGAATGCTTTTAATACGAGATAGAGGGAGAGAGACTGGGGGCGAGGGAGGAGGGAGAGATGGGGAGAGAGAGGGAGGGAGGGGGAAACGATTATCAAGACAGTTGAAGTTTCTGATGTTAATATGATCTCCCTAAATAGTTGGAACGATCGTATCTTTCCTCTCGTCATTTTTGACGGGCATTACACTAGTGTTATATATAGTCATCAATCTGTTGGCAAAAAAAGAGAAGCTCGTAAGCAATCTTTAATTAAATTTTGTTTTTAACTTCCATTTGTTTTTGTCGGCTTATTAAATACTACGCCGTATAAAATTCAGACGAACGCTGTATTTTTGAACATGCAACACCAAACTCACCCCAGCGTGCACAGTAATCTGGCTTCGCTGGAGTGACCTCGTGATTCGTGAGGGAATCCCTCTCAGAATGCCACTCACCGTTGGGTTCTTCCGGCTGTCTTGGTTGTGCGTGTTCTTTCCCAGCGTGCCGCAGCGGTTCAGTTGGATGAAGAACTCGTAGTAATCTCTGCCGGTTCCGTTAATGTAGACGCAGTCTGGATCGTACGAGTAGCCTTTTTGGAGTATAATGAAAATGTTCAAATTTGGCGCTGAAAATTACTGAGGAATTGCTTGCAGTTTTTGTCAAAGAAATATAAAACTAATTAAAAAACAAATAATGGGCTAAAAAAGGCAAAGAGAGGCGACGAGAATATATCATATACCAGTGTTTTTCAAAATTTTTGTATTGCGACCCAATGGAATGGTTCGCGACCCAGTCGAAGGGCAGACAAAATGGGACCAAACATGTTATCAAATGAGTTTTCATTAATTCTCGATATAAATTTCCTCATACTATTGGCATTTATATGACGAGAGCATTTAGTTCCCTGCAATTTTTGACACGTTTCAGCTGGTTATGTAATGAGTGTTCAGATTTTCCTCGTGAGCCTCGCGACCCATTAATGGGTCGCGACCCGTACTTTGAAAAACACTGGCGTAGACGACGCCCTCTTACGGTAAATTGAGAAATCCCAGCCATGGATCTGGAATTTATGACTGAAATTTGACCTATCGGTTTACGTGCATAAGAAATGTTAAGAAAGCTACAGAGGCTGAATAGCCACGTGCGCAAGCACTCGACAACGAGACGTAATGCAAACAGCGACGCTGCTTAATTAACAGATGAACCCTAAATGTATACAAATATGTTTTCAAGAGACGAGGGAAATGACATAAGAGTTCGAAAATACGAAACAATTTTTCATTATTTTGGGTATGTTTTGGCTACGCATATGCTTTCCTAAACTTCAAAGGTTTTGTTTCCTGGTTTATTTTAGATTCGGGTTGTTGGGTTCCATTTGTGTGACTATGTTATTTTTCTTATAGGGAGTTCTTTCTGTCATTTGCCTTATTCAAAAGTCATCGGCGTCCTCCAAGGGCGGATCTAGGCTTCATCCAATAATGGGGGTAATCCAGAATTAAAAACAATAAACTATATGAAAATATCGTAATTCACGTGCATATATTTTAATACAGAAAAAGGAAATATATAACATTTTGTACAGCAAAATGAATGTAGTAAAGCAGCATAGTTCTTTCCTGACGTGCCCAGCACGTAGGACGAGGTTTAGGGGTTAATTATTTTCTAGAAATCTTGGGAGGGGGAGGTAATTACCTCCTCTAACCCTCCCCTTTCCCCTGTATCCTTCCTTGGCGTCCGCTGCTTTTGATTCCATATGGCGTTCCTTATTTCTCGTCCTCTTATTGTTTTGTGTTTACGGTCTCTAAAATTCTCAATTTACGCCGCTGCCTGTACTACAATGCTAACAATAAAATTCTAATTCACTCAATTGAATTTAACCTAAAAAATTGTTAAAACTAAAATAATAAATACTCAAGGATTTTCTGTTGCTAACCAGAAGAGTAGAGGAGACCAGCGAAGGAGCCGTTGAAACCGATGCGAATCTTCATGTAGTCATCTTGACACTCGGCTTCAATGTCTGAAATAAAAAAGAAAAACTTCCTGTTAGTCCTCCGTTTTGAATTAAAGAGAAAAAAGAAGTGCGATTTAAAAGAGACGCAATGATTTCATAATCTCCCACGAATAATTAAATGAAATTTCACTTGCATCCTTCAATTCCACAGAGGCTTAAGTGCTGATAATTAAGTAAACGAAAGGTTTTTGAGGATGTAGACAAAGTAGAAGAAAAGGCGAAGGAATTAATTGGAGAAGAGGAATGGGAGATTCCCGGAAAGGAGGAAGGCAACCGTCATTGAAATGTGAACGAGAGAATTCTTGAGGTGGTGCACGTTATTATGTTCTCACCCGGTTGGTCGTCACGTGATCAGGATAAGTTAGGGAGAGGATATTTCTTGTGAGTCACGTTCATGGCATAAGGGAAACGTAATATTTTCTAGCAGCTTAAAACAAATTGAAAATATATACACAAGTGCCTTATCTCTTCCAAACTTCAGATCAACTTCTCTTTCCAAAATGTATTTTATATCTTTTAGCCTTGAGAAAAGTTTCTCTTATGCATTTGTTTTTCCTCTCTTAGTCAGATATAATAAAAATGATTTGAAAATAATAAACATTAAAGATGTATTTACATGGTTAATTTATAAAATCAGCGTTTGCATACATTTTTAACAGGGATATATTCGAGCATTTCCAATGTATTATTTATAGGCAGGGCCGGGCGAATCGGGGCGACCGCCCATGGTCCCGCGATTTCAGAGGACTTGCGCTTCTGTTACCGCAAGGAAATTCTAAACTTAATTTGGCTGTTAATGATAACGGGGTCCCACATAGGTCGATTTGCTCTGGGCCCCGCACCTCTGTTTGGGCGGCCCTGGTTATAGAGATAATATTGTGGCATAAACGGTGTACATTTTAACAAAACTTTCGCGATTGGGTTTTCAATGTATAAAAGGAACGACGAGAAAAAACAGAAATTGTTTACCAGAAACATTGACGAACAATCCTTGTACTGAATGTTTGCACACAAAAAAATAGAGCGCTAAAAAGAAGTCAGAGAAAGGAAAATGTTTTTCGCGCAGATATAGTAATCGTATGAAAAGTCTGATTTAAAGAGCAAAATGTAATATGTAGCTTAAAAATATTTTAAGAAATATGTGACGATTTCTATAAATATCTCGTGAAGGAAAATAGAGAGCAAATAAGAAGGATTAGGAATGCACACGGCGATATGATCGTGGACGAGTAGGAGAAAGCTAGCGAACTGGTATGCTAGCGTATTTATAAAAAAAAGAAGCGACCTTAGGGAATATAACTCGGTCTTTAATAGAAATGCTTTTATACGGTATATAATTATTGCGGTGGCCCTCAAGGGGCCAAATATATATGAGAATAAAAGACATTTTGAAAAATCATAGATATGATAAAGCAGGGGTTCCCATTACGTCACCCGCGAGCGACCGGTCGCCCTTTAGGTCGCTTTAGGATTGGAGTCGCCTGCGGAGTAGCGATGTGATAGAAAAATTAAAAAGCTGAATTCTAAAGACGTTTTATAGATTTTAAATACATATATTGTAACATTTTTTGCCGAAGTTGACGTTGAAGAAATTTCTAGCAAAATAGATGTTCAACATGGATGCAACAGATCTGGAAAATGAAATATTATGTTGCAAAGTGATATAGAGTTGAAAGCAAGATATAACAATTCAAATGTTTGTTTCATATGAAAAATTTTCAAATATAAAAAGATTTGCATTTATTTTGGAAGCATATTTTCCTTCCACTTATTTATGTGAATCGATAATTTTTAATATGAACCTAATTTAATATAGAACCAGAAATGCACTCACCAATGTACACATCTTAAAGACTTTACGTCTTTCAGTTTAGAGTTACAAGCTCAATTAACAATCACTGGATAAATGTATGCAATGTAAACGTGCCCATACTCGTTTAACTGAAGAATAAAGTTAGCAATTATTTATTTTGTCGATCTTCATAAATTGTGTATAATTAAGTCTTTCTTTACGGTTATTTTTGCGTTTAACTTAATGTTACAATACCATGAAGTATATGTTTAAAAAATTTAGTACTCCGCAAGACAATTTACAGAATGAAATTAGTCCTTGGTATAAAAAAGTTTGGGCCCCACTGGGATAGAGAATCACGAATCGTGAGACCGGATGATGGCATAGCGGAGAAGCAAAATTTTGAGTCTAGGAAAATTAGAAAATAACTGTTAATATAAGCATGAGTTCTGCAACGACATTTCTTGCATGACTCAATTATTAGTGCCATATAAGGACATTGGTGGATGGATAGAGAGCCGAGGTTAGCATGTTATTTTCTAAAGCTCTTTATGTATTACCTCACAGTGATTTATCAAATGAATGAGGACAGCTTTGTTAAAAGGAGCATCTTACCATTATGGTTTCCTAATAGGCATATCTCAAATGGTTGAATTAGGACCGAGTTATTGAAATTTCTTTCGCAGCAGGAATACAACCTTGGATGGTTTTAAATCCTTTATTAATATCGAATTATGTAAAGGATATCGTTAATATCTAAATTCTGAAGTGTGACTTTTCGCAGATACCAGAATTAAATATGGGCGAATAAATAGTGAGAAATTAAGCAGAAAGTTACCGAACTGTTTACGGAATGAGTGATAACGTGAAAAAATTCAAAATGACAACTGGCTCTCAAGCTTTTTCAATTTAAGGAACTTTATATCCATTCAAAACATTTCCTGGCACTTTAGAGCAATAGGAAGGAAAGGGGAATCAAAGAATGTAAAGCAGCGTGAGAGTTTCTTATTTTAAAAAAATCAAAATAGCAATAGGCAAACAGGTGCTAACATATTTCATGAGAACAGATGCCATTGGCTCTGGCACGAACAGTTGACGTTCGCATTTTTCCCTCAATCGTTTTTAGATTCTCTATTATTACTTGTGGCGTTCACCAATGCAGATATCCAAACTAGGGCAACTAGGTGTTGAGTGAAGTAAGTCAGTGTTCACCAATAGAAGAACCACTGGGGCGTCGGAAAGAAACATTTACACGCGTAAATTCGTCATCGAAGTATAAAAACTAAATACACGAAATCTTAATGAAAAAGATCTTTTAAAATGCCTTCACAAACCCTGAGGAGATAAATGTCAAGCAGAACTCTAGGAAGCCACGAACCATGTTTACTTGGATCAGATGATCACTTTTTGGAGAGATCAACGGGCGAGAGAAGATGGCGTGGGCGCAGAGGAACATGGAGTGATTCATGTTAGGGACCACCCGCCGAGACCGCAAGAGGAACGACTGGGTAAGAAAGACAACTGGAGTCTGTGACGTGATTAGAAGAGAGAAGGCGCTAAAAGAAATGATCAGCGTTGGATCTCCAGTGCCATCGAATGGATCTCAATAAACATCAAGAGAAAGAAAGACAAGTGGGACAGAGAGCTTGTTATGTTCTTGAGGCAAACTTGGAGGAGGGAGGCAGTTGACATGGAAAACTGGAAAAGTCTGGGAGAGTCCTTTATCCGTCAGTAGATTTGTGTGTGTAAATCACGGATGGCAAATGATTTCTGTCTCGCGTGCCAAGAAAGTAATGTGAATCATCGGAATTTTTTTCGTGTGCCACTATTTTACTCTTTCTCTAAGAAACTTCATATTTTATACAGAAATTACAAGCTTACGCGTGCCAAATAAAAACGCAAGCGTGCCACTTCTGGCACGCGTGCCACGCATTTGCTATCCCTGATATAAATGTTTATGGAAGAGGAAAGGTAAATAGGTATGTCAATGGCAACTAGGTGCTGACGAAGGGATCATCCAGAAAGCTTCAATTCACGGGTGTAAATATGTATCCTTTATTAGTGTCCACTGGGTTTACTTTACATTAAGAAAATAATGTAATATTTAGGTTTAAGTTCTTTTCTTCGTCGTAGGTATGCCATTCACTTCTACTTTTAAAAATGCTACATTTGATAATAAATGTATTTCGGTAATTATAGCAGATATTTACTTAAGTTGCAAAGAATTTTTACGTTGACAACACTTTAGTAGCCTCGCAATTTTGGATAGGATCAATAATTTTGGCATTTAAGATATATGAATAAATATGCTCAAACAATAAGAAGACCGAAAATACAATTTAAATAACAAATATTGATGGGATTTAACAATAGTTTTATTATTGTAGTTTTTGTCTTTCCAACACTCTATTTAGAGATAATAGAGGTTCCCTTGACAAAAATATGTTCACATAAAAAAACGATAAATTTTCCTGTTAAGAAAATCGTGCGTCAAAACAACGCCCTTAAAATATAAAAATGCTGAGAATTGTGAGAGCGAGTTTGATGAAAGCAGAAATTGAAAGATAAAAGGAAAAAATGCTTTGAGAATATATTCATTTACGGCGTTTTGACGGATTGTTGTGAAAGATTTCGTTAGTCAGTTTTCTTACATAGGAACCTCTATTTAATATTTTGGCTTCATTGAAAGAGTTTCAGACGTATTTTTATCTTTTCCAAACCACCTGATTGATGGAATATTTAAGCAGCTCTCTCATTATTTAAAAAACACTCCAAATTCTACAGTTAATTGCATAATTTTCGTAGGAACCATAATTCATGATACGTTTTTCATAAGGTTCGAATTCATTACACTAATAAAACAATCGATCAAACAATGAAGTTTATATTTATTGCTAAGAAAATGTAAACCCATGTCCAGCGATTAATATAAATCCGATAGTTGTCGCAGATATGAATTGTTTTTTACATTCACACTTGGTTTATTAACATGTCTATATATTACTTTAAACCTAGGTAAACATTATTGTGTACTTTGAGAGATTTTTGGATGATTAACCGTGTCAGTGAAATAAAAATTTTGAACTCAATTTGCTTAATTTGTCGTCTAAAAATCTCGAGGAGAGAGCGGGAGAATATGAGAGAAGAGAATGGTGGGAGAGAATGGAAGAAGAGGTTTAGAGGGAGAATAGGAAGCGTTTTCATTTTAATTTGATACTTTATTCGTGCATATCCGTCGTATTTGATGGAAAACTACACTAGAAAGTGGAAATTATTTCTAGAATCGACAGGTGTAGATTTCTGCGAATGCGATAAAAAAATTAATTTTAGTGTCGCTTCGACGGCACCAACAGCCATACTTCTTTAATGTAAACAAGTAAACATGAGTGAAACTCACGCTGCACGCGGGTGTTGTTGAATCTCCGCCTCCGCTCCCTGTCCCATCCTCCGACGGGGTTGCTATGTCCCGATCGCCAATCCGCACCTCCTTCTTCCCCATCCTCCTCCTCATCCTCCTCGTCCGAATCTTCGTCTTCGTCCTCCAGGTCGTCCTCGTCTTCCAGGATGGGAGGATGACGCGAAGGTCTCCTGGATCGCACTTGGTGCTGGTGCAATCTCGACGGTGCCCCCTGTTGCCCTTCCTCGTAGTTGGCACCCGTGTTCTCTGCTAGGAACACCACCTACCGAGAGAGAGAGAGATGTTGTTTTTTTAAGTACAAGTAGAAAGAAGAAACCTCTTTTGGACAAAAGATCGACCGATAAGAGATGTTCCGGAAGGCCAATTGGAACATGGACGCAGACAAAAGAAAGACGCGTTTCCGCCCCTCGCGATCGTTTTCGCGGTTGCCAACAAGGCTTCTTGAGGATACATCTCATCTTGAGACATTCATCGCGTGGTAGTCTGTCACATACTTCTTGATCGTCGATTCATCTGGAGAACACTGGACAACATGCTCAGTTGTTTCAGGAAAGACATATCGGTCTGTCGGATCTTTACCTTTCGCAGAGCTGTACAGTACGTACACTTCTTACATTTCTGAAATGTTGATAATGGCAAAAGAAACCCATAGGTCATAGCCATGTATGATTACTCATTGAATACTTTTCACTCCCCTGGTCTGAACTGTCCACTCCTCTTCTTCCACAGTTGTCAAAGTGAATAGTTTCCGTTGTTTGTTTCTTTGTCATCACAAAAGAGTGGTGCAGTTGTTTTTTTGGGAGCGTAAAGGTAAATTCTTGTGTGAATCCATACAATGCGTTACCTTCTTCTTTGTAGTTTATGTAGGAATTCTGAAGGGATTTCCTGTTTGTCTTTGCAGGATCACAATATATTTTCCTTGCAATTTCTATGTAACTTCCATAGAAGAAAACCAATTATCGTCAGTCAAGGCCCTGTTAAATTTTTCAGTAGGTGAATTGTGGGTATGTTCACGGCCTAATATCTCTGGTTAGAATCTCTACTGGTCAGAATTACTTTTTGTTTAACGGTACTTTATATAAACGAAAAGGCCTGCTGTAGATCTTCAACTTCCACCATTATTAGCGGTTATATTTATGGACCATAGAGTACAAGGTACTTAATTGTGGTTCACTCTATCTTACATTGTAAAATGACGCCGTGTGGGCGACATACTTTGTACACTAGCAGACAGAAAACTCGATCAGTATCCCTTTTAAATTTCATTAAACATTCCGTAACATTTAAGTATGAATAGGAAATAGGCCACACATCTTAATTTCCTTGATGTTTCAACCACGATTTCATACATTTCTCCAATTATCTTAAAATTATACCGAGCACACAATAACGGAATATTCCAATTATCATACACTCCTATAAACTTACTTAATCGAAGGAGTCATGAAACATTCCTATGCTACCACAAAATTATGCCTGTTATTAAAGCAATATAAACCTTCGGTCACTTTTACTTAAAAGTGAAGCTAAAATATATTATTTGAAAAACCTGCTGTTTACAAATTGGAATGAAACGACTGTTGTGTAGTTTACATTGGGCAGTTGTGGAGAAGTTTCCTCATCAGAGATTCTGAACAAAGAGGCCAATGGAAGCATTAGTTCGAGTTTATGTTGTAGCACCCCCTGCAAAACGCTACTGGCGGATTGCAGGGTATTAATCTAAATGTAAACATAAAAGTATATCTCTCATTTCTCAATAAGAATCCTGCAGAGAACTCATAAAGGCCGGAATATCAACTTCCTGGAACAATTAGAAATCCTTAGCAGAAGCAGTCGTCAGATAAAAGATGATCTTTATCACTACTGACACTCAATTATTAATGTCTCCATTCCCTTTCACACTTCGTGATTCACATCACTCTCCGTTTGAATTGAATTCTCTCTTCCGTTTTCACTTCTCATCTCCCTTTCCTCCTCCCTTTCTCCCTCCCTTTCCCCTCCCTTTCCCCTCCCTTTCCCCCTCCATTTCCTCCCTTTCCCCCTCCCCCCCCCCTTCCCCCCCCCCCCCTTCCCCCCTCCCTTTCCTCCGCATTTTCTATCCAATCGATAATGGCACTCATCCATTCTCCCCGCCATATTGCTCCCTTTTTCCTTTATTTTCAATATAAGCACTTTGGAAGGCTTTTACCTTCCAGCCTTTGTTTCTTTTTGTCTGTTTAGAGCTTTGTTTTCACAATTTGATCAACTGAGAATGGTAATAATTCGATGAAATATGTAATACCCTCTGCAGAAATAGTAAAAGCTTTTTTATAAAGTTTTGCGTTTTTAGAAATTTAAATTCATTTGGAGTGGAATTCCACAAAGTATTTCCACGTAATATCGATGCCCACAAATCATTAACCCATTCAACTCTGATTTTCCTATAGTGATTGAGAATTAGTTTTATTATGAATTAAAGGTTATTTTATTTTCTTTCCAATTCCTTTTTATATTATAAGAAAATTCATTTGTACATCGTTAATTTTTTCGACGATTTGCGTGTTTTTCCTCTAATAATTTTTCGGTAAGTACTCGATTCAAATTACCGTCAGTGAATGAAAATTAGTCGTTTTATTATCGATTAAAGGTTGTTATCTTTACTTTCCAGGTCCTTTTTATATTATAGGAAAATTCATTTTTATATTATTACTTTTTTTCGACGATTTGCGTATTTTTTCTGTAATAACTCGTTGTATCGGTAAGTATTTCAAAAAATCGTTAAAAATCTATTTTTGCGTATTTTCGTTAAATTTTTTCATATCTGCATTTCTTGCACTAAATTCTACTGGAAATGAAAGGAAACTGGATTCAGCCACCGGCAAGAACTCGGATTTTCCGTGCCGCGTTGAATGGGTTAATTGCTATTTAATTATTATAAAAAAGTAAATTACTTGTAAACCTTTTTTATAACTACACATCTACGAAGTAACGCAATGAATATTGTCACAATTTCGTTTAATGAGTATTTCTGCCCTGGGCAGTACATTGTATTGTAAATGAAAAGACCTGTACATATTAATTTCACTTGTGTGTTGATATGTTATCAAATTTATTGAAGCCTTTTTAGGCGCGTTTCGCTTCCAGCGTGAGCGCCTATTCCGTCCGGAAATTTGATATTAAGGACTTACAATCAAATATAATAAGAAAATCGCACAAATGAATCACGTACTCCGATCAGGGGTACCACTTGACGTGAAAAAAAAGTAAATTTTCGTCATATCTCGTAAAGTATTAGTCATATCAAAATATCTTTCAAATAAAAGTTATAGAACTAGTAAAGAAGAGTATTTCCTTTTCTTTACATTTTTATCGTAGGAGTAGTCGTTATCGAGAAAATCAAACAAGAATGTCTTAAATCGAGTTGAACTTAGAAAATTTCTTGCATGGTTACTTCTTCATTGTTGCTAACGTAAACAATCTCACAAACAAACGTTTAATTTCCTTTTTAAATAGGAAGAAAATGGATTATTTATGATGACCAGCAGGGGCGGCCCGAGGAATTTTGGCGCCTCGGACGAGTTATCACTCTAGTGCAGGGATGGCAAATGATTTTTGAGTCGCGTGCCAAGAAAGTAGTGTGAACCATCAGAATTTATTCCGCATGCCACTCCTTCTATAAAAAAACGTCATATTTTATACAGAAAATACAAGCTTACGCGTGCCACGTATTTGCCATCCCTGCTCTAGTGCCTCCCTCATTAATTACGAAGTATATGTTAATTTATTCATCGCTCTGTAAAGATTATAGATAAAGAAAAAACAACGTATGCCATAAAGATTCCAGCCTGTTCGGCGATATAAATCGGTATCCAGTACTTATTAACTTGAAAGTAATTCATAGATAGTCGGAATAGCGCCCCAAGATGTTATCGCTGGTACCTCGGGCCGGCCCTGACAACTGAGATAACTTTGGTCTTCATATTCCAAATCCTCACTATTCCGATAGCTTAGAGCTTTTATTTCAGCGCAATTCCTGCATTCTTTGCTATTACATTCCTATCAGCGCTTCTCATTTCGGTAGTCATTGTTCGGCATATCTGGTCTGGTCTATTCGAATGTCGCTTCCACGATCCCATCATTCACGGTGAATGGATCCGATCTGTGCTCAGTGCTTCGTGCACATTGTTACTCTGTGCGTCTTGCAATTGCCATGGCGGAATATATGAGGAAGAGGCGAAATAAAATAGCTCGTGGAATCGATTCAAAGGCATCGTTATCTGCTATTAATGGCGATCTCTAGCGCCGCCATCGCAACTAGCGAGAGGAATAGGAACATAAAGGGAAACGGGAGACCATCCTCCAGCTCCCGCGTTTCCCAATCGAGTGAGCGTTTCCGACGACGCGCGCGGATACGCGCATTCATTACACACGCGAAAGCCCCTCGAGAGGATGAGAATGCTTTCCATATAAACGCCTTTTAGTTTTGTTTGCAAAACTCGCTTAGCGCCCAAACACAACCCGTTCCTGCTTCGCCGGATACTCCCTCTCCTACCTCTCATTCTCCCTCTGCCCCTTCCTTTCTGCTCCCTCCCTTCTCCTCCCCTTCTCTCATTCCCGCTACACACCTCCATTTCCCTCTTCTCTATTGCCTTCCCCTCCCCTATTCCACCTCCCCTCTCACCTCGTTACCCTTAGCGATTTGCGCCCTCTTATGAGGGGGAGCATTCTGTCTGTATAGAGAATGCGTGTCATCCAAGAGGTGAAAAAAAGTTGGAATATGGAGAGGTGTTGGGAGGATGAGGAGGAGGAGGAGGTGGGAGCGACATGGTTGGGCGGGTGTGGCGCGGAACCACAATGAAACAAGAAATGACTCGGAGAAGGGAATTTTAGCAGCGACATTAAAGGCGAATATTATTTCCATAATTGTTAACTAATGCTGCGACCATTTTTCCGCACTTATTTGAGTCCCTGTAATTAAGAAGAAGAAACCGTTTTCGATACTAGTAGTGCAATTTGTTGTCGAGAAAGGTAGTTCGACCGTCGCGACGACCTTTATAATATGCTCGTACAGACGTAAAAAATCGGTACAACGTACATTTTACAAATTTTCTCATATACTAATGCGTCGTTTTGTTAGCTTTAGAAAAGGAAAATCGTACCAGCCAGTTTTTAGAAAATCCAATTTTTGTTCAAGTTGCCCAAGAATAAACTAGCAGGGCCGCGCCTATGGGTGCAAGGGGTGCATCGCACTCGGGCGGCATAATATTAGGGGCGGCAGTTCACGGGTGGAAGCAAGAAAATATCTTAATTTTGTGTTTTTACGCACGTACAAACGTCTTTTACATTCCGCTGTGTTTGTAAACTCGTGATAGACCGCCTTCTATAATAAAGTACTTTTACGTAATATATCGAAATGATTCGTATTCGAGAAAGTTTGCGCAGTGTGTTTTGCACAATTTATTTCTTAAATTAAATACAACTTTTAATCTAAAAATCGAAAAATATCAGGGCCAGGGTGCTTTTATGAGTCCGTAAGGGGCGGCATAAACTGCTGCACCCGGGCGGAAAATATGCCCGGCGCGGGCCTGTAAACTAGCCTTATATTCATTCATTGAGAAAAATGAAATACGTAGTATTATTGCAGACGTATACTCAAGTAACAAATTTGATCAAAATCGTTTCTCAATATACTTCTGAGAAAGTAAAAGGATGGAGGGAAGCGAAAGTCGTGGATTGGCTACCAAATAATAATTGCGCTTCTTGTAAGGAAACCATGTCAAAAATGGCCGATTGAAAATAAAAAAGGTTACCGATATTAGTACTAATTTTCTTGGTATTATAAAAAGAAAAATCAATTTTTGCCACTTACAAAGTCGGAAGTAATTGTGCGGACGTGCGTCGGTAGGGAACTGAGAGCTGGTTGTCGGACGAAATCTATTTAAGCGGTTTTCCCGTCAGAGCTTTGCTGCTGTTAGAAATAGTTGATTTATCCAGGATTAAATTATTATCATTCTACGCACATAAAAAACGATGCCTCTTGCTAATTGATTATCTATTGCCAAATATTGATAGTTTTGGATGATTGTAAAATACTGACATAGAAATGGTTGACATTGATCAATAATTAAGAGTAGTTTATTCTACGCATTTTTAACAACAATCCGATTTTCTCGAAAACGGCTTTAACGATTTTGATCAAATTTCGTACAGTTACTTCAGTATACATCTACAATAATACTGTATAGTTCATATTTCTCAAAAAATGAATATAAGGCTAGTTTATTCTAGGCAACTTTAACAATAATTCGATTTTCTCAAAAAGAGCTCTACCGTTTTTGATCAAATTTCGTACAGTTACTTCAGTATACATCTACAATAATACTACGTATTTCATTTTCTCTGTGAATGAATATAAGGCTATTTTATTCTTGGGCAACTTTGACAAAAATAGGATTTTCTAAAAACAGTCTCATACTATTTTCATTTTCTAAAGATAACTAAACGACGCATTAGTACCCATACATGAGAAAGTTTGTACAATGTGTTGTACCGATTTTTTATCCTTCGCACCTCTATTCTTGCAGTTGTCAGCTTCTCCATCACATGTTCTACTCCCTCCTCTAGTCCAAAATCACTATATTCAAAAAAATTATTAGCACTAGTATTATCTTCATTGCCATAAGACCTCAAATTTTAGTGTCTCTTTCTATTAATCCTTATTAAATGCATCGAATTTTCCCCGATATTTCTTTTTTCTATAACTTCATAAATAACCAAATCCACTGTCACCCTTCAGATTCAGTGTTTCTTCTAGAAATACTCGCCTTTCTGACCGCCTTTCTCTATATCTTATTAAACATTGGCTTCGGAGTCCTGCTTTTTATCAATTCCATTATTGTATTTCTGTTATCGATGTTATATTATTTTTCGTTGTGATGTGTTGATTTTTCTGTGTTTTACTAATAAATGACTGATCAATCGGCAGTAATTTGCCTTTTGCTGGTTTTTTTAATAAATAAAAAAGTCTCCATCGACAAGTCGTCTTCTCTCACCAGTTAGTGATTTCTAAGAACGAGCCATCTCTTGTTGCGATAATTTCTTTGCAAGTTATACTCAGAAGCTATGCTGATTTTTCCAAAGACTTTGCATGATCTTTAAAGAAACAGTGCTAATAAAGTTCAATCATTAATCTGTTTCACCTTAAATTTTGACAACCTTCGCCCAATTTACAAAGGTGAAGTTGATGTCAGCCCATAAATAAACTGCAAGTCACCTTAATGGTGAATGACAGGGGATGTGAAAAACCATACATGTCCCTAGCAATTCCAATGTATCGTTTTCGTATTGTCATCCCTAATCCTCCTGGAGAAGAACGATACTTTTTATCGCTCTGGTATAAAATTGATCTCGCAAATCTTATCCTCATTATCGTTCCTTCCGAAATATGTAGGATTCCTGATACGATCTTTAAATTCGTTCGCTAGCTTACCCGACACATACTTTTCTAGCAGAGTAAGCATAATCTGTAATCTGTTCTCTTCTAACGATACCCATTTTCAAATCTTCTATTAGCAACGTAACGCTGTTTATTCTCATAATTTCTCTTTCAAATGTAGCTGCTCTGCGCTGCACTTTTTCTATCTCCTCCAGTAGAACCTTCTCGTATAGATTCCATACAGTTGACGCGTATTTTACCTGCGGCCTTACTAAAGATAAATAACACTATCCTACCTATAAAGGGCAGCTGTTTGTTAGCAATGCCTATTGTCCGACGGCCGTGAATGTCCAACGAAAGGTAGCGACAAATTGTTTCTCTTAGGCATTTGACTCTATCTGTAAGTTTGAAGTATTATTAATTTCCTAAAAGTTACCTCGAGATCGTTCTGCATGTACTGTTAATCGTTAAGTTCACTTCTTATATATTCACATAGTATTGAACAAAAAAACGACACATTAAATAAAACTTTACGGCAGGGGTCCTCAACCTTTGGCGACCGCGAGCCACATTTAAAGCGTAAATTATCTGACTAGCGAGCCACATACAAAATATGTGAATGGTCCACATTTATAAAATAATTCTAAAACATTTGTTATAAAGCTACCATTAAAATTTCACTGTCACTAATAAAATTTGACATTAATAGAAAAGATTATACAAGTTCAGTGTGACTTTTGACATTGCATGTTATCCACCAATTTATCATATTCTGGTATGTAAGGGGAATAAGCAAATCCCATACAGTCATTGATGTGAACATCCTTGTGAGGAGTCTTAATAACCTCTGTACAATTCAAACACTCTAGGAAAGTGGTTCTTAACCTGTTTGGGCGTGCCCCCCCCCCCTTCTAGAGGGGGCTTATAAAGATACCAGGGGGGGATGGGCGCGAAGCATTCTGGACCAAAATCAGTCTGTTCTCAAATGTCTATATTTTAGTATTTTAATAGTGTCTCTATCACATACGTTAATATTTTTATACTTTATTTATTATTATTTTGATAGTCTAAGACAGGGGTGCCCAACCTGCGGCCCACTTAGAAATTTAATGCGACCCACCGCAGGTGTTTCATAGTTTTAAAAACTTTTTTCATTTATTTTAATTAACTAGCAAATATTATTTTTCATGTAGCAAAATCTGTTTAAATATCTAACATTCAATTGCAACCTCTTATTATTTCGATTCAAGCAAGTTCTCTTTAATGCTGTTTTTGATTTTTTTCTCGAAGATATTTCTAAGACTGAATTCCATTAACAGTTAAAAAGTTATTATAACGCTTTATATTTTCACGTCTTATTATATTTTAGTTTCATTATTATTCTTATTGATATTCTTAGTTTCCTCTTTTCCTCATTCTACAACTGTTTATTTGATGAGAATCTCTGAATTTTAAAATCTTTATATTTTATAGATTATATATTTTCAATGTGTAAGTTTCCGTCTTTTCTGTATTTTGCGACCAAATATATTTCTATACGCTCTGCATTGGTATTATTCGATGTAAATTGAGCATTAAAAGCTTGTGTAAAAAAATAAATTATAATATATTTATTAAAAAATCTTAAAAGAAATTTTTCTGGGAAAAGGGGCGTGAGGATTTTAGGAGATCAGAAGGAGGGACGTTAAGAACCGCTGCTCTAGGACCACTTTGTGAGCTAAATTTCGAAAGCCACACCAGCCACATGTGGCACACGTTAGGGATCCCTGGTTTACGGTCTAATAGTACATCGAATATCTAGTGGTGTCATACAGACCCCACGCACCTACTTATGGGTTAAATCAGTTTTCTTTGTGCTTTCGTTGGAGAAGGATCTGTCTTTGCCTTGGCCGAAAGCCAGAGAAGAAAGAAAGATTTTATCCTTCGCTTCGAGGAGATTCTGTGAAAAATAATTGGTTTTTTTTTAAATTTGAGTAGATCTACTCTCATACGCAAGAAAAAGTGCATCGCTTGGAGCCTCAGAGGTGTTTATTTTTCAATAGTAAAGCAAGTTTGGTTTCATCTAGGCCGTCGCGTGAAGTGAGTTTGAGAGGAGATGACCTAAAGGTAGGTCCCCACTAATTGTAAGTCGAATCGAAGCGTGGCAACCAGAAAAGTATTGTAACTACCGATTGAAATTGAATCCGCTCTCGCTTATCGATTCGAATGAAAGCGAAGGGAAGCGCGGGGAGAATTCTTCTCAAAGAATATTTTCAAGCAATACCGAGTGCTGACAAGGAGACGGAAGTCCTACTTGGAAGTGATTCGGAAGAAAGCGTGAGTTCGGACAGTGATAGAATCATTTGGATGAACATACTCGAACTGATTCACTGACACATAATGATAGTGATCATGAGGAGGATAATGTAGAAAACTACTTCTGGGAGGGCATGGAGAATTACGTAGGACGAAAGGTTACGGACCTCAAAAGGCAGCTAAGGGTTTGACTGACATTGTAGGTACTTTTCAATTGTTTTTCGATGAGGAATTTGTTAGTGCCATATTAAATGAAACCAACCGATATGCTGACCAATACATCAAAGCAAGTGAGCGTACATTTTCGATGAAATCAAGAGTTTTATCGTGGAAACCAGTTACCGTGGAGGAAATGTACACTGTTTTGGGAATTTTTATGTTGATGGGAATTGTGCAGAAGCACACGCTTCGTTCCTATTTTTCGACGAAAAGAGTTCTATCCACACCAGGTTTCGGCGATGTCATCACTAGGGATCGATTTGAGCTTATTTGCAAATTTTTGCATTTCAATAATAACGAAGAAAAGAATAATTACCGTGGTCCTCCTAAGCTACAAAAAATATTTCCGATTATTGAACATCTGAACGAAAAATTCAAGGATTTTTTTTTACCGAAAAGGGAAATTTCAATAGACGAGTCCCTAACATTGTGGAAGGGCCGTCCATCTTTCAAGCAATATCTCCCTCTGAAGTCCTCCATGTTCGGAATCAAGACCTTCGAGCTCTGTGATGCAAGTACTGGCTACTTATGGTCATTTCTTGTATACACGGGGAAGGATAGTGTGTTTCATTCGCCCCTTGTCTCAGCTAATGTAAACAAGACCACGGCAATAGTTTTGAATAGGTAGGCAAAAGGTTCCTCTTTTAAAATTATGAAGGTTACCCATATTTAAGAAAATTTACTATGTCAAAAAAATAAAGAAAGCTAGCAATCTCCGCGGCGTACCCAGTACACAGGACGGCGCGCTGAGGGGTAAGAATCCTTATTTGAAGGTTTTTTTTTCTGAAAAATTTACGGGGAAGAAGTTGAAATCCAAGATAAAACAGTAGATGTGAAGTACTCCGTAAACTTTGAATAAAGAAAAACTGAGTAAATGACTTCCGTGATTGAGTGAAAGAATTCATCGAGGTATTTCACGCGAATAATAATAACTAAGACGGTGTGAAAAACATAAGTAAATATACATAGTTTTACGTAAAACCTCAAAAAATTTCAGTCAAATTCCATAAATCTCTAATATGTTACGAATTTTTATATGATTTCGCGCAAAAACTGCGAATTTCCCGAAATCTCTTCCGACCTGCGTGACGTATTATATTTAAATGTCCTGCGCGCTTGAGGGGTTAACTCGTATTAAGAGTTCGAACCTCGAGGTCCAGACCCAATTCCGAGCTCACGTACCTGTGTCCTCACAGAAGGATGTCACTAACAACGTCATTTGCAATAAAATTTAAACTATTTCCTGTTTTTAACTTAGAAAATGATTCAATCACTGGATAACTGCGTTGATTAAAAAAGCCTTTTAAACGTAATTCTACGATGAAGATTGAGATATTTAAGCTAAACTTAAACTTAGCTTCGCTTCGCGTGGAATTGATTATATGTTAGCGGAAATATCTTGTTATTACGAATTACGTTCAAAAACACGCTCTTAATCATTTTTGAGTGTTCTATATTGCCCGGGGCAGAAAAAGTACAAAATATGAGCCGAACAACCAAAATGTTGAATTCTTTCAATCATCGTAAAATATTCTGAGAACAATGTGGGGGGAAAAAGTTTAACGTTCTAAAAGTTTGGGAAATTATATATATTTTTGTTTTTAGAACAAGTAAAATAAAAAACGATAATGACAATTTTCAAGTTTTAATATAAAACAATTTAAAACCCTAGTACAATTCTCTGCAATCAATCAATTACCGTTGAAATGCTTAAAATTGGCCAACCGAACGTAACTAAGGAGGGGGCCTGGTCCCCTCTTAAAAGTTCTCCCCCCCCTCCCCCTAGCCCCTCTTACCATTCGATGAATGCCATCGACTGATTGTGCGGCATGTGTAAATAGCACAAATAAAGAGTATAATTCAACAATGGCCGACGACAATTGCTTGTTAAATCGTTACAAACGCTTCCCACCCCCAGTTTCTTGAAGAATTATCAGTATATATTTACGTTACTGTGTATAAAGATTGATAATTTCGTTGCTTAAACAAAAGTGCGAAGCGAATAACGCGTTGGCACAAAAATACTGATCTACGCTTTTATATGTGTATTAACTTTCAAATTTTGTTGTGCTCTCCAAATATATTTAGCTTTTGGACTGCTCCCCCTCCTCCCCACCCAGAGATAGGAGTCTAGTTACGTTGCTGAACCGGAAGTGTAAGTTCATTAATGTCACTTTTCCGCTTTTGCTAAATATCTCCTATAAAGCGTCTTTAATACAAATATTTTTCATTTCCAAAGCTATAGAAAACAATTTTCCACAAGTTTTTTGAAATATCTGTTAATTGGACAGATTGTTCCTTGACATTTTGATAATTCAAATGAATATTCTCAGCGCATTTAACGTCGCTTGGTGACAGATTTGCTTCCGTTGCTATAATAAAATATCGAATTGTTGATAACAAGGCCAAAGCTTCCAACGGTAATTTTAATCGCGAATATCTTGTGCAATTATTTGAGATTAGAGTACACATCCGTATTTTGTTACATGAAGCTAAAAATAACAATTTTGTGTAATAATTTTTTCAATACGAAAAGTGATTTAAAGTGTTTTCCATTGTGAAAATTATTCACGAGTGTCATCGCTGATAATTATTCTTGATGAAGCCGTTGTCGAGAGCAATTTATAAGTAGTACTATTGAAGTCTAATACATTATACTGTTTGGAGAAAGTCATGAGCTAGCAAATTATGTTTTTTATTGCAATACTTCCTCCGTATACTTCATTTATGTATTTATATTATAAATTAATTTATTTGTATTCGTATTATGGCGCGCAGTTAAAATCGGGCCTCGCGAACTGAAGCCCTCTTGCATTTCCTCTTCCTCGGAATTACTCTTTTAAGTAATTCTCTTTAGAAATATCTTTTAAATACGAAACGAACGATGTGCGCTAAGATTAAACATCCATCTTTACATATCTAAAAATTTAAGTGAGAAATTTATGACAGATTATGTTAGTGAAAGTTTTAAATAATAGATATATGAATTAAAATATGAAAATTTTAAAGAAAAAAGGGGCGCTCACCGCATTGTGCTCGCTTCCGTCGCTCGCAAGTGATTCCTCGGCCGTTGCGTTGCTCTCAGATCGCTCGCCTTCTCCATACTCGATTTCTTGGACGACTGGGGCGACATCAGAGGAGAGCAGCACCGCAGATTCAATACTCGTCACTTCCTCGCTTGTGGGCGCCGTGCTCGACTCCATTGACGCCTCGACGCGCTGCAATGCGATCAAACTTCTAATTCATTCCCCGCTAAGTATGTTCTTTAGTACCATCCCTAAGCTCATTAGTAAAAGGAGTTATGCCCCACACGTCATCAATGACTTATGGCAGGGGTGGACAAACTTTTCTGCATGGCGGGCCGCATCGGTGTTTGCGAATTCTTCAGCGGGCCACATTGAAAGATGCCAATGCTTAGGCGGGCTAGATTAGAGTTTAAATCGGAAATTGCTTAGATTCTTAGGCATCATACATAAGTGAAAAACAAGGATTGTAGGGCTGAATTTTCAAATTTGTCATAATTTTACCAAAAGTAATATAAAATTGTGTTAAATATTACAGATTGCCTTTTAACCAAAGCTTCGCGGGCCACGTTAAATGCTTTCGAGGGCCGCATATGGCCCGCGGGCCACGGTTTGCCCACCCCTGACTTATGGGCTATTGAACTTTTCTAGTAATTTCCGTTTCTGTTTCATTCTTCCACAGTTCATGGTCTGCAATTATATGCCGATTAAAAGCAATGATTTTGTAAGGGTAAATGATGAAGTTGCTGGAGAGCTTGAAATTTACAGCAGCGATTATATATATCGCATTATTAAAACCATCGCCAGAGATAATTTCTGTGTAAAGAAGAGAAAACATACATTTATTAACATGTTATTCCATTTATTATGCAATCAAATATTGTATTAAGGTATTCCCCTACCTAGATATTAAAAATTTTCCAGAAAAATGGTTTAATGCGTGAATATATTTACTTTATTTACGGGAACAGAAACGGATGTAGTTAGCCCGAAATACCAAGTAAAATGGAGTTTATTAATCGCAGAACTCTACGTAATATGTACTTAAATTCACGCAAAAAATTTCTATAGTAAGCGGTAGACACGCACCAACGAAACGAACACTGCATCGTCTGAACGAGGAGTCACAGTGAGAAAGGTATTCAGCCTCTATTAAAGCACTCGTTAAACTTTTCCTGTACAGGCAGCATCCGTTTAATGCACAGCTTACGTTCTTGAAAACCCGAACGCTAAGCGGACGGTAATTTTTCATAGAAACGAATGTTATAAATGGAGGTGCGTTCCCGTAATTTAAAAACCCATACTTTTTCACCCAAAATCAAGTTGGAAAATTGCACAGTTGCATTTATAAATTAACTAACACTAAATTTAAACATGCATACAGTATATTAAAACAAATAAATATAAAACAAAAATAATAATTTAAAGAATACGTGCGCAGTATTCTCCTTCGATAATTTTCGCCAGAGCCCTAAGAAATTCATTTGTTACATCAACATCTGCACTCCTAGCTTCACCTGTCACTTTGATGTTATGCAGCCTAGCACGGATCTTAGGAACTACCCACAGTTTGTATTAAATGGTTCACTATCACTTGCACTAGAACTTCCTCCAAAACTATTGTTTAAATCGTTGGGAAGTCTTCTTGATTTTTCCGGAAGCCATGTTTATAATGCCTATTTTCTCTGCTACGCCTTATTTGGCTGTTTTGCACTCATAATTTCCACTAAAATTGTTTAAATATAAAAGCATTTCCAATGTCATTATATTGTCCAACAATTAAATTTAAACACATAAATGAGTTTAATACATTTTCCGTTTGCACTTCAAATGATTTAAAATTTGCGAAGAAACAACAGTGGATCTTTTAATGAATTGAATTTTTTTATAAAAGGAATTTTGGTGCTTATTTAATACAGAGTAAGTCCTAAGGCTTATAATCCATTTAAATCTAATAACAGTGGCTATTATAATTTAAAGAAAGAACTTTATTTATTCACTTTACAGAATGAATTAATTTTAGGCTAGCATTGCCTATTATAAAAGGAGTTACTTTGGAATTTACAGTATGTAAAGTGGAAGTTGTACTGAATTGACTAGAGTATTTTGGGTACTTTCCTGTTAACGGGAATACCTCAAAAAATAAACACGTATTGTTGATCTATGTTACGACGTATTTGTTTGTTTACAATGCCTAACAACGGGGGAATTACTTAAAAATCACACTTTTTTAAACTTATTTATTAATAAAGGCAACATAATTACTAATACAATCTAAATTTATGTTACTATGTGGCCAATATATCTTTATGGCATTTAAAATAGCTGGAAATATGTCGATTTCTTTGTTATGTTGTCGCCACATGAATCTTCTGCTAACAGGCTTTCGCGTTGCATTTCCAAAATATTCTGTTTCAGAAGTAAAATTTCATAATATGGCCCTTCTTGCACATTCGCCCTTTAGATAAAATATCATGGTCTTGAAGCAAAGATACAGCTTCTTCTTCACTCCTCGGCAAGCTCCAAAAATTCATCATTAAGGGATCAACGTAAATATCTTAACGAGATTTGTTACGCATTGTTAACAAACAAAATATCCCAACATATCACAACAATACGTCTTTATTTTTTGAGGTATTCCCGTTAACAGGAAAGTACCATTTCAAAGCAAAAATCAATTTAAAACTATTGAAAGTTGTTGTTTCGGAAACTGAGAAGTCCAGAGTGGTGAGCGGACGCTAAACGATATTAAGGTACATTATATTCCAAAATCTATTTAAAGTATTATCAGAGACAATTGAAGATTGAACAAATTTTTTTGTTACCGGAATTCTGCTTATTTCATGAATTTGAAATGCTAATGCATTAATCCATTAAAATCTGTTATGAGTGGCTATTTTAGTTGAAAGAAATATATGTACATGGTAGGTACTTTTATTCACTTTTCAGAATGAATGAATTCTAGGTTAACATTACATATTATAAAAGGATTTTCCTTGGAATAAGAAGTTTGTTGTGTGGCTATTTTAACTGAATGGAATCAAGTTCTCTTCTAAGTTTGAAATCCATATAAAACTGGTGAAAGTGGTTGTTTCGGAAAATGAGAAGTCAAGAGTGCTGAGCAGACGATAAACGATATTGAGGTACATACATTATATTCCAAAATCTATTTAAAGTATTATCAGAGGCAAGTGAAGATTGAACCAATTTTTTGGAACCGGAATTCTGCTTATTTAATAAAATTGAAATCCTAATGCTATAATCAATTTAAAACATAACAATGGCTATTTTAGTAGAAAGAAAGGTACTATTTTATTCACAGGGAATTTCTATGAGATTTTAGTTAATTAATTAAAAAACTTATAATACAGATATATGTTAAAACAGTGCACAGTTTTATTCTTACGATTTTTACATGTTGCATTGACGAAAATTTAGATTCATTAAACCCGTTGAAATTCAACGGGGACTTATGCTAGTTGCTATATATTGTCGTAAAAATTATAGATGTTGTTCTCATTTCTAGCGAATGAGTTTGCCGAGCTTAACCCATTAGTGCATAAAGTTATCTCTTGATTTTCCACTAACGTTAGTTTAAATAAAAATAAATAAAAGAAATTCAGGATCTATATAAGCATAGGAACGTCTTCGGAATTTTGTCCATTTACGAAATACGAAAAAGAGAACATCATCATATGTTACAGAATCAATTCTCCCGTCCGTTCCATTAATCGGACAGCATTCACTAATGGATGAACGAGGTTAGATGCGTGTAGCCTATTTATTTATAAAAAATCCCAACTCCTCTTATTTATTCGTACGAATCGTGTAATGAAAATGAATTATATATTTCAAATATTTATTAAATGTATGGTAAATTTGCTTGAAGAAGATAAGCGGGCGAAGCTGGCCTTCAGACGTGGAAGAATCCCATATTCCCTTGTAAGTATGAACAAGAGGGGGAATAGGAACACTTGATTCATGCATAGTGCAACGCACAGGCGTTCTATACGAATTATGTAATCGTGTCAAAAAATATATAAAAACGAATTACGACCTTCATTGTAGATTTTCTAGAAAACGGCTTCTCCTACGATGAACATGTATAACGCGTGAAATATTGTTTAAGTGGTTTTAGAACTTTTATAAAGAATCTTTTTTGATATGACTAATGTTATTTCTACAAGATATGACGGAAAGTCCATTTTTAATTCCGATAGAAAGGTGGCACACCTGCCTAGGTTATTCGAACCGTTTATGTCATTTTATTATTGTCCTTAAAGCGAAAAGTCCTTAGTATCAAACCATAAAAATCTAATCAATTGTTCCGAAGACGAAATATCAGACGGACGGATGCCCAAGACCTGGCCATAAGACCTAATAATCGATCAGATAATATCTTCTAGTGAATAATAAATTAATTCTTTAACTGATGAGATAATTTATATATGCAAACTATAAAATAATGAAACAGAAGAATAGAACTGGCGAATGAGTGTAATTTGAACAAACTAGAATGGAAATGTATACTCCAAACTGCAGTACATAAGAGTTTCCAAATGCGTTCTTTACGATTTATGTAATCATGTAAAAAAAAGATAAATATTAATGGTTTAGTGGAGGGTTTCTCAAAGTTGGATACGCGTACCCCCATTGGGGTACTTTTTAAGCCGGGAGGACGTGCGTCTGGGTAAAAATTACTTAAGCAGAAAAGATGTGGTTATCTTTTGACTCCAGGGGCGTAACTACGATTCTGTGGCCCCCATTTATATAAAAATTATGAAATTATAATATCGTTTTGATTTTCATCGATTTCTTCTACGTTTCAGTTCCAAAAATACAATGTAACTTCTAAAAATTCGAACCTGAAATAAAACAAAAGGTATTCGACTTAAAGATAACTAGCAGAATTTCCCTTTGAATTTCAACGGATTTAGTGAAGCTACTACAGCACAACATACAAACTCTTTAAAATATATCTACTATAATATATTTTGAAGTGTGTGTTTGCTGGTTTGTTCATGGAACTCCTCCTAAACGATAAAAGCTAGAATAACCAAATTTGGTACGATTCTTCCTTACATCCTAACTTACAATTAGTGAATTTCTTGACTTGCAAGGTATACTTCCTTCAAGCATTAAAATACGTAAATATGGCCCGATATTTTTCGTTTTTGCTTTATTCGACGAATAAAACTCTATACTATCTTATTCCTGTGAAGTTTACATGTTACACGGTCGAAGTTTTCAAAAATACGCTATTTGTTTCGAAATTTTGTGGATTTTTCGTACTCTCTCCGGGCGTTGCCAAGGCGGCCGTCATTGTTACCTCTGATTCAGTTAGCTTCAATGAAGCTTACAAATAGACGAAAGTTAAGCGTTATTCGCTTCGCACTTTTGTTTAGGCAACGAAACGATCGATGTTTATCGATAGCAACGTAAATAGATACTGAATTTTATTCAGGAAGCGTTTATAACGATTGATGAAAGTAATTGAACCTTCTTTCGTCTATTGAATACCAATACGTGAGCTTATTTACGTTAATAAACATTATAATGTAGAATATAATGATTTTACTTACAAAAAATGTAAGATTCCAGTATTCAGTAAACGAAAGAAGGTTCAAATGCAACGTAAATAGATACTGATTATTATTCAGGAAGCGTTTATTGATGAAAGTAATTGAACCTTCTTTCGTCTATTGAATACTGGAATCTTACATTTTTTGTAAGTAAAATAATTATATTCTACATTATAATGTTTATTAACGTAAATAGGCTAACGTATCTGGTGCACATTTACCGGAGTCAGTGTTCAATCATGAACAACTGTACGTTGCTTTTTGACGGGTTTCTTGCTTACCAGACATAAAAGTAAATATTTCAGCAAGGCGTAATTACACAAGAAATGAAATTATCGTTATATTTGAATGCAATAGGCTCGGAAACGGATTGTTACAAGCAAATATGATTAATTGTTAAGAAAAGCTAATTGTAATTTTAAAAGTATCTACTACATATTTTAAAGAGTTTGTATGTTGTGCTGTAGTAGCTTCGCTTAATCCGTTGAAATTCAACGGGAAATTCTGCTAGTTAATTATAATTTAAACGTAAATAAAATTAAATACTTGCCCCATCCCTCCCCTCTCTCCCCCATATAAATGCATTGAACTCTCAATTTCGGCGACAGTGGGAGTTGTCATGGTTGCTTATAATTGGTATTGTAGTAAAACTGAGAAAATAACGTATTTTATTGATTCTAACCGCATTTCTACGCGAATTCGACCAGAATTCGGAATCTGTCTTCAATAAAAATAAACTTTGTTCTTTCCCGCAAAGAAGTATCCAAGTCTCAAGTTCGTACAGTGATTTTAAGTAATTTTAAAGTGCAAATTTAAAGTAGTCTACACTCATCTCTGTATTTCAGTTTCAGGACGCGGCAAAATACGTGACATTTGATAATTAAAACGTTCGCCATTTCGAATCAAAGTGACATACAGAAACAAAACTTTGACCATTCACTAAGTTAGGATATAAGGAAGAATCGTACCAAATTTTGTTATTCTAGCTTTTATCGTTTAGGAGGAGTTTCATGAACAAACCAACAAACACACCCTTTAAAATATATTATAGGAGAGAGATAAGAGCAGGGGTGCCCAAACTTTTTCATATCATGGACTACTTTCATTCTGGTAATTGTCTTGCGGGCTACTTATTTTTCCAATATATAAAAAGGGATTTAAGAATGAATTAGACTACAAATTTACCTCAAAATGCATTTATTATACCTTATAAATCAAACAACATTATATACGTGTTTAATTTAATTCAATTTCATCTTGATTTGCGCGATTATGGGCACGTTTACACTGTATATCTTCAGCTATTGAATGGTAATTGGGCATGTAACTAGAAGCAGAGAGAAGTAAACAGTTTTCGAGATGTTCATTAGTGAGAGCATTTCTAGTTTTTGATTTAATTAAGTTCATATTAGAAACTAGAACTCCTTACTCGGGATAATAAGCTTAATGCCTGGATGGATGCGTGGGTGACACAGACCCTCCTAATGGGCGACCGGTAGCCCATGGGAGACGTAATGGGCATCCCTGGATTAGAGTTATAGAAAAAATGACGCGAACAAGAATTTCACCTTCAAAATTAACTCACTGTTAGTTACGAAAAATTCGAGTTATAGAAATTCGACTTATAGGAGTAATACATAATAAGAAGTACGTAATAAAACAATTTATTCAGCATTATTTTAATTTTTTAAATAATTTTATTCGAGATATCAATTCTGATAATTTTTCTACCAGCTCATCAATTTTCAACTGATGAGTTTTCTACTGATATAATCGATAAATACTTTAATCTACTGCTGGCCATACGAGTGCATAAGTTTTTATTAATTTTGATTTTTAAAATGATCTTCCATTTGATGACACAATTACTGGCAGTGTTAAGCTGCACAAACATTGCTACAGATTGGTGCTAGTTTGTATTTTATCATTATATTGACAATAGAAGTTCCTTAATGTCTACACAGTTTACAATGTCAAATTGGTTGGTAGGGAAAGAAGTTCATTAAAGAGGCCTTGGTCAACAAATTTGCTATATATTTTATAAACTTTTGTGAATATTCTTTTTCGTTCAATTTAGTGACTTCCTTCTGCTCCAGAAAAAAAACAAAAGAGTTCTCGAACTTCCAGTTTCTTTGAACCGCTCAATTATCTGTGCTATCATTTGTCAAATACAGGAAGAAACACCTCGCGTTTAAACTTTTGTTCGTGAGTTTTAGAATACAAATCTTTATTCACTAGTTCTCCAGAATATGTATTTTGTTTTGAAAACAGTTTTGTTTGGAATTTACAGGCAATGTTCTATTTTTTTTTTAGCAATTTCGATTCTTTCCAGCTTGGAGTCTTCAAATTTATATTTCCCAAACTTTCTCAAACGTCAAGACATTTATCACCTGAAACCATAACTCTGAATAAATCAATTTCTTTTTTCCGAAGCAACGTACTCGTAATATTTGTTTCGTTTAAAATTTTCCCACAAATACTAATATTAATAAAAATTCAAAAGTTGTTATTGACAGTTGAAAGTTTAAGAACTGCTGTTCTAAACTATGTACAATGCACAAAGTTATATCATTTTGTATTTGACTACTTTGATTTAGTCAATACATATTTAAGTACGAGATACGATTGAACGTTTATTTTTTATAACCAGTAAAGTGGTATTCCTGATGTGGCTATGTGAACAATTTATATAATTTTATTATTTACATTGTCCTTGAGTCCTTAATACACACGTGCAGTAGTTTCGGGGAGGAAATCTGCGAACGGAGAGACAGACGGAGGAGACGTGCCCATAAGGCGTTCCGCTAAGGAATACCTAAACGTTAAACAAATTGCACACTCTGACGTATAGACACATTTTACGATAGAGTGATCAATTTCTTTAATTTTTATTCACATTTCACCCATTCTCTTCATTGAGTTATATTTTGGAATTGATTATATTTTGCATATCTGTCGAATTTGCCATCGTTGTAACAACGAGCTCATTACTGCGACCATTATGATATTAGTGTTACAGTCCTGTAAACCGTTGCGAAATTTAACAGGTGATAAACTTAACAATATTTACAAAGTAAATCCTCAAATATGAATCCACAGTAATAAGGACTACTTATGTTAGATCAGCAAAACGGCATAACGCGCGTCGAACGACAGGAGCGCAAGATCAAAATATACTGCGACACTTTGTGGCATTTCTTCTCATTTCAATGCGTCGAACGAATCACTCATGACGACGTTTCCCGCAAGAGTGCGCCGTTGGAATCGTAAATCTTCCGTGTGCAGCGGTGCGGCGTGATTGGACATCCCTCGCCATCGACAGTCACGGATCAAGGATCTTAGTCGCTCCAGGTGTCGACGGAGGCGTTCAGCCGTGACGTCGCCTCTCCCTCCCCCCCTCCTTCCCTCATCTCTTTCTTCCCCTCCACCCTTCTACCTTCCCCCTTTCTCCTCCCCCCCTCCCCCCCAGCAGTCTCTCCCCTATTTCGTCTTTTTCCGAAACATTCTCTCAAGATCAGCAGATAAGGAAATCCATCAGCTTACCTTACGTATTGTACTTGGGCGGAGGCTTGCCGCATTTATTCTCACCTTACAAGAAGTTACTTTCGCTTTGTAACATTATCACCGCTCTGGTCTTACAAGCGCAACCTTATGAAATCTATCATATTGCCTGATTTTCGTTATTTACTTACAAGGGACAATCACGAAGTGTTACCGCCTGATTTGATTCAAATTCAGCATAATAAGAGTACATGGTGAATAAGTACTTTTTGTGAAATTATACGTGCCACGATGGCCTATGAGCCGAGTTAGTATGATCGGAAAAATACAACATAGGATAATAAAGGGAATATAAGAATTGAATAGTAATTAGACTTGTTCGGCAAAACTGCGATATGAAGTTCAACAGCAATTAACTAACTCCTTGGTTTATATTTAAAATTGTCTACAGCAATGCTGCGCCGCCAGAAGTACCCCGCTGCTCCTTGTGAAATGTCAATGACAGAAAAAAATTGTGGACACAATGACGAAAATTTCCCGTCTGAATTAACGGAAGCGCTTCGTTTCAGGGTAACTCCCGCAAGAGGATCGCAACTCATGTCAGCTGTTTTTGATCCGCGTAGCAGGATGGCCAAACGAGGCGTACTTTAATCACTGCAAAACACTCTTAAAAAGCAAGTTCAATGGTTCAACTATTGTAACTATGTTGCTAACGGGATAACTCGCATCTCACTCCCGTGCAATATTGTTTTAACATAGACATTTATAAAGAGAACTGCCAAAATGTGGAAGAAGAAAGTGTATGTGCGCAACCTTATAAAATCCGTCATATTGCCTGATTTTCGTTATTTACTTAGTTAAATTTTCATAAATTTCATAGGTCCAGCGATTTTACAAAAAAGAGAAATTATTAGAATTTGACTGTTCGTCTACTTCAGTGATGGCAGATGGCTTTTGTGTCGCATGCCAAGAAAGTGATGTGAATCATCCGAATTTTTTCTTCGCCTGACTCTAGATTACTCCTTATCTAAAGAACTTTATATTTTATACAGAAATTACAAGCTTACGCGTGCCAAATAAAATCGCAAACGTGCCACTTCTGGCACGCATGCCAAGTATTTGCCATCCCTGGTCTACTTCCTTTAATTTAAAGTCAAGCAAAGAGTGAGCCCGAAACTCCATATCCCTCTCGCTCCTCCTGGATTTGCCTTTGAACCAGTGTTTACTAACATAAACCAGTTATGCGTAACAATTATTAATTATCATTATAATAACTAGGTTGTTAAGTTTTCTATAAAAAAGTGACTCGAAATATGTGTGCAATATTGTATTTGGGAGTAGTCTTCGAGCAGCTTTTATGAAGAGAGCGGATTATTTTTCGTCGTGCCCCGGATCTAAATTTCGCCAAACCCGGCGACGTTCGATTTCACCTGCAATTAATTGGTTTTCGATTATAGACAAGGGATGCATTGTTTCACGCGACGCACCAATTATTTTTCATTCTTCCAGATTTCAAATTTAACATAATTCCTTCGGATTATCCGTGCAGCCAACAAAAAAATGTCCACGTAGTCAAAGTACTGCGGATAATTACAAAAACTGGGCGAGAAACGTGCTATTTATGATTAGGGGTTAGACCAGAGGTTTTTAATCTTTTCCGACCTGCAGACTCCTATTGGAACATATGAAATCCCACGGACCTCTTGAACACATGGTTTTGACATTCGACAACAGATACGAGGAGTGGGGGCACGTGTTATTTGCTTTGAAAGACCTGACAGCTGATTAATGTTTCCATGCCACTAGATTCCTTTTAAACTAATACTAATTAATTAATTATAATTTCTATAAATTAATACAGGAGTAATTTTTCTACAAGTGCTGCCGCCGACCCCCTGCAAGCTCTCACGGACCTTCAATTAGGCGATATTTCGAGTCCGTTTCAAATGTCATAATGTTTTCTGCCTTCCGGCAGGTAATTGGCTCACCAAATCCAATCAGTTCCTTTGTCTTCGTGTTCTCATACCTCCATACCCCTTCTTTTGATGCGTCTAAATACACTTTTCCTATCTCTTTCCGTAACATTCCTAACATTCTTCCTTCTATGACTTCTTTCAGCAGATCGTTTTATTTTTAAAATTTGACCAGCTCATTATTCTCTATAACCCTTATTATTACTCTAAGTAAGTTACTATCTCTCCTTACTGAGTTTGAAACTCATTCATTTGTTTTTAATTAAACTCCGAATAATTTTTCAATCAAAGAATTAACTTGCATTTGCAAACCGTCTCCTGTGACACTAACTAATGCTTTGTCATATGCAAATCTAACTGATATGATTATACTTCCTTTCATCGCTGTATCTACATATTCTCATGTCTCTCTTATAATTTCATTGGCATTATTATAAAATAACTGGTATAAAATCCCATCAATATAACGAGCTATCTTAAATTAAAATTAAAATAGTTGCCTATCTCCCTCCCTCCTCCTCCCTCCCTCCCTCTCCCTCATTCTCCGTCTTTATCTCTCTCCCTCTCTCCCCCCACTCTCTCCCCCCTCTCTCCTCCTCTCGAATTAAAAGCATTCAAAGCACGCTTACACCCATAAAACATTGAAATAACAATAGGATTTCGAGGTCTAGCAATGTAATTGGCAGGCAAGTAAACATCCCGTTAAAATGGCAAGATTTCCCCAAAACATGTTAATTAAACGTTTAACATGAACGATTTCGACAGAATTAGAAACTTTATATCCGAAGATTCTTTCTCATTTTAATCTAAAAGAAAGAATGAAAGTCTGCACGTCGAAAAGTCCATTTTTAAGTGTTACCTTATGGGAAATGGAAATGTCATCCTTAAGAGTCGAACCTGGGACTTGAGCATTCCTGCGAAATTTATAATTTCTATCTCGACTTTTTTTTCGAGTTATTGGTAGAGGGGTGGTTAGCGAGGGCATGTATAAAACTAATATTATTCGCATTTTTTATAGCGAGCGGGTGTAGCGTTACATCAGACAAACCAACAAACAAACGTACAGATTGCCGGAACTATATATTAGTATAATAATAAGATACTAGTGGTAGAGGGCAGACCTGCCTCACGCCTCTTCTTAAAGTTGCCCAATCTGATTCTCCCTCTGCTATCCTTACCTGTGCAGTCTGGCTCATGTACAGAACTCTAGTTAAACGCCTATATCTCCAATCTATCTCCTATTTTCCTAAACAATAAAATTAGTCAAGACCATGGGTAGGCAACCGAATTAACCACTATATTACAATTCAATATAAAATCCAGCAAAAGAAGAACCGCTGTAATTGGGAATATGACGGGTATTATTTTAAAAAATCGGTACAACATACATTGTACAAATTTTCTCATATAATAATGCGTCGTTTAGTTATCTTTAGAAAATGAAAATCGTATCAGCCGATTTTTAGAAAATACAATTTTTGTTAAAGTTGCCCAATAATAAAATAGCCTTATACTCATTGATTGAGAAAAATGAAATACGTAGTATTATTGTAGATGTATACTCAAGTAACTGTAAGAAATTTGATCAAAATCGTTTAAGCCGTTTTTGAGAAAATCTAATTATTGCGAAAGTTGCCTAGAATCAACTACCCTTATATTCATTTTTTGAGAAATATGAATTATACAGTATTATTGAAGACGTAAGCTCAAGTAACTTTACGAAATCTGATCAAAATCGTTAGGGCCGTCCTGAAGAGAATCGAATTGTTGTTAAAAAGGCGTAGAATAAATAAACTTCCCTTAATTATTGAGTAATGTCAACCATTTATTCATAGCTTTTGCTCAGTATGATAAAATGCCTAAGTACGACATATCAAAAAGATTTTCGCTCTACCGTCTAGGCTCCAGAGCCAGTAACAGACAGACAGACGGCATTGTGAAAACCACTTTTTCGGATTCAGCGACACCTAAAACGTATATTTTCGTAAAAATCTCGAGGTCGAATTTTTTCGCGATAACAATACTTTCTCAATACTTCATATGAGAAAGTAAAAATCGGTACAACATACATTGTACAAATTCTCTCATATACTATTGAGTCGTTTAGTAATCTTTTGACCAATATGAACTATGTAGAATCGTTACAAACATCAACTTAAATAACTCGACAAAATTCAATGAAAATCATATAAGCCGTTTTTTAGAAAATCCAATTGTTATTAAAGTTGTCCAAGAATAAACTAGCCTTATATTCAGTTTTTGATAAATATGAACTATGTAGTATTATTTCAGACGTAAACTCAAGTAACTGCACGAAATTTGATCGAAATCGTTTAATCCGTTTTTGAGAATCAAATGGTTGATAAAGTTGCCTAGAATAAACTAGACATATTCATGTTTTGAGAAATGTGAACTATGTAGTATTATTAAAGACGTAAACTCAAGTAACTATACGAAATTTGATCAAAATCGTTGGAGCCGTTTTTGAGAAAATCAAATTGTTGTTAAAAATGCGTAGAATAAGCTTCCCTTAATTATTGAGCAATGTCAACCATCTTCATAGCTTCTATTCTGTATGATGAAGTTCTTAAATACGAGATTTCATTCATTTTTGCTCTGCCGTTTGGGCAATTCATCGAATGTATTATTCATCGAATTTTCCAATTCACCTTATCAAGATGGGGGGAGATGGGAAGTAATATAAACGAAATGTTGGCAACATGGACGTCTTTTGACTGATTGTAAGTATAACAATTGGATAAATAATAAGTAACAATAAACCATTAACGTTTAAGGAGGCGTGAGTATGGGGAGGAAAGAAGGAAGATTAAATAGTATAACAAAACGAAATACTAGCATCATGGATATCTTTCCACTGCAAATAACTCGTACATGAATAATAAATAAACAAATGAAGCTCACGGGAGTAGGGGGAGGAGAGGGGGGAGGTTAAACATTTCAAAACGAAATACTGGCACCATGTGAATTTATGCGAATGTTTGGAGACAAAGAAAAAACCGTACAATTTTTAATTGTCAGTTAAATCATTGAATTTATCCGTTGCGTTGAGTTGGTATTTCACCTTTAATCTACACACTTCCTAAAAGCTGTTAAAATTAAAAAAAGTTGTTTTTTATATATCTTTGTTTAATTTTCAAACAAGAATTCGTGTCCAACAATTGTGATCAAAGTCTCCATCTGCCTCCGGTAAACTATCATATATCAAAACACCTTACCCTTTTCTGACCGTCATATAATCAATCTGGTACTTTTGTATCTCCCCCAGCATTTATGGAGACACGATCAAAAATTACGAAATAGTATCGCCATTAATTCTCGCAATGTATTCTGCTCGGATGTCGGCGTCTGCTTTTCTTCCACTGCCACTCTGACGACTCATTTTCATCGACCCTATTGCGACCTTTCTCCAAAAAAGCGAAGAAGAACTTCCTACGTTGTCGTTCCTTCTTTTATAATCCCACCATACTCCCTCTCTCTTTCCACTCCATTTCTAAACCTTTTCTTTTTCACGCTCGGCTGCTACCTTTACCCCTCTCCCTGAATCACACCTTGGCACACCGTTTGACTCCAGCCCAACCTACACCCCCTCTCCCCCTTTCCCCTCATCTCCGCCTCCCTCCCCCTCCTCTCCCCTTGTCTCTATCCCTCTCCCCCTCCCTCCCCCTCTCCCCCCCCTCTTCCCACCTCTCCGCATCAACTCTCCTCCGGCCGATATCTTCGCTAAGGATGCCCGGTAGCCTTCGTGCGACCTCATCTTCCTCAATCTCGCTCCATTGCCCTTCCCCCCTGGACCTCCTCCGCTGCATCACCGTCTGCAGCTGCCTCTCTACAATCTCTGTCCGTGCGCATCCGGGCGTCTTAAGATTAAGAGGCGGAAGAGATCACGGATGAGGTCTTTGGACCCTTTGACCTCACCGATATGACCTCGACCGCATCGAATTTGTAAGCGATCACCTACCCAGAGTAGTTCATCTTCTCCAGCAGTTTCCTTCTTTCCCTCCTCTCTCGCTTCCATTTAAAACTTACTTCATTATCTAAGGAGCCACCTTAAGCGCACGACCTTAATGCACAATTCCTACCTTTCGTAAAATGTCTGTTTGTCTGGCTAGTTGCATTCAGGGAAAAAGACAAGCTGCAAATTTCGCTGCTAGCGATTATTCTTACCTACCTCATTGTTTAATGCGCTATTCCGCTTCTGTCATTAAGGAACAACTGCGGCATGCGTATCCTCAAAGAATACGGGATTATTAAATTACGTGGAATGATTGCGGAATGTGAAGAACAATATATTTGAAAGATTTTACTCTTGCATTAAGTTTATGAGAGAGGGTGCAATACCTACATTTCATAAAATCTCTGTCGGATTTGCTTATAATAAGACCAAGTAGTACCTGTCGGTTCTACGACTTTAGTTACTGCTACTATTTCTACTTGTTTTCTTGAACACTGTAGTCAAACTGTAACTAGGAACAACTGCAGTATCTAAATTCTCAATGAATTCGGGGAAACCACGTTTTCGAAAATTTTCCGTTAATACTCCGTTTTCCTACACTTAAACATCGCCAACTGAATTAACTGGAAAGCGCCGATGCAACTTTCGACGGCATCAGGGGAAACACGTTGGATAGAGTAACTCGTAAGTTATATATAAATCTCTGTTTTGTATGAAAAGCGAAACATCGAGGGAAGGGGTTGCAAGCTGTGAGATCTATATTTTCAATGCCAACGTTACAAGACATTAGTTAATAAAATTATCTCAAAGTTCATTACACACCATTTTGTTTGCGTAATAATTGCAGGGATACATACACACACACACACAGGGCAACCGCCTCAGCGCCTCTCGAAGGGGGGCGCCAAAATTTGACAAAAATGAAAACCTATCAAAATATATTCATAAGGCCCGAGGCGTCAATATAGTAGTTAGAGAGTTTAAACGACTTTTCTATATCAATCATTATTGCAAATTTCTCTTTTGCATTCCAAAGTGAATCACATATTAACGAGGCGGCAACTTTGTATTTATTGCAACAAAGCGTATAAGTGAAGATAAATATTAACGGTGTTTGTAAAATTTTTATATTCAAAAGGGGGCGCTGTTTGTTTGATTGGTCGGGCGTCAAAATACGATACCTCGGGCTGACAATGTATATTCATTATTTTTTCGATATCGTTTATTCCTTTTTAAACAATGCTGCAAAAACTCGTTTTTATATTGAGTGGACCATGAGTTGGACAATAGCATATTTGTAAAAGAATCTTTCAATCTAACCATGCAAAGCATGGTTGAGTGAACGACTTTGTTACAAAAATAAAGGTGCAATAATAATTATTAGTGTTACTATATATTTTCAATATTACTCTTATAAACAAGTAATGGGTAAAAAAATAAATTTTTATAAATAACTTTTATATTTTAACATTTATTATACTCGTTACTTCAAATTTGGTGAAATTACCTGCTTAAGTTACCTTTTGCTGGTGGAGGTAAGTAATCGGTACTATAACACAGTCATTATGGGCGTAAACGTGCTTTGATTGCTTTTAATACGAGAGAGAGAGAGAGGGAGGGAGGGGACAAAGGGAGGGAGAGTGAGAGAGGGAAATGACTTTCAATACAATTAATGTTTCTGATGCCAATTTGATATCCATAAATAGCTTGAACGATCGAATCTTTACTCCCGTTGATATTTCAATGGGCATTACGCTAGTAACGTTTTAAAGGAGAAATATGATACTCTGATTCCCATTAAAAGCTTACCCATATGAAAGCATTAAGCCTGTTACCTAGGTAGCTGATTGTTGGACCCAGAAAAATTACCACTTTTTCCGATAAAAACTATAAGTTTACGCTAATTCTACTAGGAATGAAATTATGTCTTCAAAAATAAGAAACTAAAATTTATATCATACCCGATAGTTTAAGTCTCGAGTTTGTATCTTGACGGGAAATAATTTTAAAGTGCAAATATAAAAACCTCTACAACAATTTACATGTTTTCTTATGGGCCAAAAATGGGGCAAAAAGGGGCCAAAATAGCCCCTCAAAGTGAGAATTTCCAAAGTATCGGATTTTTTCCTACGGCTGTGACCAAAAACCTATAATCCTACAAATTATCAAGTTTCTAGCACATCTGGAAGTGCCCCATTTTTGTATCTTTCCACAGTGGTTACAAACCGCTATATATATATATATACACACACACAGTAAAACTCGTTTAATACATATTTGAGGGGACCGACTCATTGCTTCGATATAAGCGTGATTACGATATACAAGAAACATGGTATTTGGCCTATACATCCCGTATAACAATACTATTTAGAACCGGCCAGCTTTAGATACCGGCAATTACACAAATACAATTCATTTTGTATTTCTTTTTCTTTTTTTATGAATTTTTGTGTGAATTGTATGTGTGTAATACCACAACTTCCACATTAAAATTTCTTCAAATATAAGATGTATATATCACGTATTTACTCCGTATAATTCTGTGGCTGCCGAGTAAGCATGGCGTTTTTGGTTACGTAAGCCATTTGCATTGTCTAGATGTTTTGGTGTACTTCTACAATTTCCAGTTTTATCGCTTTTTATTATTTAAAAAATTACCCATCCATTGAATATGGCATCAAAATAAATACCTAAAGGCAAGGAACAGGAGAGAAAAGGTTGGTTTAACGCTAACACAAAAACTGGAGCCGATCAAACGAATTGAAAAAGGAAAAAATAGAGCAGCCATAGCAAAAGAATTCAGCGTTGGATCTTCCACGGACTACGATATCAAGGCTCATAAGGTTAATTAATGAAATTTGTGTCATCATCTGAGACGAGTAAATCAATTAATAAACATCATACGCTTCATAAGCCAAAAATGGAGGAACTGGATAAAATATTATATGTCTGGTTTTCACAGAAATGTTCAGAAGAATTAAATAATTTCGTCCTTTTCTAATAGAGTAAATAAAGATAAATAATAAAGATATAATCCAATAAATTCAATTTTGGGAACAGGTTCACTGCCGTAATCCCCAAACTTCCCGGACGCCCTAAACTTTTCAATATTCTTTTTGTTTTGCATGTGAGCGTAGAAACGTATTAAATAAGAATGGGTAAATAGTGTCTTTATCTAACTACGTATGGAAGAATTAAAATGGAAAATGCAAACCCCATGCATAGTTATGTTTGGGATGTACGATAGTGAACCTAAGCCAAATTTTGTTTGGTTATTGCTAAATTTGCGATGTCAAAATCGAAAATCGCTCCGCTAACCGGATATTTCTCCTAATCGGCTTTCCACAATCCCCAAGATAGCCGGATAACACAGCTTTTACTGTATTTGCAGTGAGTCGACTTCAATGCCGTACTTACATATGCAAAGAGATGCTTATCAACTTCGAGGCATGTAAAATTTTCGACTGCTATTACATACGATTTTTTAAATGGTCAATTAATATTATTATTATGGTCATTAATTTACATAAGCATTTTGCATTTTTAATATCAATTTCAAAACAAAGGGAGCGTGGAAATTCGTATGGAAGTGGTACATGGAGGAAGGGGACCTCTACGAACAAGTGCGCGGTAAACGGGCGGAAAGTATTCATTACTTATCGCTATGCTCGTCAAAATTCGTTATATATGGGGCATTTTTTTGCCACGGGACCAAACATTTGTTCGTTACAGCCGAGAATTCGTAAAATGCGTGTTCGTTACATCCGAGAAATTTAACCAATGCTCTTATGGAGAAGTTCAAGGGACCGAGACATTTCTTCGTTATAGCCGAGATTTCGTTTTAGGCGTGATCGTTATAAACGAGTTTTACTGTATATATATATATATATATATATATATATATATATATATATATATCGAGTGAGGTTAATATAAAAGTTATTAAAAATCGGTACAACATACATTGTACAAATTTTCTCATATAATAATTCGTCGTTTCGTTATCTTTAGAAAATGAAAATTGTATCAGCCGGTTTTTAGAAAATACAATTTTTGTTAAAGTTGCCCAATAATAAAATAGCCTTATACTCATTGATTGAGAAAAATGAAATACGTAGTATTATTGTAGATGTATACTCAAGTAACTGTAAGAAATTTGATCAAAATCGTTTAAGCCGTTTTTGAGAAAATCTAATTATTGCGAAAGTTGCCTAGAATAAACTACCCTTATATTCATTTTTTGAGAAATATGAATTATACAGTATTATTGAAGACGTAAACTCAAGTAACTATACGAAATTTGATCAAAATCATTAAAGCCGTTTTTGAGAAAATCGGATTGTTGCTAAAAATGCGTAGAATAAACTACTCTTAATTATTTAGCAATGTCAACCATTTCTTCATAACTTCTGCTCAGTATGATAAAATGCCTAAGTACGACATATCAAAAAGATTTTCGCTCTACCGTCTAGGCTCCAGAGCCAGTAACAGACAGACAGACGGCATTGTGAAAACCACTTTTTCGGATTCAGCGACACCTAAAACGTGTATTTCCGTAAAAATCTCGAGGTCGAATTTTTTCGCGAAAACAATACTTTCTCGATACTTCGTATGAGAAAGTAAAAATTAAGAGGCCATACCTTACTATTTTACAGTCTTTAAAGCGGACGATTGTTGGCCATAATTATCTGGTGCTGAATATCGCAAAGGAAAAGCTAAGACTCAATTAGAATTGAAAATGCAATCCGGGTCTATACATAAATTCCTCAACGAAGATCTAGCATTTAGAGAATCCGTAACAAGTGAAAATGCGGTTCATTTCATCAATCATAAAAATACACACAAAATCAAAATAATTGTATCCTATTAAACTAATAAACTATTTCTCAAATAACTTGTATGACTCTTTGGGCGCCATAATTGAAATCTGCTTGGGGCGCACGAATGTTTTGAGTCAGCCCTGTCTAAGCCTATGATGCGATTTCGAATTTTCAATTGAATGTGTTTAGTTCCAACAAATAAATCAACTTCTTGAAGTATACTTGATAATAAATTTAAACAAAAGTTTAGAGCGATCTGAAATAAAATTGTCATCAGAATAACATGCAACTTATCGAGAACTAAAACAACGATTCGTATTTCATATTTAATTGATAGGCCGTAATTTTTGATGGGCAGTTACGCTAGTTTATTTATATATTTATTATCTAAAAATCTTCTTCATAATATTAACTGATTTTTATTTTTGAATTTTCTTTATTTTAATTGAATTTTTCTTATGGTATCAACCAGGATGCTGGACGAAGGAAAGAATAAAAACTATTTGTCATAGTAATACATACGCGGTAATTTAACTATATATCTTTAAAGGCGTTTTGGACATGATTTTGCCGTCCGAATATGGGCCAGCTTCCACTGCAACCAACTCTATAATAACGAAAATGGAAGGGAAATAAGCGGGAATTTATAAAACAGACGGATTTGAGTTCCCCACAATGTATGAAGAACCGTCCTGCCATTGTTTTACTAACGTTTTCCTCCTACCCTCTATTCGAACATTTCTATAGGTTCTGGGGTGTGTTTATTATACTTCCTGCTACCATTTACCGACAAAGAAGAAAATTGCTATGAAAATAAAAAATAAGTATAGTTGATATTTTTCATAAATATAAGTTATTATGGATTTGAATAAATAAATTTTTATTATTCCCTATCCTTTTCGACTAACATATAATAAAATTACTTAGTAAAATAATTAAGGGGGCGCCATATTATATCTCGCCTCAGGCGGCAAAATGTCTGGGCACGGCCCTGTATATGTATATGTGTATGTATGTATATATATATATATATATGTATGTGTGTGTGTGTGAATCGAGCTATAACTACTACTTGTGCTGAAATCTAATGGGATACCAAAGAATTATTTGTTAGCAACTAAGAAATAATGAATGAAATTCTATATTGTCTAAAAAGCGGGCTATTTAAAAATAAGTAATGTAGTATATTAAAATGTTCATTCTTAATTCGCTACGTTTGCTTTTTATAAAATAAACATTGTTTTTGCTTTACTTTTGCGACAGTTTGTATGAACTACTGTTAACCTATCTTAAATTTTAAAAATATTTCATGGCCCATCGGTTAAGAAATACTGAACTAGATGACGCTAAATTGCAATACTACTTCTTTCATCTTTTGAGGCAAAACGCAAACTTATATACTTGATCGTAAACTATATTCAGAAATTCCGTTTTTGGCATCGGTTCCTAAAGAAAGCTACATTTTTGGAGAAATGGAATGAAGCAGATATGATTAAAACTATTGCAATGGTCTGCTAAAAGAAAGTGGGCTATTTAGCTGTAAAGGATGACAGTGCGCACTGTTTAAATTACACAAATGCACTTATACAGTTATTGCATACGTCTCCCAGGATTATATTATCAATATGTATGTGTATGTACTTAAATTTATATTTAGGTGTAAAACTTGTACATTCTGCGTAAAACATTAAACTAGCATTTTTGCGCTAAATTATTTTTATGCTCCTAGCGCGTCACTTACTAGCCACCGGATCTTTTAATCTTGACCATTTAGAAGGATAAACAGGGGCCCAACACCAAGGCAACCGAAGTATCGCGATCTTCCATTGTTTTAAAATAATTTCCGAGTTTTAAGAATAGAATATGGCGCGAAACGGCATTTGTGCCGATCACAATGGCGGTACTGTTTCCGATGTTTTATTGTTTATTCGAAAGCACAAGGTGAAAATGCGAGTGAGAGAAAGATTGACCTGCGATAACAGAGGTGGCGCGACGCGCAGATATCCATGGATCTGCGTAAGAGAGAGTCGAGGCAAATGCGAACCAACGGAGGTGTTACGGACAAACTGACGGACCTTACAACTCTATCTTCCTCGTGCATTGCACACGGTTTAATTAAATTTTAACATCAAGGAGGGAAACAGGTATAAATGGCATGTTTAGCTTGTGTTTTTGTATAGATAAAAATAGAGGAAACGCTAAGGACGTGATTTAAAATGCTTTATTCTCGTTTTGAGTGTTTAAGATCTTTTCTTCGTCAGTGGTAGAAAACGGCCAAAATATTTGGTGTTTTAAAATGGGTAAAAATATAGCGCAGAATATGAAACGCGATGAGAAAATTTTCGCTATTGAAGTAGATTTTCGACCGCATTAATGCGCCTTATTGACCCCGTGAGGTACGAGTTCTTTTATCTTTAAGGTGTTATTACTGAGAAAGAAATTATAAACCATATGATCAGGACCGGACTTACGAATAAGCTAATTGTAAGTAAGCTACAGCTTAGGGCTTCACGATATGAGGGGCCTAAAAAAATGCATTTCAAGTTTTACTGTGGTCCTTTAGTGCTTTGTGGGAAAACGTGGAATTTTATTCAAACAAAACGACAAAAAATAAAAAAGTCTAACGGTATTGGATCAGAAATTGCGTGTTTTAGAATGCCATCGAATTTTAGGGGCCTCATTAACTTTTCATAGCTTAGGGCCTTAGAAAGTCCAAGTCCAACCCTGCGTATGATTGAACTAGCATAAGAGCTAAAGTAATATACATCGTTTCGACGCCTGATTGACCTTCTACAGATGGATATTAGAGAATGTACAGAGTTATTCAAAAGTCCGAGAAACATTTCGTAAATGTAATACAAAAAACTGTGACACGTGGTGTACATTTTGAAAATCTGTAACTCTAGCGTGCTACTTAAAAAAAAGAAATGTTTCTTGATCCTATGGCGTTTGTTTCATTGTTCTATCTCTTACAGTTTTTGTATAATACATTTACGAAATGGTTCACGGACTTTTGAATAACCCTGTATTACGTCTGCGGCAATGTGCAGCGGACGAGCGAATATGCGAAAGAAAAAGTGGAATGGGGGCAAAGAGAGAGAGAATAAGAGGGTGGGGGAAGCGGGGAACGGGTCAGGAGGCGACTTCCGGGTGGCGGGGAGTGGTGGGGGGATTGGCGGGGGGAGGGCGGGGGAAGAGGCGGGGGGATTGGCGGGGTTAGTGGTGGGGGAGTGGCGGGGGAGTGGCGGGGGTGTGGCGTGGATAATAAGGTAGCGTCGATACCTTTCGTTCGCGAATGATTCGTGATTCGACCCGACCGACCGTAATAATCGCTTTGGAAGTGAAGAATGCTTCGCTTTTTTCCTTTAACCAAAATCATCGAACAAAACCGGCAGTCCAAAAACCTTTTTAACGGTATTTTTTCAACTAGAAATATTTCTCACTAATGTAATCGTAGGACCAACTATTTTGTGTGAGAAATATCGTTAGTCCGTCGGCGTGAAAGCACCGAATTGTACAGTTTTGAAATGGTTAGTGATGCGGCTTTGTTTTGGACGTATCACGAACGCCCACAACGCTTGGTTAGCCATTTGAAGGAAACGATTTCTTCTTGGAAGCCTTTGTCTATAAATGTATAGAATTTTAACGTCGCTTTTTCTTAAATTCGCTTGTCACCCACTTTCCTCATGCGTAACATCTTTTGCCTTTCCGAGAACATAAATACAGAAAAAAGTGCGTAATTTATAGAAATTTCGAATGAAATATTGCATCGATACGAACCTTGTTCGCAAAAATGGGAATAAAATCGGCAATCCTGTGACCTTGAATTTCCTTTGCGATTATACACGAGAGGTTAAGAAAACAGATAAATTGGCAGACGGCATTTTTCTTTACGCTAAACCCTGGCGTTATTTTAGTCTTAAGCGAGTATTCGATTAATTAATTAGCGCGATTTCCGACCTTATAGTTTTCCATCTCTCCTCACTTTAACGGTTAACGGCGCGTTTAGACATCATTTTCCCACAAAAAAATCTTTTTTACCTCATCTCGAGAGATTTTTTCGTGAAAAACTTTCCGAATCGAACGAATTTAACACCATCGGTTCGGGTGACGGCGTCTATACAAGAGGTCGAATTCCCACGCGTCTCATCCATTCGATTCAACGGATCCATCGCTTACACTTACCTGAAGACCGCCGATCGCGAAAATCAGGAACATCAGCGCTCCACGTGGAGTTTGCCCGAACCTGCGAAAGGGAATGGAAACGTACCGCTTTAATTAAAAATTTTCGTTAGAGGAAACACACGTTTATTAAGGGAAAATCGCTTAGAATTTGTAGGAATGGACAGAAGAAGATCGCGGGAAAGAGAAATCATATTTCTGTGGCCGTTGGCCGATGCGAACACACTGACTGGATTCACACAAAGGCCACCTTCGGCGTCTCCTTGATGGCATACTGAGATTACGCTCATTCTTAACACACGCTGCTGCAATTTTGATCGAAGGTTTTTGCAGCGTGGTTGTTCGATGATATTGTCAGCTTTCGGTTTCAGCTGCGTCCGGAACATAATGGAACCGACGTTTCGCGACCGTTGCAGGTAGCCCTGAAGAAGCTACCTGCAACGGTCGCGAAAAGTCGGTTCCATCATGTTCCGGACGCAGCTGAAACCGAAAGCTGACAATATCACACGCTGCTGCAGTGGTCATCGGCCAAGGAAAGACTCGGAATCCGAACCACGGACATTCCAAAAGAATTCCTATGAATTTCAGTCTTTGCATTTCAAATACGGACATTAACCCATTTCGATGTAATAATAACCTTATTAATGCTATGAGACGCACGAAAGATTTATGCGAATTTAAAGAATAATGCGAAAATACTCGAAATATACAGTTTAAAAATATATGTATATTTTCCGCAGCACTCAATTTGGGCGGTAACTCATAGGAACATCGTTCCACTTAATACAAAATGAAGCTGTTAGCGTTCCCTTTTTAAATTTTTCCAATTTTATCACACTTTGTCGTTAGTACACTATAAATATTTCATATATATTAAAAAATTATGTACTTTTTCAAATAGTTCTTCGTTCGATGCATCGAAATACATTACCGAAAATTACTTGGCACCGATCGTAGCGATTACATTTAGAATGTTGTTCTATCTTCCTATTAGAGCTGTTAATCATGAATGCATTTGTTCATAACCAACGTTAATTATGACTGAAACTTTATAATGACAGAATGATCTCTTAGTTGGCCTGGCCAATATCCCAATCGAACATAAACAGGATCAGCAGTTCCACTTATTAACAGATCTCATTTTTGATTTCGCTGCCCTTGAGGCACGACAAGCGCCATATCACTATAATAATGGACAGCACTATCCAATGATGCCTGAACTTCTTCAATAAAATATAACATTTTAAAATAGCGCTTTGCATTGAATGTTCTAAAAAGCACATTATAGAGTTAAAAATTTGATGCTGGAGTATCTTGCATGATAATAACGTTGTGGATAGCGGCCTGTAATTTTCGGGGTCATCTTTTTTTATAGATGTGCGTTATAGGTGCTAACTTCCTGTCCTAAAGAAACAACAACTGACAAAAATTTTAAATCCACCAAAGCGTCGAATTGAGCGTTTTTCTCTCTGCATAATAATGAATCCTTAAAAAGTAGGCCGAAAAGTGTTTCCCATGACTCTATGTTGACATCGGTTAACAAAGACCGATTATCTCAACAGTGCATAGTATAATCAAAGGTAATATGCTCTAGCACGTTACATAAGACAAGGTTTAGCGTAATTGACCCGCAATTTTCAGGTCGGCGTCGCTACGTTTGTGGACAAGTGTTGCGTTCATTTTTCGGTTCTTATAAAGAATACGCCCCCAACACGCACTACAATTACAGTAATAACAATCTAAACAAATAAACGGAATTGATCGATTTCTGTTCTTTTGTGATTTTTTGCTAGGATTTCGGTTCGCTTTGTTTTTAATCGGGTGTAGGCTACTCAGGGCGCTGACACGCCCTTCGCTACCCTGGAACGAAAGCAACCCTCACCATCTGGACAGTAATTGGGTGGGTAAATGTCGAAAAAGGATACAGTAGACCGCATACGACAATTCTATTTTCTCCCTGATCTTTGCTGGGTAATTCGTATGCTCAGCATAAAAACAAAATTAGATCGGAAATAGCATCTAGGAAGTTGGCTGGGTAATTCGCAACATCAGGTAAAAAATAGAATTGTATTCGGTATACTGTTTCTTTTTTCGACATTTATCCATCCAATGACCGCCCACATTGTAGCGCCAGGGTAGCGAAGGGCGCGTCAGCGTCCTGGGTGGCTTACACCCGATCAAAGACAAAGCGAGCCGAAGGCACGCCAATGCGATATCATTTCATAGACCGCATAAGACACTGAAATTAAGATGTCGTGTGCGGTCTATCAGCAGTGATTGTTGATGTTAATATTAGCCTACATGGCTAATACTTTAATTGTGGTGCGTGTGGCGTATTCTGCATAAGAACCCATTTTTCTCCTTGTGAGATTGATTTATCGAATGTCGTTTTTAATTTCATGCAATTTCGAATATTTTTCCGTCACTTTAATGGCAGCCACGTTAAATTTTAAACTCAATCGAATAAAGAGGCGAAATTGCTTTTTTAAAATTTCAGAGATATTAAGTGGGTATCTCTCAGCTGCCGAATTTAATTATTTTTTGGAGGTAAGAGTGATGTAGCGGTAGGATATTCAAAGCACCGGATTTAAAGAGATTTTTTCCCGAAGAATTAGTTTTAGGTATTTAAGAGCTTATAAGTGTCGGAGATGATGGCGTTTGTTCACATTCCTATAGAGAATAGAGAGGGAAAAACTTACACCGAGGCTATGATACTCATAATGCGTCCAACAAATGTTGGACAGTGGGTTCCGCTCATTAGAATCAAGTCGGGAATCCGTTATTTGATTCAATTAAACGGCTGATTCAATAATCCGGAGTCTGCGTATTTTAGTTATGGCAAATAAGAAAATGTTAGAATAAAGTTCATATCTCTTTCGTATATAAAAATTTCATGGTTATGCTAATTTTTGAGCGATATAATATAAGAAAGTTTATAACGAATAAAATTTTAAACACGAATTTCACTTTTCGTGTTATTTTAAAAATAGTTATCTAAAATCGTTTGAATTGTGGCCTCCTTAAGGCGAGGAATCGAGTGTCTTCCATCGGTATACGTAGGTATACGTATACTAATTGTAAGCGGACGAACTTTTCCGCCCCTCCTTCCCTCAATTCTAGGTTTTCTTTTCCTAAGGACAGCTAAAACACGTCTGACTTCTTAAGCAGTAAACAGTATGCTTCATGGTAATCTTCCTCCACTTCTTCATCAGTATTTGAATAGTAATTTCGAATGTCAACTACAATGTCATCTTCTGTCAATAGGAGCTACAACAATGTCGTCATCTATCGAATTCAGTCTACTGAACTCTTCCTCAACTTCCTCCTCTTCGGTTTTCATTTCTGCTGGATGCGATGAAAATCCGCTTTTCTGTAGCATTTAGCAACTTTAGGTATACAACCTTGCATTCATTCATTGCCGCGCGATTCAATAAACCGAAATGATTCCAATAAGAGGAGGTTTTTTAAAACGTTAGATACAAAATGGTTTTGGTTTTTCGGTTTTGATTCAATAAAGCGACTGATTCAATTAACCACTGATTCTAATAAGCGGAACCCACTGTATTACTACGAAATTAATTGGGTTATTAGGCGTTCTATACAAAAATAAAAAATCGGTACAACATAAATTGTACAAACTTTCTCATATACGGGTACTAATGCGTCGTTTAGTTATCTTTAGAAAATGAAAATCGTATGAGCCTGTTTTTAGAAAATCCAATTTTTGTTAAAATTGCCCAAGAATAAACTAGCCTTATATTCATTCGTTGGGAAAAATGAAATACGTAGTATTATTGAAGACGTATACTCAAGTAGCTGTACGAAATTTGATCAAAATCGTTGGAGCCGTTTCTGAGAAAATGGAATTATTGTTAAAGTTGCCTAGAATAAACTAGCCTTATAGTCATTTTTTGAGAAATTTGAACTATACGGTATTATTGAGGATGTAAACTTAAGTAACTGTACGAAATTTGATCAAAAGGGTTAGAGCCGTTTCTGAGAAAATCGAATTTTTGTTAAAGTTGCCTAGAATAAACAAGCCTTATATTCATTTTTTGAGAAATATGAACTATACAGTATTATTGAAGACGTAAACTCAGGTGACTGCGAAATTTGATCAAAATCGTTATAGCCGTTTTCGAGAAAATCGGATTGTTGTTAAAAATGCGTAGAATAAACTACTCTTAATTATTGATCAATGTCAACCATTTCTATGTATACTCTGCTCAGTATGATAAAATGCCTAAGTACGAGATTTCATTCATTTTCGTTCGACCGTCTAGGCTTCAGCGCCAGTAACAGACAGACAGACGGCATTGCGAAAACCACTTTTTCGGATTCAGCGACACCTAAAACGTGTATTTCCGTAAAAATCTCGAGGTCGAATTTTTTCGCGAAAACAATACTTTCTCGATACTTCGTATGTGAAAGTAAAAACGAACGCATTATGGTCAGATGACGTCAGTCGGTCAGTACGTTTCATCTCCGAAACTACAGGGTAGTTTTTTTATAAAATTGGGTATTTAGGGCTTTTAGGCAATAAAAGAAACAAGAAAATCCTCTAACTAAATATTCATATAATAGCACGTTGTGACTTTGAATATGACGCTCAACTTCGGCGCCTTTTGTGGAGAATTATGGTTTAACGCGAATAATTCCAGAACGGAAAACACGATTTTGACTATTTTATCACAATATAGTGGCATCTATTTCTTGCACATTTTAAGCATATCATAATGTCGTAGATTCTATTCCAGGAGCGTTCATTTTCTCCATTTGTTTAACGCGGGGATGAGTGTAACATACAAATAATTTCACATTAAAACTACTTGATTCATCGTAGAAAATTTCATTTTTCCGCCGTCGAATTACGAATACGGTTTTATCGAACGAGTAGCCGTGTACAAGAAAAATCAAACGAGAATGTCGTAATTCACCTTGAAGCTGGAAAAATTCGTGCATTGATACGTAATTCCTCTCAACGAAAAGAATCTTCTAAGTAACTGAAATAAACAATATCTGCTATAAACACGTTTAATTTCAATTCGTTCGCCTGCAGCATATAGTAAATGAAAAGAAATTGATAATTTACGACAAAAGAATGAACGTGATAGCAGTGATTAACACTTCATACTTCAAGTATTAAATGTTTTAAACGTTTTAAAAATGTTTGTTTATGTTACAACTGATTAGAGAATGAATAACACGAACGCCTTTGCGTGGATCGTTCCTTTCTTGTTATTTTATGGAATGCGGATTGCGTCATTTGGTCATATTAACTGCCATACGCTTAGGAGTGCAAAGTGTGTTTGACCGAGTTCCGTCGTTCCCCTCTCGAACTACTTCTTGCTTTTCAGGGCAGAAATATAATAATATAATGTGTCGATAGTAATAGCAAAATATGGAGCGCGTGACGTGGGAAAAAGCCTTGGAATTCCGTGCTCATCCTTTCGGTTCGACCTTTCACTTAATCCGTCCGTCGCCAGGTGACGTTTTCAATGCGCGCTCCTAGAGACTTGCTTAACATATTCTTTTCGGAGACATTATTTGTCTGCGACCTTAATTTATTCGAGCGATTAGTCGAATAATTCGCAGTTTATTTCACTTGGATAGTCAGGCTCCAGACAGCAGAGGAATTCGGGCGTGCGTACATTTACGTGGAAAAATAAATATTATTTAAACGACTAGTTGAACAAACAACGCGTGCGCGACGATCTCGATTCAGATAACCGGTCGTAAAACTGTTCTCGGCCTGTATCTTTACTTAATCTGGGAATAGAAGGCGCTCCACGGAGAAAAAAATAACCTGTCACGGTCCGAAAATTTTCAGCATAAATTCTCAAAATAATTTATGTTAAATTATCTGCAAACAAGTTTCTGTCAAAAACAAATATGTAGTATTATTTTCCTGTCATACTATATGAAAATATATTATAAGTAAAAAATAACGCTTCCAAAGTGCCAATATCAATGTGCAAATAACGCTTTGATAAAATTAGTTTGGTTCCTATTTTTAAGATTATCATTCGTGATGACGTCATTTATTCGAGAAATTTTAAGTTAAATTTAATCGTTTTTTTTAGTCAGACCATATGTGTATGCGTGTTTTTTTTACTTCGAAGCATTTCAGGAAGGTAACTTAAAATCACAGACGTCTTTTATTCTACTAAATGAAAACTTACACCCTTCTCATCCATGACCATCGCCAATATCGTTAAGTTTTACCGCGACAGAATTTATGGCAACTTGAATAAAATTTTATTTTTTCTCCATTTCTCTGTCTTATACACAGCGTTTGCCGAAAACGATGCTTTTAGCTTTCATAACGGGAGTTTTATATTTCATGGAAGCTTTTACAGTCATACTGAGCCTAGTTTTGGTGACATATTGCCTCGTGCTCTAAACCATACAGTTAAGAAAAATGTGAAAAACGTTATGCGGAGTGATTCAAGATTAATGGTCTGTTGATGAGACTATGTTTCTGTGTAAATTATTTATTAACCGTTTTCTGTAGAAAATTAAACGTTGTCTAAAAGCAGTATGTTATTCATATTAATGTAGTCAATATGATTTCTGATCGTTCTAGGAATATGACCCTCGACATCGCCCACTCAGACAGCCTGTCTCACCGACATATTACTGTACCTACCTTATTATACAACGGGATATATTCTGACTTATATTTCTGCAGAAGTTTCAACTGGGCGTTCAGTCGGCGCTACTCTGGCTATACTCAATGAATATTTCTCAGTAAAAAGTTTACTAGTGTGCAGAAGCGATTACACGACTTTCAGCTGATGGATATAACGATAGAATAGGCAAATTGAGGCGAGAAAAAGTCAAAGCAACTTGTAAGGAAGACGTGCCATCAAGATTTTCTAGTGTGATTGTTTCGACTCACCACTAAAAAGAAACAAATTGTAGCAACTATGTGTCAATCAGGAGTATTATTAAAAACGTATATAAAACCTGGTCCGATGAATGAAAATCATCCTTTAGGGACTTGTCTCTCGTGTGTTTTCGGAAATATTTCGGACCACTCATCCTATGAAAACTTTTATCTTGTTGTCTACACAGACCACTGGACGAATATGTGTGTGCAGGTCGCGACACATTGGTATTCATAGCTATAATAGAGAGTCGACTATCGGTATTTCTAGGGAGTACATATTATACGTAAAACCTATCCAATTTTTCCTGTAGTTTCGGAAGTTCATACTTATTGAGGTTGAATTCCAATCGTCATTCCTTAAACCAGTGGTTTTCACATTCAGGGGCGCAGCAATATAGAAATACAGCAAAATGTATAAAGGTCAACTTAAACCGCGAGAGACGTACGTTTTCAATTTATCAGCAAAGGAATTGGGTCTCCGTGGAGTCAATTTCTTTTTTCCGAGTTCATCGATAAGAGAAAGAGAGTATTGAACCTGATATATTGTAATGCACGATGTAGGGTGGCACATATTACTCATTTTTCTTCGTCCATAATCATTTCATACAAGTATTGATGCTTTATCACTTCTTAAATCACTACCAAGACATTTTCCTACTGCCTTAAGATAAATACTCGCAATTCAAAATTTGACACACGACCGCCAAATATTGTGACCGTAAGTAAAGCGGTACTGAGAAAAATCGCTTCTGAGCCGTTTTAGAGTATCTTCGCGTAAAAGAACCCCGCGCGTAGATAAAAGAGGACTAGAACAGTGCGGATGGGTTCACTAAGTGTCATCAAAACAAATATATATTTATAATTTTATCTTCGCAATTGGGTTTTCGTACCACACTACATAGCTACATAGATCTGGGGAAAATCTCGCTCTCTTGTCCTCGAAGCCTATGCATTTGTTTGTGTTACATCTTGCATTTGTATTTTCACCTTCTTGCCATCTGTCTTCAAAAGTGCAAGGTGATTCTAACGTGTAATCATCTCTCTGTGTGTCTGTTTACAACATTTTTGCCTGCCTCTCAACTGTTTCCATTTATTGTTTTTGTACACTTTGTTTATGTAGAGCTGTTTGTTTGACAGCTAATAGCACTTACGAAGATCATGATGTGTAGTGGTCAAAGCATTATGAAAGTTTGTTAACTTTGTATTTTACTGCTTTTGTACAATGCACTCGCAGATGTTTTCACTATTCTTTGACTGAATTATCTGCTTGTTTAACTTGACCAAGTTTTTGTTATTTTCCCAAAACTCATTTTGGACATCATAAAAACGGCAAACGCCGTATTTTAAGGAGTGATTCTTCTTATTTTTATTTTCAGAGAAGAAAACTATAAAAGTATACTCGTCGGTTTTTCCGCTTTAACATTTAGAAATCGCGTGACTATCTCAGGAGTGATCACATACGACAACGAATCAATTATTGTGCATCTTCTCTCTTTCTATTCTAGGAAATGGAATATTTTATAAAAGTTAACGCACAAAGAAAGATGAAGATTTTCTAATTTTGACATTCAAATGTACCTTAAAGTTAATTTTGCGTTATTAATTTAGATTTCACTTTCCTATGCATTTTTCATGAGAATATTCATCTGCGATACGAATATGATAGGTGGACGGAGAGAATTTTCAGAGACTATTGAGAATGAGAATTTATATATATATATACATACATACATACATATATACACACATACACACACTAACTGAAACGCCCGGCTTCGCTCGGGAAAGTTTTCTTTTAGGTAGCAAACGCATTTTATTGCTCGGAGCAAACGTTCCCCATTCCTTAATTACGCAAGCGATGCTCTCTACACCATTTCCCATGCATTCTTATGGAAATAATATTTTGTTGACCCCATGTGGTATAAGGGACCCCACGGTCTGCAAACCTAGACCAAGTTCTTCCTTTGGTCCATGAAACTTTTGAATTCGATAGCTTCAACGGTGTAAAAAAGTATAATAATGGAAATCGACAATAAAGTGCCTGTAGTGAATCAGCTAACTGACGGAGAAATAGCTAAAATGATTTTGGAACCCGAACGTGAGAATTATGAAAAAAGTGAGTGACGATGATGACAATGCAGCTGCAAACAAGCCTTCAATAGACCGTTGCATAGAATTAGTCACTGATAAAATATTGGCTTTAGAGCAGCGGTCATGCATCGAATCACAGGATATGATGAATTTGTACATAATTAAAGATAAACTTATTAAAGAAAGATCACTATGTATGAAGCAAGCTAATTTGTGTGATATGTTCAAGACAGTTTCGCAGAAAAACCTTCAAAAAGATTCCAACACTGAAATGAAATGAAACTTGCATTCCCGCAACTAAAGGCGCTGTCTCGACCTTATCGTCTAGCCATCGAGAGTAGAAACGAGACGTGTAAATTGGTGTTCATTAAATTTGCTATGACCTTATTCCAAATTCATCCACTTGTTAATGATTCTTTCTTTTATAAGTTTTGGCGTAAATTTTGGATTTTAATGTTATGTATTTTAGTTTTTTTAACGTATAGGCCGTGATATGGTATGAAGGTGCAGTGGCGTAGCCAAGGGTGGCAAGAGGGCAAGGCGTCTACTATGATTTATTTTATATTTTGCATGTTTATTTACAAACATTTTATATATGTATTTCATATTTTCAAATATTCTGGCGTGATTTCTGATTAAATTTTGAAATACATTATGTACATTACAAAAACCTTTCTTTGGTTTTATACCGCAATAGACCCCTGGATACTTAGGCTATGTGCAACATTTTCAAAAAACCGGAATTTTCTAAAATCCGGCTCGTGCTAGGTCCCGAGAGTGCCGGATTTATGAGGTCTTACTGTGTGTGTGTGTGTGTGTGTGTGTGTATCTATAATATATAGATGCTTCTTACACATGATATATATATCATATATATAGGAGGATACAAAATTATGAGGCACTTCCAGATGTGCTAGAAACTTGAAATTTGGCAGGATTATAGGGTTTTGGTCACAACCAAAGGAAAAAATCCGAAACTGGCAAAATTCCTATTCTGAGGGGTTATTTTGGCCACTTTTTGCCCCATTTTTTGCCCATAAGAATACATGTAAATTGGTGTAGAGGTTTTTATATTTGCATTTTAAAATTACTTCCCTTCAAGATACGAACTCGAGACTTAAACTGTCGGATAGGATATAAATTGTAGTTTCTTATTTTTGAAGTCAGAATTCAAATCCGAGTAGAATTAATGTAAATTTATAGTTTTATCTCAAAAAAGTAGTAATTTTTCTGGGTCTTACAATAGGTTTCCTTGGTAACAAGCTCTATCCTTTCATATGGGTAAGCTTTTAATGGGAATCAGAGGTTTATATTTTAATGCTGTTAATGTTAAACTACACCTAATGAATGAAATCCAATATTGATATAATGCTCATTTTTGGGGCTGTTTTGCCCCATTGTTGCCCAATTCGAGAACAAAAAAGGCGATGCCGCTGCGTAGGAACCAGAGACTTGAAATTTGGCACGGTTATAGAAATTTCATTGCAACCTAAGATAAAATTATAAAATTACAAAAATTCTAATTTTTAAGGGGCGGCTTTGCCGCTTTTCGCCCCAAGCGAGAACAAAAAATGCGAGGCAGCTGCATAGGACCTAGAAACTTGAAATTTGGCACGATTATAGAATTTTCATAGCAAACTAAGATAAAATTGTAAAATTGCAAAAATTCCAATTTTTAATGTGTGGTTTTGCCCCTTTTCGGCCCCATACGAGTGTGATAATTATAAGGCACTTCTTAATGAGATACAAACTTGAAATTTGGCAGAATTATGGGTTTTTAGTTACAACAGATGGAAAAAATCTGAGAGGGTAACAACTCATAATGTTAGGGGCTGTTTTGCTCCATTATTGCCCCATACGAGGATTAAAATTATAAGGCACTTCTAAATGAGCAACTAACTCCAAATTTGACATGGTTATATGATTATGTACAACATCGATTGGGAATAATTTGAATTTGCAAAAAGGCTAAAATTTGAAAATGCTTGCAGAATGCAAGCACATATTATCTAGTATATATATATATATATAGGAGGATACAAAATTATGAGGCACTTCCAGATATGCTAGAAACTTGAAATTTGGTAGGATTAGAGGTTTTTAGTCACAACCAAAGGAAAAAATCGGAAACTGGCAAGCTTCCTATTTTGAGGGGCTATTTTGGCCCCTTTTTGCCTCATATTTTGCCCATAAGAAAACGTAAAATGGTGTAGAGGTTTTTATATTTGCATTTTAAAATTACTTCCCCTCAAGGTCCGAACTCGAGACTTAAACTATCTGATAGGATATAAATTGTAGTATCTTATTTTTGAAGACAGAATTGAAATCCGAGTAGAATTGGCGTAAATTTATAGTTTTTATCGGAAAAAAGTGGTAATTTATCTGGGTCTAACAAGAGGCTTCCTAGGCAACAGCCTTAATGCTTTCTTACAGGTAAGTTTTTAATGGGAATCAGAGGCTTATATTTTAATGCCATTAATGTTAAACTGTGCCAAATGAAGGACATCCGATATTTATATAATTCCCATTTTTGGAGCTTTTTTCCCCAGAATTGCTCCATGCGAGAAAAAAATGATGAGGCAGCTCCATATAACCTAGAGACTTGAAATTTTGCACAAATATATAAATTTCGTTGTAACCGAAGATTAAATAAAAAATTGCAAAAATTCCAATTTTTAGGGACGAACGTTTTGCGGTTTAGGTATTTCTATATGGGTTATAATGCTGAAATTTTTTCCAACGGTAGAATTTACCAAATAAAGAAAACGGGAATATAGAAATTTGAAAGTTTTCATTCGTTCGGCCGTAAAAAATTCTTAAATATTAAACAATTTCACTAATGTTTATGTACTTTTTGAAGGATTCAGGAATATGAAAATTTTAACCTAGGGTGTGAAGGAAGCTCCAGTGGTAACAAACATTAAAATTTTTATTAAGGTTTATTATTGTGGCTGCTAAAATTCAAAAAATTTACACAATTAAATTAATAGAAATGCATTTCTAGAGGTGCTACATCGATGATAATTTTCACAAATATGAGGTATTCAAAACGGATGATGAGAACCTATAAAATGTTTATGATTATATATGTTAGGGGTTGCTTTTACTCCAATATTATTCAAAAAATACACGTAATTAGGTGCACAGGTGCAAAATTATGCGTTTGAAAATGAATTGTCAGCTTTTATTCTTTACATTAAGGTGAGAGAAAATGCTTGCAGAATGCAAGCACACATTCACTAGTGTATATATATATATATATATATATATATATATATATATATATACAGTAAAACTCGTATATAACGATCACGCCTAAAACGAAATCTCGGCTATAACGAAGAAATGTCTCGGTCCCTTGAACTTCTCCATACGGGCATTGGTTAAATTTCTCAGATGTAACGAACACGCATTTTACGAATTATCGGCTGTAACGTACAAATGTTTGGTCCCGTGGCAAAGAATGCCCCATATATAACGAATTTTGGCGAGCAGATCGATAAGTAATGAAAGTTTCCGCCCATTTACCGCGCACTTGTTCGTAGAGGTCCCCTTCCTCCATGTACCCCTCTCATACGAATTTCCACGCTCCCTTTGTTTTGAAATTGATATTAAAAATGTAAAATGCTTATGTAAATTAATGACCATAATAATAATATTAATTGACCATTTAAAAAATCGTATGTAATAGCAGTCGAACATTTTTCATGCCGCGAAGTTGATAAGCATCTCTTTGCATATGTAAGTACGGCATTGTAGTCGACTCACTGCAAATACAGTAAAAGCTGTGTTATCCGGCTATCTTGGGTATTGTGGAAAGCCGATTAGGAGAAATAGCCGGTTAGGGGAGCGATTTTCGATTTTGACATCGCAAATTTAGCAATAACCAAACAAAATTTGGCTTAGGTTCACTATCGTACATCCCAAACATAACTATGCATGGGGTTTGCATTTTCCATTTTAATTCTTCCATACGTAGTTAGATAAAGACACTATTTACCCATTCTTATTTAATACGTTTCTACGCTCACATGCAAAACAAAAAGACTATTGAAAAGTTTAGGGCGTCCGGGAAGTTTGGGGATTACGGCAGTGAACCTGTTCCCAAAATTGAATTTATTGGATTATATCTTTCTTATTTATCTTTATTATTTATCTTTATTTACTCTATTAGAAAAGGACGAAATTATTTAATTCCTCTGAACATTTCTGTGAAAACCAGACATATAATATTTTATCCAGTTCCTCTATTTTTGGCTTATGAAGCTTATGATGTTTATTAATTGATTTACTCGTCTCAGAAGATGACACAAATTTCATTAATTTAGCCTTATGAGCCTTGATATCGTAGACCGTGGAAGATCCGATGTTGAATTCTTTTGCTATGGCTGCTCTATTTTTTCCTTTTTCAATTCGTTTGATCGGCTCCAGTTTTTGTGTTAGCGTTAAACCAACCTTTTCTCTCCTGTTCCTTGCCTTTAGGTATTTATTTTGATGCCATATTCAATGGATGGGTAATTTTTTAAATAATAAAAAGCGATAAAACTGGAAATTGTAGAAGTACACCAAGACGGCGTTACCCCATTTGCCCTAATCCTTATGCCCTAATCCCACTTGCCCTAATTTTTACATGCCCTAATCACACTTGCACTAATTTTTACATGCCCTAATCCCACTTGCCCTAATTTTTATATGCCCTAATCCCACTTGCCCTAATCGAAATAAAGAGTATTTAATGAAATAATAAACGAATTGCGGTCTTACCGATTTGATTTAAGTCAATTAAATGTAATTATGTAACAGTGATATTAGCTGCGCTGCATTACCTTAATTAATTAACATTGTATTACGTCTTTGTCAGAAAAGAAGTACATTGTGATACTTTGAAAATTATTGAAAAGAAGTACATGTCAAACAAAGCAATAGAAAATCACTACTTCCTAAATCAGTACAACTGGCAAGCCTACCTACTCAGGCGTCTTCAGAGATTGCTGAGTATAATATTTTGTTCGAAGAAATATACGCTCAAGTGTCTTATGGGTTATTTGGAAGTGAGTCCTATTCGGGAGAGTGTACGTAGGAACCTGTCTTCCTCTTCATCGTTTTAAATTATCAAGTAAGTAGCCTATATAAATGGATATAATATTTTTTACTTAAACAAATCTTAACGAAACGCTTATTTTTTCGTTTGCCATCAGTTAAAATGTGACAAGTAGGTCCTGTAATATTTTTTATCATTTAAAATAGGCCCATTAAGATGTCATCGGTCGAGATTATTAAATCCAGGAAAGCAAAGCCGGAATATTTTATCGATGGCTATATCTACCAATATAATGCAAAAGGTCAGAAGGACGTCCTTTATCTTCGATGCGGTCGAGCCCGTCATCATGGGTGTTTAGGATTTGCGCAACAATCGTCAAAACGGTGGATGGAGTCATACTGAAATCGAAGAGCGTCAGTCATGATCATGAGCCTGATATTCAAGAAGCAATGAGAGCGAAATTGGTGGAACAGATGAAAGAGAAAATCTCGACCCAGCCGGAAGCTTCGGTAACTTCAGTTTATAAGGAAATACTAAACGAAACGTTGGATCCCGAAGATAAAGAAATTACTTCTGCTATGCCCAGCTATGAGAACATACGTACAACGCTCTATAGAGCTGTTGCTAAATCTCGACCTGTACTTCCGGATTCATTATCAGACTTGATAATTCCGGAAGAGTATACGAAGTTAGAAGATGAAGAATTTCTGCTATTCGAAGATGTAGAAGACGAAAAAATTCTTGGATTTGGAACTGCACAGTTCCTTCAGATTCTATGCAAAAATCCTGGCAATGCCATTTATTTGGATGAGACATTTAAAGTTGTTCCTCGACTGTTTCATCAGCTATATACTCTACATGCCATGCTTAGAGGTCAAGTATTTCCGTTTCTTTATATCCTTCTTCCAAATAAGTCAAAATCAACTTATAATCGCATGTTCATGTTAATTCAACAGAAGGCATCTCAAATAGGCGCAACGTTTCAACCAAGAAAATTTCAAGTTGATTATGAGTGTGCAGTTATCAGATCTATAAAGGAAACTTTTCCTGATGCGGATATTAAAGGCTGTTTATTTCATTTCAGCCAAGCAATTTGGCGGAAAGTACAAACTTTGGGACTCCAATCAGCATACATCGAGGAGCAACTTGTTAGAAAATTAGTGAAGTCAATGGTGGAGTTGACATTTGTTTCCTTAGATGAGCAAGGGGAAGCCTGGACAGGAATCATTCGTGATCATCCAGCATATGATAAGTGCGAAGAACTTATTAAATACTTTGAAACAAAGGATTGGACCCAATTCTCGCTTTCCACCGCCATTGTGGAATCACCACGCTAATTTTGGTCCTCGTATCATAAATCATGTGAAAGGATGGCATTATACCTTAAATAAATCTATAGGGCACCATCACGTTAATGTGTGGACGATGATAAATCACTTAAAGAAACAGCAGACTAATTTTAGGTGTAAGTATGCTAAGTTTAGTAAACGTTGGAAATCTTCCGCCTCGTAAAAACCGTAAATACGAGGCCATTAACAAAAAACTAATGCAATTAACTACAGATCGACAACACGGGGATATTGATTTACAGGATTTTGTGCAAGCAGTTGGTTACTTCCTTCCACTAATTGATTAATGTAATTCAAAACGATCTATGTATAGAGCCAATAAATGGTTGAGCAACTTAAAATTTGTATTAATTTCTTTATTTGATTTTCATAAATTTGATACTTCAAATCTTAACCCTTAAAAGATCGCGCGGTAGTTGTGATGCGTGGGGTCGCACACTGCCATTTCGACCATGTTTGATAGATAGAGAAAAATAAATGTTTTTATACAACATTTTTTTATTTATAAGCATATTTTTGTTCAAAAAGTGTTTTAATATCGATAATTGACCGTTAAACTAATAAATTGAAATCCAGTGTCAAAGCTCACACAGTGAGCCCTTCAGGCCCATTATATTATACGCAATGAATTCTAGGTAAGGAATTGAGAAAACCAGAGTTGAAATGATACTGAAAGAGTATATAATATAAACACTCGGTCTTATGGACCGTGACGCGACCTCTAAAGGTAGAAATTAGGGCATATGAGATTAGGGCAAGTAGGAATAAGGGCATATAAAAATTAGGGCAAGTGGGATTAGAGCATACGGATTAGGGCAAATGGGACCTAACCCACCAAGACATCTAGACAATGCAAATGGCTTACGTAACCAAAAACGCCATGCTTACTCGGCAGCCACAGAATTATACGGAGTAAATACGTAATATATACATCTTATATTTTAAGAAATTTTAAAGTGGAAGTTGTGGTATTACACACATACAATTCACACAAAAATTCATAAAAAAAGAAAAAGAAATACAAAATGAATTGTATTTGTGTAATTGCCGGTATCTAAGGCTGGCCGGTTCTAAATAGTATTGTTATACGGGATGTATAGGTCAAAAACCATGTTTCTTGTATATAACGTAGTCACGCTTATAACGAAGCAATGAGTCGGTCCCCTCAAATACGTATTAAACGAGTTTTACTGTGTACACACACACACACACACACACACTAATGTCAGGCCCAAACTACAATAGATGGTGAGCTGAAATTTTGAGAAAATATAGATGGCATGGAAAAATCGACAGGAAAAATCGAAATTTACAATAATTTTTATTTTATTGGCCGTTAAAAATTATAAACTTTTAAACAAACATTTCATGGTTTAAGTACTTCTAAATCTTCTACAATGCTGAAATTTTTTCTGACAGTAGCATTTACCAAGTAACGATATCGGAATTATAGAAATTTGAAAAAGGTTAATTTATTTGGCCCTTAAAAATTCAAAAATATTTTTAAAAATTGTCTAATCCTTATATACCTTGGGTCGAGCTATAAAGCTGAAAATTAAGGAATTGTGTTTCAGTTACAATTAGATTTGAAAATTTCAGAAAAATTTAATATTGTCGCTGTTGATAATTCATAAAGTTTAAACAATGACATTTATATAAATGCAATTCTAGAGGTGCTACATAGATGAAATTTTGCAGAAATGTGAGGTATTTGCAACAAATGATGAAAATCTAAAAAAATTTTACAATTATAAATATTAGGGGTTGTTTTTATTCCAATATTGTCCATAAAGATAAACACGTAAATCGGCGCAGAGGTGCAAACTTACGTGTTTAACAATTATTTGCATGCACTAACTCTTTATATTAAGATGAGAGAAAATGCTTGCAGAATGCAAGCACACATGAACTAGTGTGTGTGTGTATAAGTTTTCTTTTAAGTAGCAAACGATTTTTATTGCTTTACACTTTAGTCTATAGGTTGGCCCATGAAACTTTTGAATTCGATAGCTTCAACGGTGTAAAAACGTATAAAGAACATACATATACACACACATACACTCTAAAATATTTATAAGATTATCAATACCTCCGTCCTATTTTCCCTTCACACTTAGGCGTAGAACTTTTCATCCACACCTAGCGCTTCTCTACCGTATGATATTTGACAAAATACGCAATTAAAAATATAAAATGATGTAATGAAAAATTGGTTAATTCACCATCATAAAGGACGTCATCTCAACAGACAGAAAGGAATTTTATATTCTTAGATCTCTGTAGAGCAGAGGTTCCCAACCTGGTGCTCGCGAGAACTGTTGTGCTCTTTGTGCTTTTCCGCGGTGCTTAAAACCCCGTTTCTTTTAACCAATAATCGAATTTTCTCGGTTGCTTTCTTTCTAAATGTATATCAAAACATTAAGAATAACTCTGACGTTGGTTTGATTTTATTCACAATAATTGCTATTTCTTCGGAAGTACAGTGGCGTTCGATTGTATTCTAGCATACAATTTAGTGCTCGCCACATCGAAAAGGTTGGGAATCCTGCTCTAGAGAGTGAAACGCGTCTGTCATATATGTCGCTTCTTCTTGCGTGCATCACTCTCTGCTTGCTTTAGCTTGGTGGTAAGTTCAAATCCAAAAGGACGATTGCCTTGCGAGAAATAACGTCTATTTATTTACTTTACATATATTTTAACGTATAAAGGTGTTGGATGTTCTTCTAATTTACTCGACGGGATAGAAAAGGGTGCCAAAGTAGGATGTAAACGTGACGTTTTCTATTTTTAGTTGAAAAAATTTAGTCAATTTAGTTTTTCAGATTATTTGTTTGTCTCGTTCTATATGGATTAAGATCATTTCCTTCGGCAATCAAAGGGTTATCAACTATGTTTTACATTGCATTTCATTTTTAAATGCAAATTTATAATATCCTTGAGGTTCTTTGATCGAAGAGGTTAGATTTGAATTTTTAATGAACAATATTTTTCATTAAAGAAGCATTCGTTGTCCTCACTCTTTTTCAGAAGGACGCTTACTGATTCTGGACATTCTTTCGTTCGTAAAATCACAACTTAAAAGTTCTACCACAAACATCGAACAAAGTTGTCCGGATGCAATTAAAAGTTATTCTTACAATTAGTAAAACTCTAGGAATCCGCTACAATACAGTTTCAGGAGTTCGTATTGCTTGTTCGCGTTATAGGTGACAACGTGTTATCACGTGACCGATTTAGGATTTCAAGAGCGCCGTGCTATTAGCTATAATAATGCCTATTAATACATAAACTAATGAAAACGACCTTGTAAGCTGACAAACCATCTGATCATGTGTAAAGAAACGTCATTTCGTTAAGCGACGAAGAAAATTCAAATTGGTTAAAATTACAGTATTTTTTCGTGTTAGGGTGCGTAAATGTTGGTCAATGCATTCGTTAAGGAGGCGATATTTAAGGTATTCGATACACTTTGCAGTGGTACTGCTTCAATATAAACCAATCCCATGTATTGCGCGGTTTCACTTGACGCGTTTCCTGTTTAGCAGTCTTCAATTTAGAGAACTGCCTCGAATTGCACGGACACCAGTATCATTTTAGCATGTTTACGGTTTAAATTCTTATTTAACGCAAATATATCGATTAAACAGTGACTCAACACAATGGTTGGCCCTAATTCGTTGGTTAAAAACTAGAAAAATTTAATGTTATGACGTTTGCAATAATTTTATTAAGGACTAGCAGAAAAACCCGGCGTTGCCCGGGGAAATTTGGTTCAAATCCGATGGGAATTCTAGATGATAAGTACATGTTATTTAAGAGTTCACTCGGCTGCCGTTTTGAATAAAACGGGCAGAGAAAAACAAAAACCACGTATGAATTATTTCTGGGAGCCCTCCAAAATCGTACCAGATTTGATTCAAGTCAATATTAGGACTTAAGAAAATACGCATAGTTTAATCAGTACCCACCGTCCAATTACGGATAAGGAAGTAGTCGTTTCCCACCTTCCTCACTGTGTATAAGATGTAGAGTTACCTGTTCTTTGAGAGGAGGAAGTTTATGAGAACATATTTTATTGAACAGTTTAGGCATCAGAACAGTTCGAAAAGAACTGTCCCGTTCTTTCTGATCCATCTCTAGATGGCAATGCATTAGCATACAAAGTTATTTTGCTTTTTGTACAATTAATATAAAACATTTGGGATTCAAAAGTAGCCCACGACCTTCCAATTTGTAAAGAAAGTATTTGTTGAAATTTTGATTATTCAAGCGTTAACGGTGTGGAAATGTATAGATGCACAAATAAACTAACTTTCATAAATATATAGGAGATTGTATTGAAAGTGACAAATACCAAATTTGAACTTCGTAAGTTAATTTACTCGAGAGTTATTGTCGAAAACCCAAATCGATGCTCCCCAAACCCCCACTTAAAGTTTTTTTGAGATAGAACACATCTACTATAATATATTTTGAAGAGTGTGTTTGTTGGTTTGTTCATGGAACTCCTCATAAAAGATAACAGATAGAATAACCAAAATTGGCACCATTATTCCTTACATCCTAACTTAGTGACTGGTCAAGGTTTTGTTTCTTCCCGTCATTTTGATTCGAAATTGCGAACGATTTAATTATCGAGTGTCACGTATTTTGTCGCGTCCTGAAACTGAAATATAGAGATGAGTGTAGACTACTTTTAATTTGCACTTTAAAATTACTTAATATAACGGTACGAACTTGAGACTTGGATATTTTTTTGCGGGAAAGAACAAAGTTTATTCTTATCGAATTCGCGTATAAATGCGGTAGAATCAATAAAAGACGATTTTATCAGTTTCACTACAATACCAATTATAAGCTACCCTGACAACTCCCATTGTCGCCGAAACTGAGAGGTCAATGCATTTATATGGGAAAAATTTTAACGTAATATCGTTTGTCAATTTCTGTGTACGATTTTAATTTGTTTACATGGAAACCAAATATTTGTTGTTTTTAATTGTATTATCTTCTAATCTCTACCATAAATATTTTGCAGAATGTGTTTGTACGTTTATAGCGCAATAACTACAAAACATAGAATCAGGAAGAAGGTGCCATTTTAACCGCAATAAAAAGCTAAGGAATATGGGAGGGTTTTTAAAGTGATTTGAACTATATTTTTTATATTAAAAATATTTTTCTCTTTTAATTTTTCCCATTTAAATAACACGGGAATGAGCGTGTTGTTGGATTAACAATTTTCGTGACAACCGTTATAAACAATACGTAATATTAACTAAAAGAAGTAATATATACCTAATATAAACTACACGAAATAATATATACCTAATATAAACTAAGGTAGCGAAGAAAGAAACACAAAGTGTGGCATAGAGTTCTCCAAAGCAAACTGTTTTTAAAACTACGTACATAAGTAACTTAAATAATTAGACGTAGATTTACCACTAATTGTGATTTTCAAATCTTTGAAGATATCGTCACAAAACTTCGCATAGGCAAATAATTTATCCTGCGTATAACATAGGCTATATGGCGATAAAAAAATTGGCGGTGGGGGGTGCTTAATTCCATAATAATTTTCCCATAACTGTACAGGTAATTTTAGATTTTTTGGAGTGCAAGATTTTCTTCTTTCACTCATTTAAATAGGTAATTGCGAACAGGTTTTCTTCGTTTTTGCTTTATTCAACGATTAAAACTGTGTACTATCTTATTCTTGCGATGTTTACATGTGACACGGTCGAAGTTTTAGATTCACAAAATCCGTTGAAATTTACTTAAAATCACGGTACGAACTTAAGACCTGGATACTTCATTGCGAGAAAGAACAGTTTATTTTTATTAAACACAGATTCTGAATTCTGGTCGAATTCGCGTATAAATGCAGTTACCATCAATAAAATACGTGATTTTATCAGTTTTATTACAATACGAATTATAAGCTACCATGACAACTCTCATTGTCGCCGAAATTGAGAGTTCAATGCATTTATATTGAGATTATATAGTCCCTTCTTACATTTAAGAGAGAGAGGGAGGGAAAGGGAGAGAAGGGGAGGGAGCCGGAGAAGGGAAGGAGAGGGTGGGAGTTTACACGTTATTTTCGATTTTTCACAGTGCAAGATTTTCTTTCTTCATTCATCTAAATTGGAAAATGCGGAGCGGTTTTCTTTATTTTTGCTTTATTCGACGGTTATAACTGTGTACTATCTTATTCTTGCGATGCTTACATGTTACACGGTCGAAGTTTTAGATTCAGTAAATCCGTTGAAATTCAACGGGCACTCCAGCTAGTAGCCTATATTTTAAGCTGGACCAGTCTAAAGATACGCTGCAAGTTTCATAAAAATTAGAACAGCCGTTTTTGCGTGATGCGGTAACAAACAAACAGACAGACAGACTTTTTCCTAAAATATATTTCTTAAAATATTTACCCAAATTGTTTTCCTAAAATATTTCTTATTTATACTTCTTCGATGTAATCAACCGTTAGCTTGAAATCAGCGATTTCTCTTACGGGTGCCGCCCATAACCCCCCCTCCCCTTCGTCTGATTTTGCTCATCTACAAACTTGATCTTATAGTTGTATTGAAAGTGACATATATCAAATTTGAACTTCCTAAGTTAATTTACTCGAGAGTTATCTTCGAAAAACCAAATCGGTGCCCCCCCCCCCCAACCCCCAATTAAAATTTTTTTTGAGGTACACCACATAGCCTATATTTTAAGCTGGATCAGTCTAAAGATTCGCTGTAAGTTTCATAAAAATTCGACCAGCCGTTTTTGCGTGATGTGGTAACAAACAAACAGACAGACAGACAACAATTCTGCAAACAGGTTCAAACGTCTTCTTTCGGTGTAAAACACGCAAAAAAAGTAAAACTCCGACAAAAAAACAAATGTACAGACAGAGGTAACAATTTTATTTATATAGATATTCTGTTGATAGTGAATCGTGTGTATCATACGGAAAATATTGTCACTTGTGAGGCATTAATCCTCTAGCAATGTTCGAAACATTGCGAAAAATACTTGAAATATGATCTAAACGGATTTTTTAATGGAGTGCAAGGCAAATCCGCTCACTACCGAGTTCCGCGATTTAGCGGGCCGCGTTTTATCGTGCATAGTGTACATGTTTACATTTTTTCGGTACGTTGGGAAAAAGGAAAGTCATCTCCTTCCCTTTCTATTTCAATTCGATTATGAACTACAGAAAGAAACTGGCCTTCATTGGCAATATAATGAAATAGTGGAGACATTTCTATAATTGGTTCCATTGCTGCTTCAAATATTAGGAATCATTAAAGCATTAGAATTGGGTCTAGCCAGATGATAGCCTTTTGAAAGATAGCTCGAGGATTCTCTGAGATATCGCATTCATTCATAAATATAAGGTGTAGCTTAGGATATTTTAGGGACAGTTGGAAGAGGCAGGAGTCTCGCGGACCACGACGATCAAGTAAGTGACGTCGACGCTAAGAATGAATCGATCCAAATGTTTTTTCTTATCGAAAATAGGCATCGTATTAGGAGAGTAAACCCTGCAAGCGGAAATTACTACGATCTCTTCGGAACGAAGCAAGGGGCTGCGATTAAGCATTCGAGCGATGTCAATGACGATGACGGTAATTATTACAGCGGATGACGGAAAAGAGTTTTAAAATTATCTGTTTAAGGTCTCGAAGAGTGAGAAATCGTTTTAATTGAATTCCATTTCGAAACTCGAGCTAATTCATTCCGTCCCCTACGTTAATATATGCGCAAATACCGGAAAATCCACGATCATATCATTCCTTCCCTGGAAAGAGTCTCACCAAAAAGAAATTTTCATTCGCAAAACATCCTTGAATCTTCTACGACACTTAATTTACTCATATATAGCGTAATGTGTCCGTTCTAACGATTCTGATATTCGAACACGCAAAACGGTGGGGGGGGATAGGTTGGTTCTGCAAGTAAGCGCGGAGAGAGAAAATATGAAACCGCGGCTGCAGAAACACAATATACGCACAAAATACAATTACATTGGATGGCGAGTTCATTAGAGGCGTCGATACCACGCAAGTTAGATGTCTACGTTATATATATTATTGGATGGCGAGTTCTTTAGAGGTGTCGATACCACGCAAGTTAGGTGTCTATATATACTATATTAGATGCATTTCAAAGGAGAAATGGATTTTTTTAAACACCGGCGTTTTGAAGTGTTCTGACGTCGCTTCGAGCGAATTATTGGGTCAAGGTTCGCAATCGCGAAGTGTTATCTGCATTGGTGGAGTGTGTGGCGGGGTGCGAAGAGGGAAAGGAAGATCCGCTTTCCATTTCAACATCCCCGCTGTCCTTGCGATCCTCTCGAAACTGGGAAGGGCATCGCTAAACGACCTAAATCTCGAATTAATCGCAATGTTAAGGGAGCGATCCGTGAAATGTACGTGGCGAGCAACGCAGTGGAAAAGCCGAAAAACACTCTCTGACCTCAGATACTTCCGACTTCTATGTATGTGGCAAGATGTTAAATTAATTGCACTGGAAGTCACTGTCGCTTGTATTTATTTACTGATCTGTTTTGTCCCTATAGAACGCGATGGGAAAGGTTTATAAAAAAAAGGTCTTACCGTAGAACGTTTGGTATCGTTCCACGGAATGCAGCGATTAAATGTCAATAAAGTGCAAGGAGGAGTTGAAGAGAGGCGAGAGGGAGGGAGAGAGAGGAGAGAGAGGAGAGAGAGGAGAGAGAGAGAGAGAGAGAGAGAGAGGAAAGGACGGAAAATAGAAGAGGAGGGAGTTTGAGAGGCGTATCTCCCGCATTCGGGAGGCGCATCGTGGAGAAAGCATAAAACCGTTAAACGTCCGCGAGTGATTTTTTTCCCCCCTTGAATTGAATGAGAGGGAGGGGAAAAGAGAGAGGGGTAAGGGGGGAGGAGGAGGGAGGGAATGGGATTCGGAAGTTATTGAATCGGTGTTTGGTAGGTGAGAAAATGGCTGTTACTCCCTCCATAGGAAATGGATTAGTGACGTATTAATCGATGCGCTCTCGCAAGATATTCGAAGCGCAGAACTCAGAAGTTTGTTGAATATGGAAGAAGAAACATAAGTTTCGCAGATTGGGAAATAGTACGAGCGTTTGTAATTTTTCTCGATGTAAAGTGAAAGAAATATGATTCAGCTAAAATAAAACATTAGCTGTTGTAAAGTAATACGATATGTGATAAAATTTGGGAAATTTATATGAGCGAAGAGGAAACAAATTTGTCTTCCACAGAAAATAGGACAACATGTGTCAGCGTGTTTCCCACTTTGTAAGGCACTATTCTACCGCGTCAACAGGCGGCTTCCTTCGTCTCCAGATAGATGAAATTCTAAATAAAAACATATATCTAATTGTAAGCACACATTAAAAATAATAAATAGCAAAATTTTCACCGATTGAGTTCAGCATATGATTGTAACGTCTTATTAGATTTATTAGAACGAAACATTCCGTCATTATTGCCATTTTATGTGAGAGTTCTAGTATGATTATAAATGCGGACATTAAATTTCTCAATTTTAGAAATTATGGAAATCCTCTCTTATGTAAAAAATTTAGACGTTTCGGTTAACTTAATCATTGCAATCTGGTTAGAGAAGAATAACAGTGAAGAGTTTTCTTTCGTGCGTAAGAATTGCTCTTGCCTACGATCCCGATTCCATTTGATTGAATTTCGATATATTCAGTACACAAAGAAATGGATTCACCGATATAAAAATTATCAACATTAAATCACAACTGATGATGACACCTTTATTTTTCTATTATATACAGTCTAGCAGAAAAAGGTTCTAGATATTTTTCTTCCATCGCAAATATAAAAGGACTCTACCCTTACACCTTACCATTGTTATACAAATTAACTTAAGCAGTCGAAGGTGATAAGGTGCCGATAATGTGAAAAGGCAAAATGAACTAACAATGGAGGATAGTGTGTAAAAAAAGTAAAAATTTCAGATTTATCACTTAATTTGTATTTATCTAACTTCTATGAAGATGATAGGTTTCATAGGAATTGTACAGCGCATTGCCTCCCAGACTGGCGGCCAGAAATGTTTTTCCAACGGAAGGTTTTGTCTTATTTGTTATTTACTTTTATGAATAAATTTAAAATCGACAAATTTCTGCAGAAGGAAAATATTTCAAAATCAATATATACAGTGGTCCCGCCACTGGCGCCTATGGTGTCCCAACCCGTCGCCTCTATTCACGATGCCCTTTCGTCCGCCCCACGCGATACGCGTGTCAATCCCTTCCTCCGATCGCTTCAAGTAGGACGACGCTACACGCCTTCATTTTGCCTCGCAATTCTCTATTAAGTCCTTGAAAATGAGATGTACTTGTGTAATTATTTACAAACCAACAATTCGTTTCCGGGTAAATATATTTCTATCATGGCCAAAATAACCGCGGCCGGCTCTTATGTTGCAAAATACAGAGCCATCTCTTAAAAGGTTTTAAGTCCTACGCAGCCCATCGAACCATCTGAGAATTTAAATGTGGCCCATCAAAACATACGCGACTTTCAATGCGACCAGCCGATGTTCTCGGAAATGTTAATGAAGTCCGCCATCGGAAAATTGTTGCGCATCTATGCTAACTATCCCCCATCAATTTATCTCCCCCATCATCAACCACGCTGTCCACGATATATACTTTCTCCCCTCTTTTTGTGAAGCCTGTACCGGTTAGGCAACACTTTTTTAAAAAAATATAGAGGGATTTAAAATATAGAAAGATATTTATTGGGTGCTTTAGGCGGTCGGCTTCCGATCCAAATGACTCAGCCGCTTTTTCTATGCTGATTCAAAAAAATTATATCCGACTTTGAATTCGTCCAAAGTGCTTCTCTCCACGTGTCACTTTCACCCAAGAGAAATTTCATTGTGTGAATTATGGAATGGCGAATAGAAGTAGATGGTCGCTACGTTGTTCGAATCGCTTTTATAAATGCCTTGATTTTTCTAAGGGAAAATAAAATAACCAAAATGAAGCATTTCTTCCTTCAGATAGCCACTTATAATTGGAGTTTTATATTTAACTAGCTTTTTGACCCGGCTTCGCCCGGGTGGATGTTGGGGTGCCACGAATTCGGGAATCGTCGATGAGGTAATTCGAAATGTCCGAATTACTTCAAAGGTTCTCTATAAACTACATTGGCAGTTTTTGCCTCTGGCGCGTAAATAAATAAGTTTTTCTCCGAGCTAACTCGAGAACACGTGACATAGAGCTGCCCATGGGAGAAGCATTCATTTTCTAAATCCACTCCAGTGAGTTTGAGAGTTTGACCTTGTGATTTATTGATTGTCATAGAGAAGCATAGTTTCACCGGGAACTGTAATCGTTTAAACTCGAAAGGATAGTCGGTAGGTATCATGGGTATCCTTGGGATAAACACGATTTCTCCGATCGCACAGCCTGTCATTATCTCTGCTTCTATTAAGTTTGTTCTTAAGCATTTTACTCGGTCTAGTGCCATTGCAAAGTTTAGTGTAAAAAATTCAGAAAAATATCGGGATAATAGCTTTAAATTACATTATTGAACCAGAATTTAAGAAAATTGGCACCACAGTTTTTAAAAATAAAAAATGTCATAACTTTCGACTGCGATGCCACATCTGAATTTTTTTGGCCATAAACCTTCTCACGATAATGCTTAACAAGTCAGTGAAAGAACGGTTTAAATCGGTTAAGCCGTTCTTGAGTTATAAACGAACATAGTTACAGACAGACAGACAGAAATGGGTTTTTCAGCTCCTGCCGTTCCACGTTTGGTTAAGGGGGAATGAAATTATATATATATATAGGTCACACGTTCTCGCCCAAAAAAAGTTTCATCGAAATCGGTTTTATAATTCGTGAGATATTCTGGTTAGAAGCGTCTTTTCGAATTTTGCCTTTTATATATAAGATTATCATTTTGCTTTTCATTATCTTGCAAAGGCAAGATAATTCCGCAGTTGTTCCACTGGTAAAATTAATGTGAAAGTCTTAATTTTCCATACGTTAACTTTTTGGTATTTTACGCCATCGTGAAACTCATAAAAACTAAGCTTCTATTTATTAGCCTGGATCCTTTAATGGATACATTTAGAATTTAGAATTCGCAACCACCGATGTGCCCCTCAACGTAGAAAAGGTTAACCACCACTGTTCTAATCTGTAACATAATAATAATGTATATTATGTATTATTAGATTAGCCATGCGAAGTGCTTATTGAGAAAACAAAATGAGCTCTACTCACTGGTCCATCGTGTAAATTTCCGTCGCTAAGAGATTTATGATCGAAAAATATTTCCAGAAAAGTATCAAATCAGTGGAGCTCCCATATGTGAATATCCAATTATCCGAACCAAATTTTAAATTCTGCATTTCTGTTGCATATATAGATTAATCCATACGCAGCGACTTTCGGATGCATCCGAATATGCATTTATAATTCTCCGTTGCGACTTTCCGATTCTTCCCGTCGCCTTGAATAAAGTTTCGTTTGACACTCCTGCATTTGGGATCCTCTTAATTGTTTTCCTTAAAACACACTCCAAACATCCCCTTAATGCTTCTCTTTGAGTAAATATCGACACCATATGTCCCGCGCTTAATACAAGGACGCGCGTTCGAAGGTTATGAACGCTTTTTTGACGTTATTTCACTTATTTATATAGTTAAGGGCATATATTATTATGCTCCTTGCGATGGTTTGGAAGTCATTTTAGAGAAATCTCTCAGCAATTTTTAGTAACTATTCCTCCAGTTTTTTAAAATACATATCCACATAACAGCATTTTCATTGCATGATTTAACATATTATAAGGTGAACTATTATTTGAATAATATTTTCTGCATTACTTTACGAACTTTCTTTCATAATATCGTGACAAAAAAATTCACGTGATGTTACACTTTTCAAACATTGAGAGGAAAATGTTCACACGACTACTGCACACCTATTCGAATTACTAAAATCGTGTGTTTGATATTTTAAAATCACAATTTCAGTCTTTTTTTCTACATCAAATTTTTCGATTATCCTAACTACCCTTCGTCCCACTTAATTCGGATAATCGGAGCTCAACTGTATTCGATTTGAGAACAATTGTATAAAGGAAGACTTCTGTTTCGTGTGATGATTACCTTATCATATTTTCTGACATCGTCGAACACATCTAGTTTTTGCACAAATAAGTACTGATCATAAATAAAAAGATGCAAAGATCATAAATATTACTTATATATGTTAAACGAGACATGCATTGCAAACCAAATTCGTGGTGCTAACGAGAGCAATTTCAAGCATCGCAGAAGAAAACTGTCAGGAAGCGCAGCAGTTCTTGCTAGAACTATGTTTGGAACCCCTTCCAGATAAATGTGTGTGTGTGTATTGACGGTCCCTGATTTACGCGAGGTGTACGTTCTCAGACAACCTCACCCGATTAGATATAGAGTAAATAAGGCGTAATAATACAACATAAAAATGGAGGATGCGGCCAGACTTTTTTCTAAGACAGTGGTTATCAACAAACACTCATCGGGCCCACCATAGCTCTAGTGATTTCCAATGCGGCCTTCCAAAGCATTCAAAACTACGAACGTGGCCTGCCATGCAGAAAAAGTTATCGACTCGTGTAATAAGTTATCCCACGAATAATGCGTGCTCCCATACGCATTTTTGCTAATACGCGATTTTTATCCTTGGGCACATTTTTCGATTCACGCGAATGTTTAACGCGATTCACCCAGCGACTCAATCATGCGAAATTGGATTTCAGACACAGTATTTGAGATGTGATTTTCTTTTATCGGCGAGAAAAATAAACTTTATTCTTTTACACATACGAATGTCACAGTCTCGTGTTCGTAGGCTGATCCTAACATGTTTTAAAATGACAATATAATGTGGCTTGCGTATATTTCTGGGAATTTCTAACAAGTTGAAGTCGAAAAGGAACTCAAGAAAATTATAAATATATTGGCAATAACAGCTAGCAAATACGGAATGTAAACAAATATAGAAAAAACAATATCGAGAAGAGAAGAACACAAGTATTGGTGGAAAGCCATTATAGCAAGTTTCAAGTATTAATACCTTGAAAAGATCACGAAAAGAGGAAAATCGCACAGATGAATTAAGGATTAGAATATCGCCACTTTCAAGAGAAAGAAATTCATACTGACGGGAAAATACATTAAGATATACGAAAACATTGATAAAATGCAATGCATATAGTGGCGCTTTGTATGGAACAGAAACAGACACGAAGAACGATGCCAAATACCTGGAACGCTTCGAATTGTGCACTTTCGGAAGATTGCCGAAGTTAAATAGTTCTTCGTCACATACATTTCACTGATAAACTTGTTTAAATTTTCTTTTTATATGCATGTTAAAATTTAAAAAAGGGTCATAATAACGAGGAAATACTAATAAGAAAGAAGAAACGAGAGGGATTATACAGAGTATAAGAAAGAGGAAGGCGAATCGGAAAGAACCTTAGGGGAGAAAGCATGATGTAAGACGTTAGAAGGAAAACGAGAAAGAGATAGGAAAAGGTTTCAGCTGATAGACGACTCTAAATAGAAAGAGAGCTATCAAGACATGAAGAAGGCTGCAGAAAATAGGTGTATGTGGATAACCAGGTTTAACCAGGAATAATCACGAAACAGTCTATCCACAATGACGATGGCGAAAAGTCTTATTTTTATACGGAATTGAAGGAAAATAATTCAGAATTTCACCACAGCTGATTTCGGTCGCTAAGACTTCTTTCTGGCACTGTTTGTTTATTTCGTTGATTCACAACTCTACGATAGGCTCTTTGGCGCGATCGTCTATTCGAGCACTAAAAAGGGCCGCGAAGAAACGCATTCTCTCTGCTTCTTCAAACACACCCACGCCAAGCGACGGAAAAGAGCGACGCGCACACTCACCGCTGGTAAGGCACCATGATAGCAGTTGCTTCGATCTGAGAAGCGAGCGGCAACGATGCTGCAAAGGACGTATCCGAGGGGCGCCGGCGAAGGACGTGCGGCGAAACGGCCGTCCGAGAGAAGAATGGCACTAAGAGGAACGAGAGGAAGTCGAATGGGCGAGAATAAAGTGTTCGCGTGCGGATGGAGAAGAGGTCTCTTATAGAAGAGTGAGAGAGGCGGATGGGGGGGGGGGAGTGAAGGGGTTGAGGGGGAGTGAAGGGGGGGGGGAGGTAGATCTGAGGTCGGAGGGAGGCCGCGAACTCCAAACGGAGAAGCGCGGCGAAGCGTCGGATGAGCGCGTTTTTTACGAGAGGAAGAGAGAAAGGGAGAGAAGAGTGTGGTTGGGGTGTGTGTTGGGAGGGGGAGGTTGGTAGAATAGGAAGAGCCGGAGGGAGGCGGAAGGTAGGAGAGGGAAACCCCGTTCCGGGACTTCTGGAGTGTCCGATCTCTCACGATTGGCGTCGGCCCTGGAATCTGCAGCGTTCCTTTTCTCGTCGCTTCTTCTTGCGTTCTAACCGCGAATGTTTTGGATAGCGGACTCCTCCACGCTCTGAATATGTCTGGCGACCCCAGAGGCTCTCGAGACGCCTATTCTGTTCCGTCCGTTGAAATTTTTACCACTTCTGCGTTACCGGAATCTGTGTTTTTCCTGCAGTCGAAACAGTTTCTCTCGGGGTATATGTCGTCCTTGTATGCCGAGTTGACACAAAAAATCGTTGAAATATTGCGTTCCTGCAATGTAGACTTAAGCATATAGCCTATCTTTGTGTTCCTGTGTCGATTACACACCTATCAAACGGCAGGCATGTAGGAGCATGGGTGAAATTTATGTTGAAAACAAATTTGTTGTTCCATACTGTGAAATATAAGAAAACGAAAAGGAATTAAAAATATATCCATTAGATAAAAGTAAAGAAAGCAATGCGGCTGAAATCGAATGAGTGCTTATATCGTAAAATAGTGAAAAATGTTTTAAGATACGCAGTAATTAGCACTAAATAGTTAACACTTAAATATTTTTTTAATCACAATAAATTAGACACCGTGTCACCCTTTCGTTGCAAAAATAAAGCCCATAATATAAAATATGAAAATACAATTAGACGGTTTTTTTTACAATTTATTGCTTTCCCACAATTTACTATTTCACGCTATTCTTTGCAATTGCACACACACACGTGTGCGCATGTGCGAGCACATAAGCACATACATGCACAGAGCCAACAAGCAGGGCCGGCGTGAGGCATGTGCAGTCGGTTCCCCCGAACAGGACCCCGCGCTTTATTAGGGTCCCCACACAAGGCCCAATTCTCATGTATTGAGATTTAGACAATTTTTTAAACATATTAATACATTCCGGACGGAGGGGCCGACTGGAGGGCTATCTTCAACAAAAATTTCACAACAAAAGAGTCCATCACAAGTGGGGAGGGAGGGATGCACTACAAGCGTAATTTTTTGCGCCACCTGGCGTGTATAAATACATAAATAGACCCCTTTCCCGCTCACTATCGAACTAAGCCCCGCAAATGATCTTGCCGGCCCTGCCAGCAAGGGTGGTGTAGCCCTGTGCGCACCTTCGATAAGGGGCGCCAATTTGTATTTTTATTATACACTGCGTTATATAAATGTGCTTACCGTTTGTTTTTCAAACATCCGAAGAATCGTAGCTCTCGAATTTGATGTAGTTAAAATTGAAGGGGCATGATGTAAGTTGAAGAAGGGGATACCGTTGCATCATCAAGAAAGCACTCGTGCTAATATAAAAAAAGTCTTACTCGATTCACACTGTGTACCGCAAATTCGCTTAATTTTTATTTACTGATACGGTTTTGAGAACAAAGGTAACAAGTGAGAAAGGAATTGAAGAGCATATTACATAAGACGCTTTTATTAAGAATACTAAAATAAATCATTCCCCTGAAGAACAACCTATCATGAAAATTTTGTATCTTTAATAATATTCAATACATTAATAATGTAAATACATTTTTAGACCTATGTAATTTCATTTTTGTTTTGAAAAATTAATTAACTTCACCTCACAGCAATGTATTTTACCATTAAAATGTTAAGCAGTATACCACGTAAACATTTCATAAAAACAATTGGCATTTAATAACAATGTCAAAATATTTCATAGAGTAAAATTTTAGAACTGTATATCTAATTTTACTTAATTTCGCTTACTAGCATACTTGTTTATTTACATTCCTTGCTGTGAATTCGGCCAACAATACGAAAGACATAATGGACCCATATTGATAGTCCGTAAGGGGTTTTCTAATATCCTTTTAAAATGCAAATAGACGGCCGGTCCCCGAATTTTTTCCATATCTATTTCGAATGTAGGATATATCTATCCTTAAAATTTGGTGCTTGTCGCTTCCGAAATTTTTTAATTATTTTGTACACGGTCAGACAGACGGATGAACCGAATATATAAGCTGTTTTTTAAATAAAAAAGCGTTTAAAATAAACATATAACTAAAAACAAAATTAAAAATAAAAACCTGTACAAAATCAATATAGAACAAAAATAATAAAATAGTGCAACAAAGTGAATAAATATAGCAGCCATAATTTAGAAAATAAACAATCAGTGCTGTAGTAGTAAAAAAGCAAAGGGTATATATATATATACGTATCGTACTAAAGTAAAAGAGTTCTTACACAGTTTTTAGAGCATAATATTAGACGACTGAGATGTTACGATGCCAGGAGAAAACGTATGAGCTGTTTTGTCGATCGACCTGTATAATTTTTTATAAGGCGTGGTGGGTATGTGCCATTTGTTCGAAAAAGCAGAGGGTATACCTTATTCATTCGAAAAAAGCAAAGGTATACTGCGTATACCACCGTATACCCTCCATTACAGTACTGTAAGCAATACAAAAAATACAACTAGGTGTTATAAATAGCTGCTTCTTGCATAACGCATAACTTTAGTTTGCCAAAAACGATTTTCACTTTCTTGAACATTCAACTATGGACATTTTATATTAATTGTTTATTTTTTAGTGCAGATAAATGTTTGCCTTCTGATGTAAGGATATTTTATGCAAGCGACGGAAAAAATCCGAAATCTTAAACATTTCCTTTTTAGAGAGTTATTTTCGCCCCAGTCGTTTCATTTCTACCCCATTGGAAAAGCACGGAAATCGGATATTTGCATTTTCAAATTAGTCAATGTTAAGATATAGACTCGGAAAAATAGTTCTATAACTGAAAGAATGTGGTTATCTGTGAGGGCTAAATTCAAATCCGTGCCCAATTGACATATAAATATGTTATTAATGGAAATTTTCGACAGTGAAAACGAGCCCAATGTATTGCAGTAGCAACGATTTAATGCTTTTTAAAATAGGGAATTGGCAGAGACTACATTTTAATCTCGTCGATTTCAGCCAACGGCTTGTGTGTGTGTGTGTGTGCGCGCGCGCGCGTGTGCGTGAGTGTGTACACACACACACATGATGACGTGATCATTTTAAAACACGATATATCACATTAAATAAAAAATACATTATCCTCGTAATTTTACCTTAACGTCAGCTGCTGCTGCCGTTAATAGTCGTCAAGGTGATTTGCATTATTTCCGCTTTCGGATAGGATAGGACTACGAATGTAATCTATAATGAAGTGCTTCGGCAGAAAATGCAGTTATAAGTATGACTATTATTTTTAATTTATTCGATGTTCAAAAATCTATTAATTCTAAAATCCTATACAATAATCCTCCTATTCAATATTCCTCCTATAAAATAATCCTATTCAGTAATCCGCTTATTTGTAAATCTTGCGAGTGTGAGTGAGCGATAATAACCTAACGCTGTGTCTGCTGGCGTTAATACTGATGTTCATCGAAAGTTCACAATCGAATGCGTCGGAACGGAGTAACAATATAAACATTATTTTATGTCTTACGAATTCCCTCACCATTGAATAAGATCTTTTGTTGCCTTTGAACGCAATTCTCGCACTTTTAGAAAATTCTAGCTCATAGATGTCAAAATTAATTGTATTATTTATTTGTTTAAATATTTGCCGTTTAATTTAAATTAGGTATACGGTTTTTTACTTCCTCCCCAGGTATGCCTTTTCTGAGGAGGTATTTATTAGTAACATGTAGATAGTATGCATCTTAAATTTTATTAACTTCTTGAAATAGGACATCAAAATCTTGACATTTTTATATTTATGTGTTAGAACTCACTCCACTAAATTATATGTTGACGTAGCTGCCATAAAATATAGTGCAGCTGCCTATACGTATTTCGTGTAAAATGAGAAGTTTTCTGCGAGGATTTCTTAAAAGTAAATAATAATAATAAAAATAAAAGTCTGCTGTGTCCCGCACAGAACTTCCTCCATGCTCTCAACATTAGCGTCCTCAAGAATAATTGTCGGTAATTACAATTGTGAATAATTATTAAAAAGTTTCCCCAGTCAAAAATACTTCGAATCAATTTTCACATTGAAGAAACAATAAATAAACAAAATTTATAGCTGTTGCTATGAATAACAATATATATATATATATATCGATACACAATTAAAATTATCCTTGACAGCGTAGGCATCACTATCGACAATTATAAAATGTTATCATAGCAACGGAAACAGTGGTATCACTGGACAAAGTATATAAATGCAGACGAAAAATCTAAATTGCTCTTAAACAAACCATTTTATGAAATAATTTATCAAGCAAAACTCGTAGATAATCACAATGTCTACAACTTCTACAATGAAAATATTTACCTAAATTGGATCTAAAAGGAAATAAACGGAGAAACGGCAAAATTAAACCTCCACGTCGGGGTTGACAAATTTCAAACAAAACCTTTTCGGACCTTGATTTACTAATAGCAAATCTTTAGTGTAATTTTTTATACCGATCATATTATGAGTTTTCTAGTTTTCTAGCGCCCACAAAATTCCCATCACAAACCGACATCATCGAGAAAATATTGAAAACGTACCTCAAAACGTTTATTTCCGTTTAAATCCAGAATGCGATTTTTTGCATTCATCTATGCTAAAAACCGAAATCGCCAATAATCGTCTCAGATGGCAATAGCAACAGATACATGCACGGAAAAATATTTACACCTTGAGTGACGACGCTAAGTCAACAGATATAAAAACAGAGTCATTATAATTATACCTAGATGATTTCAACCTACGTTCATTTGTTTGGAATTATAATTTCTTCGATTCTGGTGGTAGAGAGGTTAAAATTGGGAAAGTTTTAATGGAGGCCTTTGGAAAACACGTTGTGTCAGTTAGTGTGGTGTCATACTCGAGCGAAATATATACAGGTCGTTCCCGACTTACGAGTTTCGACTTAAGATAAACCGGATTTACGACATTAATACTTTTATACCACGAAATCGACATAGGATATCTTGTCCCGAGTCTACTTTCTTGTGCGTATTTTCACCCGATATTCAGTTGGACGATATGACGTCCGCATTCTAGGTATTTATTGATTGTTTTAAGTCCTAAAAATGTTTATCTCCTATATATTTATGAAAGTTTGTTTGTTTGTTTATTTGTGCATCTATACATTTCCACACCGTTAAAGCTAGAGTAATCAAACTTTCAACAGATACTTTCTTCACAAATAGGAAGGCCGTAGGCTACTTTTGAATCCCAAATGTTTTATATTAATTGTACAAAAAGAAAAATAACTTTGTATGCTAATGAATTGCCATCTAGAGATGGGTCAGAAAGAACGGAACAGTTCTTTTCGAACTGTTCTGATGCCTAAACTGTTCAATAAAATATGTTCTCATAAACTTCCTCTTCTCAAAGAACAGGTAACTCTACATCTTATACACAGTGAGGAAGGTGGGAAACGACTACTTCCTTATCCGCAATAGGAGGGCGGGGACCGATTAAACTACGCGTATTTTCCCAAGTCCTACTATTGACTTGAATCAAATTTGGTACGATTTTGGAAGGCTTCCAGAAATAATTCATACGTGGTTTTTGTTTTTCTCTGCCCGTTTTATTCAAAACGGCAGCCGAGTGAACTCTTAAATAACATGTACTTATCATCTAGAATTCCCATCGGATTTGAACCAACTTTCCCCGGGCAACGCCGGGTATTTCTGCTAGTCTACTATATATTTTAAAAAAATTGTGTTTGTTCATGTAACTCCTCTTAAACGGTAAAACCTAGAGCAGCCAAATTCTTCCTTACCTCCTAACTTAGCGATTGGTTAAGGTTTCGTTTCTGTCCGTCACTTTGATTCGAAATGGGGAACGATTTAATCATGCAACGTCACCTATTTTGTTGCGTCCTGCAACTGAAACACGGGGATGAGTGTAGACTATTTAATTTGCAATTTAAAAATACTTAAAATCACGGTACGAAGACGGGGCTTGAACACAGAAACGGAGAAACAACTAACCTTGATTTTCCTACCGTTGAATTTCAAATACAAGCCGAATTAGTACAAAATTAAGGTTCATACGACAGAATTTAAGGTTTTTTGAACAAAATTTTTTCTTACCATGACAGCCCAATTGTTAGGGATTTAACACGATAGCGTAATCCCAATTGCATTGAGATGGAAGCCATGATTATTATTTATCGAAGTACATATGAAATTGCGTGAAATGCTATTTGGAATTACTAAAAGACTAATTATATCATAAGTATAATTATGGTTGATATTTATATCGCTGTTGTAAAACGGTCTAATCTATAATATATTTTGAAGCGTGTGTTTGTGTGTTTGTTAATGGAACTCCTCCTAAACGATAAAAGCTAAAATAACCAAATTTGGTACGATTCTTCCTTACATCCTAACTTAGTGAATGGTCAAGGTTTTGTTTCTGTACGTCACTTTGATTCGAAATGTTGAACGTTTTAATTATCAAAAGTCACGTATTTTGCGTCCTGCAACTGAAATACAGGGATGAGTGTAGACTACTTTTAATTTGCATTTTAAAATTACTTAAAATCACGGTACAAACTTGAGACTTGGATACTTTTTTGTGCGAAAGAACAAAGTTTATTTTTATTGAAGACAGATTCCGAATCATTATTTTATATAATAATAGCCGTCGTCTGTTGGTTGGTCACGCTATGCAAATGCTAATAACTCGAGAAATAATAATGATAGACACTCGAAATTTGGTAGGGATGCTTGATTAACACTTATTCAGGGAATGACGAATTTAAATCGCGAAAAAATTCCTTGGTTCGTCTCCAAGAGAGGCATTTCCATTTCCCATTACTTAACATGTAAAACGCGATTTTTCGACGTGCAGGCTTTTATTCATTTGGAAATTAAAATTAGAAGAAATTAACAGACGACCTTCGGATTTGAACCATTATGAAGAAAAAGTTACAAAGTTTCTTATTCCGTTCGTCTTTTTTCGCCCACAGTTCGAAATATTCCATGTTAAACGTTTAATTTGCATAATTTGTGGAAATCTCGCCGTTTTAACGTGATGTTGCTATGTCGACCATTATCATTGTTACACCTCAAATTACTATTATAATAAGCGTGCCTTGAGTGCTTCAGTACGAGAGAGAGAGAGAGAGGAAGGAAGGGGAGAGTTTGGCGTGTTTTGTGGAAAAGAAGTATATTAACGTAAATATAAAAAAATTTAAGTATCAACAGTGTCGTTTTAGAAAAATTGGAAATAAAAAGCATTCTTAAATTAAATTCTTTGTAAACAATACGTGCTTACGAATTTATATTGTTATTCCTCGAATTAATTTCGTAACAATGGCCGAAGTTTGGAAACGAATATAAATTAAAATTCAATTAAAATTAAATGGACATTTAAAACTGTTAACAGGCAATTTTCGAAGAAACAACAGTGGATCTTTTAATGAATTGATTTGTTTTTATAAAAGGAATTTTGGTGCTTATTTAATATAGAGTAAGTTCTAAGGCTTATAATCCATTTAAATCTAATAACAATGGCTATTATAATTTAAAGAAAGAACTTTATTTATTCACTTTACAGAATGAATTAATTTTAGGCTAGCATTGCCTATTATAAAAGGAATTACTTTGGAATTTACAGTATGTAAAGTGGGAGTTGTACTGAATTGACTCAAGTAGGTATATTTCAAAGCAAAAATCAATTTAAAACTATTGAAAGTTGTTGTTTCGGAAACTGAGAAGTCCAGAGTGGTGAGCGGACGCTAAACGATATTAAGGTACATTTTATTTCAAAATCTATTTAAAGCATTATCAGAGGCAATTGAAGATTGAACAAATTTTTTTGTTACCGGAATTCTGCTTATTTCATGAAATTGAAATGCTAATGCATTAATCCATTAAAATCTGTTAATAGTGGCTATTTTAGTTGAAAGAAATACCTATATGTACATGGTACTTTTATTCACTTTTCAGAATGAATGAATTCTAGGTAAACATTGCATATTATAAAAGGATTTTCTTTGGAATAAGAAGTTTGTTATGTGTTTATTTTACCTTAAATGAATCAAGTTCTCTTCTAAGTTTGAAATCCATTTAAAACTGCTGAAAGCGGTTGTTTCGGAAAATGAGAAGTCAAGAGTGCTGAGCAGACGATAAACGATATTGAGGTACGTTATATTCCAAAATCTGTTTAAAGTATGATCAGAGGCAATTATAGATTGAACCAATTTTTTGAAACCGGAATCCTGCTTATTTAATGAAATTGAAATCGTAATGCTATAATCTATTTAAAACTAATAACAATGGCGATTTTAGTAGAAAGAAAGGTACTATTTTATTCACAAGAAATTTCTGTAAGACTTTAGTTAATTATTTAAAACAGAGTAATAATATAGAAATATTCGATGGTTAAAACAGTGCACAATTTTATTCTTGCGATTTTTACATGTTGCATTGACGAAAATTTTGATTCATTGAACCCGTTGAAATTCAATGGGCACTTATGTTAGTTCTTCGTAAACATGTTATGTATTTTGCATAAGAATATACTCTTTTGGGTAATCGATACTTCCAATATAACATTTAAGTTTAGAACGCGATCAATCTTGTATTAAAGTTTTGAACGTTTCTTCATCCACTTCTGTAAAGTTAAAAAAAAAACTCAATCTTTTCAAGAATAAGTGGCATCAATGTGGAAATGGAATTGAATAATATCTAAAAATCGTACCTATCTTGAGTAATTGCAACGTAATCTTTACGTTCAAGTTAATTCACAGTCACAGATAATACATTTTCTTTCATTTACTGTTCTGTGACCACACGAAAGGAAATTAAACAGCAGATCTTGTACCTATACTTCGGTAGTTACGATGACTGTTTTCGTTGCCAATAAATAATAGAACCGTTTAAGAGTTTTTCCAAGCTTTTATAAGTTCAGAGTAAATTACGACTTTCGTGCACGATTTTTCTCAAACATTAAAAAAATAAGTTTCATTAATGTGGAAATATATGCTCAGATTCTCAGCTTTCCATCTTTTACACCATCGAGGATTTTTGTAAACAAAATTTTAAACGGATCTCAATCCGAACATGTATATTTTTCAAGACTCAAATCTAAAGATAAACAAATGGCTGCAGTACAGAAATCTACCCTCCACGTTTCAACCCTCTCTATCTTATACAGTTTTGTACACTTTCAATTTCTACAGGTGCAATAACAGTAAGACATACGCCAAAATGAAACTATAAGCGCTTTTTTTCCGGGCTAAAAATAACAGTTGGTGATTCACGATTCGCACTGTACAAATGGCGGAAGGTGAGGAACTGAAGACTATCTTCCGACGGAATACAATTCATAAATGGAGCTGCCAGCGCACGCACACACACTTCTCCTTTGTTTATGCTTAATGTAGGAAGACAGCAGCCGAGAACGGCGAGTGAAGAGCGAAGACAACAGCTGATTGGTTAGCCACATCGCAAGGGTTTCATATCATGGAGTGATTGAACTGTGAAAAAAAAACACTTTTATTAAGGACCAACGAATAAAATTAAAAATTAAAATAATGTTAGAGAAACTAATGTACTAATCATAAAGGTCGAAAAGAGAAAATCGTTTAAAATACTATTCAATTCACTATTCGTGCCAATTGCGTGATTAAAACTTAGGAGCAACTATTCAAAATATCGAAGATAAAAACTGACTCGCGTCAATGTCGGAATATTGTGAAATAATAGTTTTTGTTTCTTCTAGCCAAAGCGGATACATTTTATATGCGAAATAGTATATCTTATTCATCGAATAAACCCATCAGTTAAAATTAGAAAGTCTGTCAATTCCTTTTGTAATCATGCGAGCTCAGTAATTGGAATCATAAACGACTAAAAAATTGAAATATTTTTACTGCTCTGTCGTTAGAATTTTTCCAATTAATAGGGCGTAAACGCATTTTAGGGAGACGACAAAAACGTATGGGTCCCACAATGAATCGCCGCCAAACGTAAGAGTTAATTTCATTCGAAATGTTTCGATTCGAATATTCGTTGAAACGCTGAGTCAACAGAGCGAGTGTTTCCTTATTTTGCCAGCAGACACAACAATTGTTTTCTGGGCAACTTCGGGAGGCTTAGTGCGAAGTCTGCCCACCAGAGGACGACGCCGTCGGTCGATTTGGCGCTCCCTTGCGCCAATCAGTATTCTCGCACCTTTCTCGGAAGTTATTAATTTAAGGCTGCATTTTTTAAAAACTCCTCTTTATTACTCATTCGTCCGCTCTTCCGAGGTCGCCCATTTGGCAATCCCCTCTCGCCACAATCGAATCGCGGGGTCATCCCTAAGCGGGATGATGCCCTCCTCCTACTCTCCCCCATCGCCCCTCCTCCCTCAACACTCCTACCCCTTCCCTTGAGAGAGAGATTTCCAAAATAACACGGTGCGACCTTAAGGGCGGCGGGCGAAGGGCCGTCCTTGGCGTTTCCGGTGAAATTTTATAGGCATTTTATATATAACCTACGTCTTCCTTCGGAGCCGAACCGGCATCGAGAGCAATTTCTAAGGTCATGCGATTACAAAAGTCCATGGAATCCAAACGGTGTGCTTTCGAGAGTCTCTAATTTCAATTAATAACAAATTAGATTTGGCAGCCGATAAGTCGCTCAGAGCGCGTCTCACATTACTCCGCCAAAGGCCATCTCTCACAGCGGGAGTTAGCTTCTGTGATTTCAAACGGTTCATCCTCATAGGGCAATTCCATTCCATAATTTATCTCCTTCTTGTTCACTTGAATACACTGTAATACAGTGAAAAAATCCCATTACTACGAATACCGTTGTATTGACAATTAATAAAATTATATTACATTATATATTATATTACAGTGAAAATATTTACGATTCCCTAGCAAGGAATATGTAGTACTTTTTAAATCTCGTCGGAACGAAAGAGCTTATTACGTAAATTTCAGCACAAAGAACACTTTTGAAGTAGTAACGCTTAAAATGTGTTTGTTTACGAAGCCACGATTTCCTGAGAGACTTAATCTCTCCTTTTAATTTTATACCCATCAACCGTAAACTAGGAATACCAAAATACTTGTTTTTTTAAGATAAAAGAATTATCAATGGTTAAAAGATACTCGTTTTTAGAATTATTCCCGAAAGTTGGTCGTTAGTTCTCCAAAAAAGCGTTTGAATCAGCAAATCTGTTGGGAGATAAATAACGCTCCACTAGTTAAGGCGAACGAATGGCGTGCAGGAGAAATTAAAAAGCTAACGACTACAGTTCAGGTGATACATTAACGTCAACGTTTTATAACTTGTTCCCGTGCCGTACACATTAAGAGTGTCGTAAAGGAGGAAAGAAATCCAAGGAAAGACTGACTGCACTTTTTTGTTGCAATTCACCGGAAATTGAAAAGGTTTAAGTAAGCCGGAAATAATCAGAATATTGAAAAGCGTCCTTTCTATTCCTTGCGGTTATCGTGCTAACCATCAGACGTGGATGACGCAGGACATATTTAACGAGTGGTCGTTATAATTTGATACAAAGTACACGAAACGATTCAGACGTAAGAATTCAATGCTGATCAAAAATTGCTCCACTCATAATATGCTCTTATTCCTAAGAAGGCGTTCTGCTTGTAAATTTACCTCCAAATTCTACCGTCATCAAAAAATCATTTGATCTTGACACGATTATTAATTTAATACTTCATTAGAGAAGCCGAGTATGAAAACGAATCTTTATTTATCTCACAAATCATAAAGAAGATGAAATTGGCGTCAAATAAAACAGTTGACATGATTGGTAGAGCTTGGAGGCCGGTTACAAACTCGGAATTTATGAAATGTTAGCAAAAGAGTGATCCCTGTTTTAAACCTCTTACGACGATACTGAACAAGAAGGAGCAAAATCGGAATTTAAATCGAAAGACTATCAAAATAAGTCACTTCTGTCGCAGGTGTCAAGAGTTAGTTGTAAAAGTATGTGGTTAGTGTCTGCAGGCAACCATTAAGTCATTGCTTCCGAAGTGACCAATGGCGAAATTCTTGGAAGCGAAAGGCAAGGCCTGACGAAACTGAATTTGGAAATGAAATTTTCCAGGATAAATTCTTTGGCCATTATATCCGCACTGTACTGTGCTGAGCAGGGCCGGTTTAAGGCGTAATCAATATTTCGGTTTTTCACATTTTCATTTTTTTAAAGGTTTATTGCACAGAACTTGAAAACATCGCGAAAAAATTATATTTTACGCCATGATATGTCATTTACATTCAGGGTCGGCTCAAGGTGTAAGCGACGTAACCTACCGCTTACAGATGTCAACTAAGAAGGGCGGCAAGATGAACGTTTTAAAGTTTTACATTGTCTAAAACACGCCGATACCCTGTGCACTTTCCTTAACCTCATTAGCGGAATGTGTACACGCGAAAGTAATAATTATACTGCTAAGTTTCCTGTGTTTTTAGGGATTAAGCATTGTAATTTCAAATAACCTTCCCGCCCCAAATACAGTGAACCTTCAATACTAGAGATTTTGATTACTCGTGGTTTGTCTCTTTGTGCTACTATTTAACATTCGGGATCTCGACCTTTTGTACCTATCTTCCCTCTCTGGTCCCTGATAAATGACTTTACAAAGAAAAAAGCCCAAAAAAAACTTAATCTCGTCCTTTTCGAAAATTGGGTTCGTAAAATTGCAATGCAAAAATATTCGGTAATATAATCATTACGTAGTAATTTTGTTATAAGGTCAGTGAATGTTTTATTTCTATTTTCTGAAAATATTTAGGTGAATATTGTTTGCAAAAATAAAACAGTAAAATAAGTTTTCTTTTTTTAGTATATCATTAATACTATTTCATGCCTTTGATATCCAGAGGGGCGGCCAATTTTTACCTCGCTTACACATATTTTTTAACTGAAACCGGCCCTGGTGTTGAGTAACAAAGAAAGGAAGTGGTCAATGCCTTCGTCTCCTATACCTCTTTCTCGCCGCGAATAGAGAACTTTATCGTCAGCGATAAAAATGTTCACTTCAAAAACATTGGGAAATTGTTTTTAAAAACGTAATTTTGGACGCATTTCGCCCGCATTTGTAATTTTACGGTATAAAAATAAAACTGCATTCTTTTCTCTGAACCTTGACTTAGGTCGTGATATCGAATCTTGAATGTAAGTAATTTTATAGTGCAAATAAAAAATATGCTAAACTCATTCTCGTCTCATTCAAATGTATTCAATTTCACTGTGGTGGTTGGGAGTACCACCCCCTTCCCCCCTCCCGAACATAATGCCTATCCTCCAAAATAAACTGCAAACGTTTTGCCTCAATCGAATCATTAGTACCGTAGAAATTCGCAAATTACCTTTATTCGTCGAATATACGGTTAGAAACCCAATTTTTTTATAAAGCGATGAATATTTTGCCCTTCTAGTACTTTCTCCAATTTGAAATCTGCTGTTCCTTCTAACGCTTCTTACATTAGCTTCTCTCCATTTATGTTTAATTGGATCGGCGAGAGGCAGCAGCCCTGCATTATTCTACCAAGTCTGTATTGACAGACTACATTTTCTTCTTGTCCTTCTCCAAAGATACTGTTCCAGTCTCCCATTATTATGCAGTTTACCTTTCCTCTTCCATCTTCTTCGTAAATATCGTTATTATGTTCATACATCTCTATTTCTTCTTCTTCTTCGTGAGCGGAAGTTGGCATATATACCGAGATTATCAACATGTCCACTGGGACTGCTTTTAGCTTTATTGCCATCAACCTATCGTTCGTTGCTGTTAGTTTTGTTAAGCTCTTCATCATATCTTTTCTAAGTACCAGAGCTACTCCCCTTGCCCCACTATTTCCTCCTGAGTAAACTACCGTGAATTCTTCCGAGTCGAATTGTCCTTCTCCTTCCCATCTAGCTTCGATCAGCCCTATGATGTCAATCCTATTTATTTCTTCTTCCAGATTCTCTAGCTTTCTTGCCTTCATCATGGTTTTCACATTCCAAGTATCTATGCGTAAGTTACCTTCGACAAATGCTTTCCTCAAGGCAGTCCCCGCCCTGAGATCCGATTATGGGTCTATTTTACCTCCGGAATGTTTTACCTCGAGAGAATTCATATTGCGCAACCATATAATCATTACTAGACAATAGTAATATGGTAGTTTCCCTCTTGCTTTCCACATCACAATACTGTAGACGTTCAAATCGTACCGAACACGCCTACAGCTCTATTGGATATATACTAGTGATGTACCGGGTACTAAAAAATACCGGGTACGGGGTACCGGGTACCCGGGGAAGCAAAGAAAAATTACCCGGCCGGGTATCCGGGTAGGATGAACCAATTTGGTTCAAGATTTGTGAGCTTGCTTAAATGAAATTTTGTTTGAAAATGAAAGCAAACAAGAAGAATTTCGTGCTGAGGATAATACGTATTATTCTAAAGAAGAGAGGCAATTTGAAAAATTTCTTAAATGTCCTAACATCCCTCATAAAGAAAATCCTTTAACTTGGTGGGCAAAAAATGCAGCTAGCTATCTTTCCTGAACTGTCAAAATTGGCCAGACGTTACTTGTCATCATCTCCAAGCAGCATACCCAGTGAAAGGATGTTTAGCGAGGCGGGAATCATATACGAAGAGCGGAGGAATAAACTTCTTCCGCGAAATGCGGAAAACTATTGTTTCTTCATCATAATCTCCCATTGTTGAAATTTAATTATTAAAATTTTGACTGCACTTTTATTTCATTCTTTACTTAATAAGATTTTATAAAGTTTATAAATTTTTACAAGCTAGTACTGTTAACCGGTCGTTAAGTATAATTATGCATATTAGTAAAATGTTATTTCATGGTTCAGTTTAACTTTTGTTAGAATAATCGGTTTTTTAAAAGTTTATTATAATTAAAATATCGTTTCTCTGAATGTTTCTTGCAGGCTAAAAAGTAAAAGTAAAATATTAAGTTCCATTTAATTTGTTTTTATTGTTATCCTCTTTTGCTCATGAGGGACTCAGTACCCGGCACCGGGTCCCAGCGCCCGGTGCCGGGTCCTGGTAATTTCCGGGTACTGAAAATATGACCGGGTATGCCGCGTACCGGTTAATTGCCGGGTACCCGGTACATCACTAATATAGACCCAGCCAACATCATTTGTTTTCGGCACTATACCATACTGAGAGTAGTGCTGCCTACTGCCAGGTCCCGATGATATTTTTTTTAAAAAAACCTCCATTCACTGGGATCGAGTCCCGGAAGTGTGTAACGTGAAGCCGACACGCTAACCACTACATCACCATCATAAAACATATATAAAAGACAGTGGCACCTTGTCCCTTTGTTCCTTTGTCCTTTTGTCCCTTTATCATGTAATGCTTTTTTAAGCTTAATATCTCGCAGATGACTGACCCGAATTTGATGAAATTTTCAGGATAGCATTATGATATAATAAAAAACGTTTTACTGTATTGGTAATATATAAAAGTCATTCTGTCCCTTTGTCCTTTTGTCACTCCCGCTGTCACGCTCTGAAAAACAGAAATATACCTGGCAAGAGGGGACTAAGGTCAGCATTTGAAGCACAGTAGATAGTCGCGGCGAGGGTTTCGAACCTTCGCTCGGATCGAAGGCAACCCTGTTAGCAGGTCCTATGATTTCAGGTCAAAGAAGACTGCCTCAATTTTATTTCAGAATAATCGATCATCCCCGTCATTTTTGACGGGCACTTATACTAGTACTATCTACCGTATCTATATATATATATATATATATAAGTCGGCGGAAGGGTGTTAACGGAGGCTAAAGGGCGAAGAACAGTGGTGTCCTCGGACACCGGTAGGTTCAACCATGCTGTGAAGTCTTTCTGCAATATCTCCGGCCAAAGTGAAAGAGGTACTCACCAACCCGCTCTGGGCCAGCGTGGTGTTTTAAGGCCCACAATTCCCCCATGACATGTACACCCATAAAAACGGCCCTCATTCTCCGGAGACTGGATTGCCTCTGACCGTGGCAGTGGTCAGGAACAAGGCATGAAGGCAGAGGGTGCTAAGAATCCCCGGAGGTTAAAGGTCCACTGCCACTCTTTCTCATCCTTACCCAATTCCTTTAACCTCAACCTAACTACCTTTAACTGCCGAACTTTGTCCAGTGAAGATAAACTTCAAGAGATCCAAGAACAACTGGAGAAGATCAAGTGGGACATTTTAGGACTTAATGAGGTGAGAAGAAAAGGTGAAGGCCTATTGGAGTTGAAGAGTGGACATATTTTTTATTACAGGGGAACTGACACAGGAAGAACAGGAGGAGTTGGATTCGTCATCAACAAAAAATTGAAGAATAATATCGTGGAAATGGAAAGTTCATCCGAGCGGGCAGCTAGACTAGTGCTTCAATTAAATAAAAGATATCAACTTCAAATAGTCCAAGTTTATGCGCCAACGTCATCATACTCGAATGAGGAAGTGGAAGATTTCTACCAAGAAGTTGGAGAACTGCACGACAAAGGAAGCTGCCATCTAAAAGTGATCATGGGTGATTTCAATGCCAAGGTAGGAGAACAATGGGAAGACGACAGCGCAGTTGGAAAATGGAGCAATGGAGACAGAAATGAACGAGGGGACCGACTTGTAGACTTTGCTGAATGTACTAATCTATATATAATGAACACTTTCTTCAAAAAGAGTCCCAATAAAAAATGGACCTGGAAAGGACCCAATGGTACCAAAAACGAAATTGACTACATACTAGTCAATAAGAAACAATTGGCTGAAGACTGTTCCGTCTTCAACCAGTTTAAAACTGGAAGCGACCATCGCTTGGTAAGATGCAGAATAAAATTCAACTCAAAGTTAGAAAGACAGAAGCTTATAAGGAAGCATAAGTCTATTATCAACACGCAGGTGCTAAAAGAACGAAAAGAAGAATTTCTGCTCCAACTGAAAAATCGATTCAGTGCACTGGAAGACCAAGAAGTTGAATCCCAATTTATAGAGATACTCAAGGTAACCGCTGAGGAAATAGGTGGAACAGTTAAAACAAAGCCAGAGAAAAATTGACCGAAAAAACAAGACTGCTGATGGAAAAAAGAAGGAAAATGATAATTACTAATTATCCTAAAGAAATGATCCATTTTGCAGAAATAAACAAAACTATAAGGAGGTGCATCAAGGAGGATGTGAAAAAATATAATTATGAGCTAATCGAGGAAACCATAGAAAACAATAGAAGTTACAAGAAAATGAAGCAACATCTCTCGATCGGAAAGAGACAGCTGGTGGCCTTGATGCTAGAAGACGGCTCCATAACCCATAGTAGGAATCTAATCCTGAAATGGGTACAAGAATTTTACACCAAGCTGTATGAGGATCCTCTAGGAAATGATGAAGTAAATGTGATGGAAACATGCCCACCGAAGAGGTCCCAGATATCTTTCCGGAAGAGGTGAGACATGCAATCAGAAGTATGAAGAATGGAAAAGCATCTGGAATGGATGGTATCACAGCGGAAATATTCAAAGCAATGGGTAATCATACGGAAACAATTCTCGCTAAGATTTTTAATTCCTGTCTGAGGAAGAAAAAGATACCGGAAACATGCATCCACGCATGTGTTATCCTTCTGCACAAGAAAGGTTCCAAAGAAGACTTGAATAACTACAGACCGATCAGCCTACTCCCAACAGTCTAAAAAATATTCACCAAAATACTCACTATGCACCTTCAAAATCATCTTGATTCTGCCCAACCCAGAGAGCAAGCTGGATTTCGCAGTGGGTATAGCACGATGGACCACATCCAAGTCGTGAGAGAGGTAATCAGTCGGACTAACGAGTATGAATTACCTCTATGTATGTGCTTTATCGACTACGAGAAAGCATTCGACTCTGCCCAAACTTCGTCGGTGTTACGTGCACTAAAGAAACAAGGAGTAGAAGAAACGTACATAACCTTGATCAACAATATCTACGAAAATGCGACAATATCTGTCCAGCTGCATGAAGAAACGAGTACCTTTAAGGCCGAAAAGGGAGTGAGACAAGGAGATACTATGTTCCCTAAGTTATTTACAGCAGCTCTAGAGGAAGTATTCAAAACGCTACACTGTGAGAAAGAACGCATAAAGGTAAATGGAGAACATCTGAGTCACCTGCGCTTTGCAGATGATATCATACTGTTCGCAGGAAGCCCAGAAGAGCTCCTTAGAAGAACTGAAGAGCTTGAGCAAGCAAGCCGAGGAGCTGGACTTAAGATGAATCTTAATAAAACAAAGGTTATGTACAACTCCTTCACAAATTCTGAGAAGATACATATCAACGGAGCAGAACTCGGAGAAGTAACCAGCTATGTTTACTTAGGTCAACTCATCACTACTGATGGTTCGCTTCTTGGAGAAATCAACCGGAGAGTGAAGATGGCATGGAGTGCTTTTGGCAAGAATGCGAACATCTTTGAATCAAATATTCCAGTCTTCCTAAAAAGGAGACTGTATGACCAATGTGTTCTGTCTGTTGTGACATATGGTTGTGAAACATGGACAATGAATGCCAGAATGATACAGCGCCTGCAAACAGCCAGAGGGGCATGGAGAGATGCGTGTTAGGGATCACCCGAAGAGACCGCAAGAGGAAAGACTGGGTAAGAAAGAAGACGGGTGTCTGTGACGTGGTTAGAAGAGTGAAGGTGCTAAAATGGCAGTGGGCGGGCCACATTACTAGAAGAAATGACCAGCGTTGGACGTCCAGTGTCATCGAATGGATCCCAAGAAACATCAAGAGACCGAAAAGAAGACCGAAAGACAGGTGGGACAGAGAGCTTGTTAAGTTCTTGGGGCAAACTTGGAGGAGGGAGGCAGTTGACAGGGAAAACTGGAAGAGTCTGGGGGAGGCCTTCATCCGTCCGTGGACTGAAAAAGGCTGAAGATGATATATATATATATATATATATATCATCATCATCATAAATAGTCTGTCCGTTGACAGGTCCGTGATTATTCTAGGTTAAACTTGGTTCTCCATATACTCCTATTTTCCGCAGTTTTCTTCATGTCTTGATAGCTCTCTTTCCCTTTCAAGTCGTCTACTAGCTGAAACCTTTTCCTACCTCTTTCTCTTTTTCCATCCAGTTTTCCTTCTAGCACTTCTTTAATCATGCACTCTCTCCTCAGGTAATGCCCAATCCAGTTCGCCTTCCTCTTTCTGATAGTCTGTATAATCGTTCGCTTCTCTCCTATTCTTCGTAGTACTTCCTCATTTTTCACCCTATCTCTCCATTTTATTTTCAGCATTCTTCTCCATGTCCACATTTGGAAGCTTTCCAAGTATATAATATCATTTTTCCTTAGCGTCCATGTTTCTGCTCCGTACAAAGCTATACTCCATACATAGCATTTTATCAACCTCTTGCGGGTTTCCTGCTTTATATTTCCCGTTAGTAGGAGTTTCTTTCTTCTGAAAGCGGCTTTTGCTTTGGTTATTCTAGTCCTGATTTCATCTGTACATTTTGCTTCTATCGTTATGATGCTTCCAAGGTATTTATAATCTGAAACTTGTTCTAATGGCTTTCCTCCAATACTTATGTTCAAATTTTCTTCTTCTTTACTTCATATTCGCATACCTTGGATTTTTCTGTATTAATTTCCATACCGTATTTTCTGCCTGTTATCACTAGTCTATTTATCATTTTCTGGAGTTCCTTTTCCTTTCTTGCTAGAAGTACTTGATCATCCGCGTATTTCACTGTTCTTATAATCCTTCCTCCGATTTTGATATCTCCCGTGCCTTCTAATGCTTCCTGCATTAGTCTCTCTCCATATATATTGAATAGAATCGGCGATAGACAGCAGCCCTGTCTTACTCCTCTACCGATATGTACTCCGCTGGTGTCCGTATTCTCCAACCTCACCTTTACGACTTGATTCACATACAGATTCCTGATCAGTCTCCTGTCTTTCCAGTCTACACCTATATCCTTTAATATTCTCATCAGCAGTACCCAATTTACTCTATCAAAGGCCTTCTGCCAGTCGACGAAACATACGCAGCAATCTTGACTGTACTCTATTGCCCTTTCTGATATGATTCTCACTACACCGATAGCATCTCTGGTTCCACATCCTTTTCTGAAGCCGAATTGATCTTCCCCTAGCATTTCTTCGGCCTTTTTCTCTAGTCTTTTATTAAGAATCCTCGTGTTGATCTTCGAAGTGTGTGATAATAGGGGTATCGTTCTCTAGTCCTTACACTCTATTGCCTTTGGCTTCTTTAGAGGGATCATTGTTACATCTAAGAAATCCTGAGGCCACTCTCCCGAGTCGTAAATCTTGTTAATTAGTTTCGTAATCACTTTTAGTCCTTCCGATCCCATGACTTTAAGTACCTCTACAGGTATTCCATCGCTGCCTGTAGCTTTTCCTTTCTTTAGTTCCTGTATCGCCTTTTCTACTTCGCTTTTCATAATACTTGGTCCCAAGTTGTCTTTTTCAATGCAATTCTCTTCTTCCAGTTCCATTTGTACCGATCATGCCTGCTTTTTGTATAGTTCCTTAATGTATTCTTCCCATACCTGTGCTACATCCTTTGGTTCTGCGACTATTTTCCCATCTGTATTAATAATTCCTTTACCACGAATCCCATTAGACTTCTTATCTTCTAACTCCAGTGCCGTAGCGTACATCATATCGTATCGTCCTAACTTCTCCATCTGTTCTATTTTCTCACATTTTTCTTTTATCCAATTTTCCCTAGCTTTATCTGTTACCATTCTCATCTCATTGTTTATGCGTCTATAGTTGGCTCTACCTTCTTCACTGTTAACGTTTTTCCATTTTCTTCTCTCATCCATTTTCTCCAGCATTTCCTTAGTGATCCATGGTTTTCTGATTTTCTTCTCTTGTTTCCCAATCTCTTTATTCAAGGTATCTTTGATGCTGGCTTTTACTTCCTCCCATTCTGTATCCACGGTCTTCGGTTTGTTTTCCAAATTTCTAAGGCGATCTTCCAACTTCGTGCTGAAGGCATCTTTCCTTTCTTTCTGTTTTTCTATGTCCCAAGTCTGTCTGTCTCTTCTCGTTTTCCTTATTTGTTTCAGCTTTGTAGTTACATCGACTATTAGAAGGATGTGATCTGAATCAATGTCTGCTTCTGGTAATGTCTTAGCATTTTTTATGCTGTTCCTGAATCTTTGTTTTACTAGGATGTAATCTATTTGGCATCTCATTCTATCTCCTGGGCTTTTCCATGTGTACAGCCTTCGTTTATGGTTTCTGAACCATGTATTAGTCACTACTAAGTCGTTATTAACACAGAATTCTACCAGTTTTTCTCCTCCTCGGTTTCTTTTCCCAAGTCCGTATTGACCGACAACATTTTCTTCTTGTCTTTCACCAACTATGCTGTTCCAATCTCCCATTATTATGCAGTTTACCTTTCCTCTTCCGTCTTCTTCGTAAATCTCGTTAATTTGTTCATACATCTCCTCAATTTCTTCTTCTTCATGAGTGGACGTTGGCATACGTACCTGGATTATCAACATATATACCTATATATATATAAATACCTATATATAGTACTAGTATAAGTGCCCGTCAAAAAAAATATATATATATATAAAATAAAGGTGCGAACAAGGTGTTGCAGGAAGCCCAGTGGACACTTACCTAAATTGAAGAGCCGCTGAGGGTGCTGAAGAAACACGGAAACACAAAAACACGAAAAAGACACAAAGTGGAAGTTTTCGGGCTGACGCCCTTCCTTAGCGACGGAGAGAAACGTACTGTACTGTTTTTGTGTTTTCCGTGTTTCTTCAGCAACCCCAGCGGCTCTCCAATTTAGGTAAGTGTCCCCGGGGTCCCTCCAACACCTTGTTGCCACATTTATTATTACCTTTCCTATTCTTTAAACATATACACACACACACATGCAGATATCAACTATTATCTATAGTTGGCGAATTAGCAATCGCGGGACAGTCCTATACTTCTTTGTCTAAAAGATGTCCCGCCAAAACTCACCTTAAAAAAATTGAGCATGTAAGTTATATTATTACACCGATGTTAATATTATCGACATTTTTTAGATTAGCACAGTTTATTTTAGAGTGATATGCTTGCTAAATACTAAATCAACCTTCTGTACGTAGCACATACACGAAATTTTACTCACAATTCGTTTGCTGCTTTGTAAATTTTTATCTGAGTAGAAGACTCGACTGGAAGCTGTTCGGTCTGACAGGAAATTTAAACATAAAATTCAAATTATTATTGAAGCGCGTTTACTTAGCTGGCAAACTTAAATAGCCAGATAATGAACTACTAGGTAGCTAGCTGAACTGCTGTACATGCGTTCACCTTGCTATATAGCTAGCTATATCGGTAGTTAAGAGCTATTTTTGTAACCTTAGCTAAATGTTTTGGTTTGCCAACTTTGGGATGAAATTAAAACTCTTGGCTAAATCGAAGCGATTATTTTATTTTTATATTATCCCGTAATGTCCCACGAACACGGTCTTCCTTTCCAGAAATTGGACTCCTGTCAGTTGGTCACCTTTTGTGGAATCGTTCCATAATGTATACAAAGAAAAATCTTTGTTATATCCAATATTTTATTTTCAACAGTTGAAAAGTTAGTTCAAATTACAAAGTGCTTGCTTTGTTTGCTTTATTTGTCTTCTTACCTCGCGATATTGAAGACGCATTAATTAATAAGGATTTTTTGGTATCCTTTTATAAATTTTCCCAAAAAACTGTTCGAACCGGTTCATTGGTGATTGCTAGAAGGAAATCGGAATGAAAACGAGATTTTTTGTATGAACCGGAACGAAAACCAAAGCGAAAAAAATTCAAATCAATGCCATAATCAATGGAATAAATTATTTTCCAGTTCGAGTATTATATTTTCATTTACAACATATAAATAAATTGTTGGATACTTTTTAATATTAATTGTTACTGTCGAAATGTTGGTTGATATAAATTTTATTTGTCAGTTTTCTGTTTGGCATAAAGATCTAACCTATAGACTAATTCAACTAAATTGTCACTTAAAATTAATTAAAAGTTTCCTTATAAATCCTAAATTTCAAAATGTTTTTACAATGCATCTACTCCGTGAACCATCAATATCCTTAGCTACTATCGTTTCCGTCTTGACGTAAATAACCTACTAGACATAATCCGAAGGGGCTATTTGTGTAAAGAGGGTACAATTAGTCAATTTCGTTTCCTCGACGTTAAAACTTTCGCCTCGCCTAAACCAAGTCGCCCAATCGACGAAGAACTGGAAAATTAAAATAATCCTACAAGTAGGGTTACCATACGTCCTGATTTGATCCGGGTTGTATCGGTTTTTAGGTGTTGTCCCGGAGTCCCGGCCGGTTTACTGTTTTGTCCCGGAAAATAAGTATGAATCAACGTCAGTGCTATTCGTGTGTGCTTTCTAAATTTGGTGTTGCTCGAACAAAATGTGAAGCTATAGTTTTAAATGTAATCACACCAGTGTGTATTCAAGAGTTAAATGAAGAGTTAGATAAATCCAACTTTGTGTTATAATTGCCGCTTCCAACAGAAAGGACATAAAAATCGTTCCAGTGATAGTGCGCTATTTTATTCCACAGGCTTATTTAAAGGTAAAATTGCTTGACTTTAATGGAGTCCCTGGAGAATCATCGGGTATATCGACTGATTAACTTGTTTCTTCAATAAAAAACATCATCTTATGAATACAACTAGCAGAAATACCCGGCGTTGCCCGGGGAAATTTGGTTCAAATCCGATGGGAATTCTAGATGATAAGTACATGTTATTTAAGAATTCACTCGGCTGCCGTTTTGAATAAAACGGGCAGAGAGAAACAAAAACCACGTATAAATTATTTCTGGGAGCCCTCCAAAATCGTACCAAATTTGATTCAAGTCAATATTAGGACTTAGGAAATTAGCGTAGTTTAATGTTTAAATCGACCGCCATTTTGAATGAAGCCCACATACAAACATTAAAACCCCGCGTCGATCTTCCCCTTAGTGCCCTTACTATCCTGCCAAATTTGGTTGGAATCGGTTGATTGTGGGCGTGCATAAAGGATCCGACAGAAAATGGGCTGCCATTAGCATTAGCATACAAAGTTATTTTGCTTTTTGTACAATTAATATATAACATTTGGGATTAAAAAGTAGCCTACGGCCTTCCATATTGTAAAGAAAATATCAGTTGAAAGTTTGATTACTCTAACTTTAACGGTGTGGAAATGTATAGATGCACAAACAAACAAACAAACTTTTATAAATATATAGGAGATAGGTATTAAATCCAGAAATGCTAAATGCAAATGTAAATGATGCCTTGAAGCAATATTGCATAATTTTCAGGATAGCTCAGCAATTACGATAATTGAGGGGTGTGAGGCAAAAACATGGTAACCCACAGACTTACCTATTTGTAGTTTGGTTGCGTACAGAAAAGAAAAAAAAACTTGAATTACGGTTTTGGAAATTTGTTTATCATTTGTTGTAGTTCATATTTTGTAACGCGTTTATGGTGCCCTCCCCCCACAACCCCTCCCCCTCCCCTTGGTCTGATTTTGCTCATCTGCAAACTTGATCTTATACTTGTATTGAAAGTGACAAATATCAAATTTGAACTTCCTAAGTTAATTTACTCGAGAGTTATCGTCGAAAAACCAAATCGATACCCCCCAAACCCCCACTTAAAATTTTTTTGAGATACACCACATAGCCTATATTTTAAGCTGGATCAGTTTAAAGATACGCTGCAAGTTTCATAAAAAATCGACCAGCCGTTTTTGCGTCATGCGGTAACAAACAAACAAACAGACAACAATTCTGCAAACCGGTGATGCAAAACACACAAAAAAAGTAAAACCCAGACAAAAAAACAAATGTACAGACAGAGGTTACAATTTTATTTATATAGATTGTAGGATTTTGTGGTGATAATTGCAACACGAAGTTTGGAGGGATGAAAAGAAAGGGTAAAAACGTGTTTTATCGATATTGGAATTGACTGTGCAGCACACATAGTACACAACTGCATCCAAAATGCGGTTCATGTTTCATCGATTGATATAGAAGCCATCGCAGTCAAGATTCATAAATATTTCCACACGTATACTGTTCGTGTTACTCAACTAAAAGATTTGTGTAAATTTGCAGAAATTGATTACAAAAATGTTTTAAAACACCAGATTTCTGTTCCTTTTACCGGATTTAGAAAGGTTTCTTGACGTACTTGAAGGTCTAAAAAACTTTCGATTCTCAAGAACAATTCCCACATATAATAAAAAAATTTGAAGAGCCAAGTGGGGAAGTGTATTTGCGATTTGTTCTCGGACAACTGAATTTATTTAATAAAGCAATACTGAATATAGAAAAAACTAACAGTAGTGCAACAAACGTAGCTTGTGAACTACGAAATTTAAAAATTAATTTGCAAGAACGCAAGGATAACTGTTTCATCCCACAAGGGGCTAAAATTTTGCTAACGAAATTCGACGATTCTGTGAATGCGATTTCTAAAACGTTAATTAAAGAATTTGACGCTTTTTATGTTAGATGCTTATCATGTTAGAAAACAGTTGTGAAGAAACAGAATCATTTTATTGGGTAAATAGACATTCAATTGGCACGAGGTTGAAAAATCAGTGCAAACCATCAATCAAAGATATGGAAAACTTTTGATACCGACAATTTTTTCGATGAATTAAGTTTAGCAAAGCAATTTGTTTCATAAGGACAGAAAGAGAAGTTGGGATGATGGAGGGGCGAAATTCGAAGATAGACATTTTCTCGAACAGAATATTTCAATTGTCAATCTAACGAAAGTTGTTGAATACGTATTCTGTTTACCCGGAATATAAGCTCCAGTAGAGTGACTCATCTATTGTGAATAACGTGTGGTCTGTAGACCGAATTGCATGGAAGAAAGTACAGTACGAGCGATATTACAGTGTAAAATCAATATTGATTTGAATTGGAGAGATTTTTATGCTAAAATCAAAAATGATAAAATGTTTTTGGATAAAGTTATGTCTAGCGACAAATATAACTTGTTTAATAAACGGTAAGATTATTATTTTCCATATACGAAGTATATTGAGCAAGTATTGTTATCTCGAAAAAAATCGACCTCTAGGTTTTTACAGAAATATGTATATTTAGGTGTCGCTGCATCCGAAAAAGTATTTTTTGCAGTGCCGTCTGTCTGTCTGTTACTGGCTCTGGAGCCTAAATGGTAGAGCGAAAATGAATGAAATCTCGTGCTTAGGCATTTTATAATACAGAGCAGAGTATATGAAGAAATGGTTGACATTACTCAGTAATTAAGGGAAATTTATTCTACGCATTTTTAACAACAATTTGATTTTCTCAAAAACGGTTATAACGATTTTGATCAAATTTCGTAAGTTACTTGAGTACACGTCTGCAATAATACCGTATATTTCATATTTCTCAAAAAATGAATATAAGGATAGTTTATTCTAGGCAACTTTAACAATAATTTGATTTTCTCAAAAACGGCTCTAACAATTTTGAAAAAATTTCTTACACGTCAGCAATAATACTACTTAAATAAAATGAAGAACTCACGAGACACGGTGAAGACAATGAATAGAATTGGAAAAAACCTCCAAATCACCGTAAAGGCGGTACTTACGTAAGTACCGCCTTTACGGTGATTTGGAGGTTTTTTCCAATTCTATTCAATAATACTACTTATTTAATTTTTCACAATGAACGAATATAAGGCTATTTGATTCTTGGGCAACGCTAACAAAAACTGGATTTTCTAAAAACCGGCTGTTACAATTTTTATTTTACTGAAATGTTTTCAAAATAACTTTCAAAAAAATTTTTCTAAAAAATTTCCGGAAAAAAATTTCGAAAAAATTTTCGGAAAAAACTTGACGAAAAAGTTTCGGAGATTAACAAATAAAATTTTCAAAGAAAATTATGAAAAAATTTTCAAAAAAATTGAAAAAATTTGAAAAAAAATTTCGAAATTTTTTTTTATTTCGAAAAAATATTGAAAAATCTGATGTGGCCAACTCATGACTTTCTCCATATTTATAGATATTTAAATAATTATGAAGCAAAATTATTATTTCGTATTGTAAAAAATACAGTGGTTCTTATTGCCGTTAATTATATTTTGTATATGTTTACAGAATTCATCGCTAGATGATGGTGCTGTATGCAAAAAAGTTACGAAAAAGTTAAATATCTCCGAAATGGATGGTTCTACGAAAAATTGTTTCAAACAAAAGTTGGAAGGAATGTTATTTTCTATAACTTTGTTTCTTATAAAGATTGTAAATAACAGCGTTTTCACGAATATATTCGAGGAAAACCGAAAACACCGATTATTTATAAATAATTCCTAAACAATAACTGCTATGGAAAATTGTTTGAAATAAAAGATGTAGGAAATTATATTTTCTACATTTTTTTGTAATGGTCAATGTATACAGTAATGATGTATTATCGGAGAAATATCGCAAAAAGCGAATCCGGTTTCGAATAAACCTCAACTTCCGGTTAATCGGTATCCAAAACCTAATAAGTTCTTTGTGCTCATGTTAAAGTGTTATATATGAAATTTGGTATTAATATGACAAGTACTTTTTGAGCTAGAGCGCTCACAATCACATCCATTCATCCAAACGCGCGCGCGCACACACGCACACACACACAAACTCATCATTCCGAAAATAGTCTAAACGTGTTCTAGGGACCTCAAAACGTGTATTTCCATTGAAGTCTCGAAGTCAATTTTTTTCGTGATCACAATACTTTCCCTATTCTTCGTACGTAGAAAGTAAAAATATTCGAAAAAATTTTGAAAAAAAATTTTGAAATATTGAAATATATTAGAAAAAAATCTCGAAAAGAAATTACGAAATTAAAAAAAAAAAAGTTTTTGGAAATTTTTTTTCAACAATTTAAAGGGGGGTTTCAAAGGGGGGTTTTCAAATGGGAGATATCAAGGGGAGGTTTCAAAGGGGTATCAAAGGGGGGTTTCAAAGGGAATTTCAAAAGGAAGGTTTCAAAGGGGGGGGGGGGTTTCAAAGGTGGAGTTTAAAATGGGGGATTTAAAATTTTGAAATAAGTTTTTAAAAATTTTTCAGATAAAATTTTCAAAAAAAAATTACCAAAAATATAGTCCATATAAAATTTCCATAATAAATTCCTCGACTGTTTCCATTCTTCGTATTGCCGCTTCAAGCCCTAGGTTTAGCTCGCTTCATCCTCTTGAAAACCCAGTTTTAATGACAGCAAAAATAGAACGTTTCATATTATCCGCATATCGAATAAATGAACAAGGTAATTTTTTCAACCCGCACAGACTAATATAATTATTAATGTGTGATAATGAATCCATGGCTTCTTAATTCGGTTGAGAATAGTCGAACTCGTTTTGCAACTAAAATCTAATTTAAATGAAAGTGCTTACTCAAACATCCTTTCAAGTTATGCATGAAAACCATAGAATTCACTTGTTCTTTTAGAAGAGGGTGGTTGCGGACCTCCTTCAGAGGGTGGAAAAGTCCGAGGCGGCTTTGGTGCGTGTAAGGGGTTCGGGGTCTTCCCTGAAAGCGAACCGCGCCAAATTGGCGGCTCGGGTTCGCCCGGGTGCGGATGTCGGTAGAGCGGTCGGGGTTGTCCATGACTCTTCATTGAGGGCTGAGGGTGCTTGTGCCGAGAAACCCGACGAGTGGAGAGTGGTGTCCACTCTGGGGGATCGTGAGGTGGTGCTGCGGAGGCAGCGAGCTGGGAACGCTTCGGTGGACCCTCTTATTGTCAGCAGCAGGTGTTGTCGGAGGACGACTCCGAAACCGTTGCGCCCGCACCCGCTCCCGTCTCCTCGGTCGGGACCGGGTCCAAGGGGAGCTCAAATGGATAGCTGTTAGTGTTAGGGAGCTCTAATATCCGGCGTGTGGTGCCACCTTTACTGTCACCGGCCCGCCGCACAGTGGTCCAGAATCGAAAAAACGTGATCGAAAATAATTTCTCTTTAACTAATCCGTTCAAGTTTAATAAAATGACGTTTCTATATGTTTTTGAGGTTGCTGAATTGGATTTTGAGATCCATTTGACTCCTAACCCAAAAGTTTTAGCCCCACGGCCATTCTTAGCCCCGAATATATTCCAAAAACTTTAATAGTTTTAAAATGTTAATTATTTAAACAATTTTAATAACTTTGAAAGTTTTTGATTTTTTAAAAATGTAGTCTTATAAATTCTGTTAAAGTTTCGTTTGCTTTATCATCTCCGTTTATCTTGAACACCTTCCGTAAGTAGTTTAGGACATGACTTTTCCTAACGTCATCCGGATCATCAAAACATTCCATCATTTTGTCATGGAGCATTAACCTCGTAATTCTTATTGATGACATTTCTAAGTAACACGAATATAAACAAGTTATTAATAACTTAGAGTTACGGATTAATATTTGGATTTAAACGACTGAAGCAATTACGAGAAGAATACCATATATCTATAATATATATTAAAAGGAAATCATTTTGATGCAATCATGCACACCATTTACTTCGAGAGGAATATAAAAAATGAAAGATTTATTTAAAAAAAGAAATTTTCGGGGAAACTGCTGTCCTTAAAAATAAAGGAAAAATAATTAACAGAACATGAAACTTACTAGCAAACTTCAGCGATGAATTGCCTGAAGACGTTAATCTACTAAATAAACAATTGCAGCACTTCACGCACTCTTTATTGGTTTCACTGCACTATTTAAAATCTATAGAGCGCCGATGTCAATTGCAAATCTTTTGCGAGACAAGATTTTTACTGAATGTCAGACACAACCGCTTGCTGCCAGCGAAAATACACAACTGGCCCTTGTCCTTACGTGGTGGTGCATTTTCGCATAGAATTTCACACTCCCTCTCCTAATGAAATTTGTTGAGTTCCTCTTCCTAGAGAGACGAACTGCTCAGAGGCCAAGAACGATAAAACATTTTATGACATATACCAGTAGGTCACCAACGACACAAAGATTCCGACCAGACGCAGCCGGCAAAACGCAATCACGGAAAAAATAGAGACGAGGCGAAAGGACACGGAAAACGAACGCCTCAAAACATTTTATTACGCAGCCTCCATGCCTTTCTCGAGAGGAAAATACACGTGCGTGGCCGTCCAGCGGCGCCCGGAAGCTCGCACGAACGTGTTAAAAGTAAACAAAAAGGCCTCGATCTCCCAGGGAGGCACTTAGGGGCACCTGGACCCTTATCTATTAGTTAGCCTACACCCGGCCCTTTAATATGAGACCAGGTTCATGAGTTCCGCTTGATTCCGATTTTTTGTTGCGCTGCTTTTAGTAAGAAATTAACCAAAATGTAAGCTATTTTAGGAAGCCATTTTTCAGCAACTAAAATAATTAATAAATAATTGTGCATTGCATATTCTTATAGCTAAAGCAACATTCTATAACAAAATATACTTCACTTTTACTATGACTTCATTTGAACGGCTCCATCTTACGGCAAATACATGTATTTTTAGCCAAAAAAGGGAAACCTCGAAAACAACAGATTTTCCCTAACTTTGAGACGATGTAGCAAACTTCACACGAAAGTTGGGAGAAAAACAGTGAGTGTTAAATATGACCCAACTCTAGTACTTTATTATATGGTAGTTTTAAGTTCCTACCAAAAAGTTGAAAAATCGATTTTCGATCACGTTTTTTCGATTCTGGACCACTGTGCGCCGGGAGTGTGTTCATGATGGGGTGTTCTCCAGGTGTATACCAGGAGGTACAGTGCCCCAGGTGACAAAAGAGGTCAGGGCGTCGGTATTGGGCACGGATTGCTCCTCGTTGCAGGTGGTGGTCCAAGTTGGGACTAACGACGCCTCGAAGCGCGGGTCCGAGGAGGTTTTAAGTTCATCCAATTTTCTTTGAATCCAAAATGTTAGTAAGTAAATGCTTCACGGTCTATGCTGTGATTTTCCTTAAATATACTGAGGAAATTGTCAATAAGTAATTGTAAATTGGCAGTCAGCATGTATGGTATGATATGAACATCAGTATATGACAATTAAAAATTTATTTAAACAGAGTACATCTTGCCTACCAAGGGTCTCAGGTAGCGAGTCCAAATCACCTGCCAGAGTACGCTATGCCTGGGCTTGTGTTTAGGCATGCCGAACTCTTAAGAGTACACGCTACTGCCAGGTACGATGTACTCTAATTGTAAGAGTGCGTGGTACCTAATCCACTTTCAGGCGTTAGCCTTAACATTTGTCCAACATTCGGCCTGCGGGAACGTTTTGTAAGGCCAGCGTTCTTAAGAAAAAGTTTGTATACAACCATTTTAAAGGACAAAGTAATATATCACTTGTTTATCTTAAGTCTCCACAATAGAGGAACCATTTCCAAATTGCGCGAACGAGACAGACCTACGAATTTTCATTTCAGCGAGTCACGCAAACGCAAGTAAAAAAATTTACTTCGAAAATTCTACCACGAAAGCAGAACTTTGTTTCTTCGAGTAAAACACGAGTGGCGAAGTCTAATCACTCTCAAAGTAAATTTAGGTCCGTGTGTTTGAAGCCTGAGTTACGTAAAGCTACTGTTGGCTTATTCATTCACTTGCTTCACAAAATTCTAAGGCACTTCTGCGAACGCTAAACATTTAAAAAATATGTTTAAAATCAACGTGAAATTCTCGAAAATCGCAGGTCAATTTAGCTATCGTTTCCCGAATGCTTCCCTAAGACAGACCTGTGTGTCAGAATTATAGAGATCAGAATGTCTAAAAGAGGAAGTTTTTGGAATAAATGAAGTGCTAAAATGCATAATTAGAAATGATCGTGACAATAAAATAGGTGAGATGGATTGTATGGCGTAGCGTTATCGAGGCTCGTTCTTTCCGAAGACTCTACGAGATTAAGGTAGGTAAGTCAAATGTACAAGATATGGCATTTAGGTAGTTTTTGGTGCATTGCACCCCCTGCCACCCACCAATCTGGTGAATTACAGGTTAACATTTTGATTTTAGCTTTAAACTTTTTGAAACAGGTATGTTAGCTGTGTACATGTGTGTGCGTGCGTGCGTGTGTGTTTGTGTTTGCGCACGCACGAGTGTGAATAATGCAGAGAAATCGGGAAAAGACGGAAAGATGTAGGAAGAAGCTGAAAGTGACTCAAAGGAGAACTAGTCCGAAGGTTGGTGGTACTGAGACACAGCGTGTTCGTCCTCGTGACGTCTACAATTTCCTTCTTGATGGAAGAGACCATCTTTAGTGAGCGTTCTGAGGATTTTCCGACGCTTTTTCCTTATTTTCCGCCGGGGAGAAAGACATCAGATTCACGGTTTTTTTTTCAAAATTTTTGAAAAACAAATTTTGTCATATCTAATTACTTAACATGGATTATATTCTTGGCACTACAATGGTTGCATGAGGAAAAATATCAGTAACTAGCAGGAGTGCCTGTTGAATTTCAACTGATTTAGTGAATCTAAAACTTGACCGTGTAACATGTAAGCATCGCAAGAATAAGATAGTACACAGTTATACCCGTCGAATAAAGCAAAAAAAAATGAAGAAAACCGCTCCGCATTTTCCTATTTAGATGAAAGAAGGAAGAAAATCTTACGAAAGTAACGTATAAACTCCCCCTCTCCCCCTCCCTCTCTCCCTCCCCTTCCATCTCCTCCCACCCTCCCCATCCCTCTCTCCACCCCTTCCCTCTAATTCCCTCTCTCCATCTCTCTCCCTCCCAATCTTGTATTAAAAGCATTCAAAGCGAACAAACTTACAAACATTCTCCTTTATATGTTAGATTATAAGATAATTCAATTAAAAACAACAAATATTTGCTTTCGTTGTAAACAAATTAAAATCGTACACAGAAATTGACAAACGATATTACGTTAAAAATTTTCCCCTATAAATGCATTGAACTCTCAGTTTCGTTGATAATGGGAGTTATAATGGGTATTGTAATAAAACTGATAAAATCACGTATTTTATTGATTCTAAATGCATTTTTTTGCTAATTCGATCAGGATTCGCATTTTATCTTCAAAAAAATAAACTTTGTTCTTTTCTACGTAGAACCATTCAAGTCTCAAGTTCGTACCATGTTTCTAAGTAATTTTAAAATTCAAATGAAAAATAAGCTGCACTCGTCCCTATGTTATTCAGATAGAGACAATGAGATAATAAATTATTTTTTAACTTAGACAGGTCAATCAAATCGATATTAAAACTTTACTATGCCACCGTACTCGTTATTCCGGTTAAAATAATACCTTTCTCTTGCTTCTACGATCTGTAGTTTTCGAGTTTTAAAATTATAATACACATTCATTTTTAGGCGCGTTTCGCTTACAGCGTGAGCGCCTATTATCGTCGGTCGTCGGTCCGTCCGCATGTACGTTCTCGGCTTCTACCAACCGGATTTTCATGAAATTTGATATTAAGGACTTACAATCAAATATAAGAAGAAAATCGCAAAAATGAATTTCGTACGCCAATCACGGGTACCACTTTACTGGTGACAAAAAATTGAATTTTCGTCATATCTCGTAAAGTATTGCTCATATAAAAATACTTTTTAAATAAAAGTTGTAGAACTGATAAAGAAGAGTATTTTCTTTCCTATACATTTTTATCATAGAAGTAGCCGTTATCAATAAAATCAAACAAAAACGCCTTAAATCGAGTTTAACTTAGAAAATTTCTTGCATTGTTACTTCTTCATTGTTCCTAACATAAACAATCTCACAAACAAACGTTTAATCTATTTACGTGTGCATGCACTATTTTTAAATAGGAAGAAAATGAATTATTTATGATGAACAAAAGAACTTTAAAACGCTATTTCCCTTAGGTACAGGTACATATAATTTCTTTGCACGAAACACGTCCATTTGTGATACGTTGTACACTTTCCCAACTTGTTATATATTAGATAAATTAGTTTTTGCAAAAACGCGGAGAAATTTAGCGAATCATAAAAAGCAAGGCGTTTCACCAATTGACGACGGGAAACATCCATTTACTCTTCGATTTGTTTATAAATAAATTTTCTTTATCGTTGTTATGGATCGTGTTCGCGTTGGTTGAGGATAATTGGAGAGACCAAAACACTGTGTTGTTGGTCTTATCATATTTCTGAACTTAGACTCTCAGTTGTTATTAGATTCACCAACTAATCAGACGCATATCCCCGGATTTCTTACGAATCGCTTTTACGTTCTGTCGTGCAAATGTCACCGTATCTGGATAATTTAAGACCAATTTGCTTTTGATTTTTTCGCCTACTGCAAACTTGAAGTCATTGTACTAATCAACTATCACAGTATTTTCACCAAGAAAGTCTTTGTATTTCGTACATAGAAAATTGACCTGCTCAATACCAAAATTGAAGTCACAGTGTGCTATTGCTGCACATTCAAAATCAGACCACTCCTGGACTTCATTCTCTGGAAACTTGTCTGCCAAATGGATTTTTATGAAAGTTATTATGGAATTAGTATCCACTTGATTATTATTTTGAGAGCTCATATCTAGAAGAGCCTTAACTTTATCACTCCAAGAAAGTAAATCACCGAGGTATTGTCCTCTGATCTTGTTCAATTTACCGCGTGCAAGATGAAATGCTTCAAGAGGTGTCAGGCCGCGTTTTTGAAACAGCATGGATAATGAAGCCAGTTCTGACAAAACATCATTCAAAATTTCTAAAGTTATTCGGTATTCAAGGCTTCTTAGCTTTTTGTGGTAGTATTTAGAAATTGGATCGTTATCTTTATCTTGCTCAAAATATTCCAAAAGAGGATTGTAGTTGCGAATAATTGCTTGACAACCAGCGCACTTTATTGAGAGGTCTGAAAGCCACTGATTCACATTCAGAAGCATTCACTATTTCTTGAAATTTGCATTTCTTTGTGGAAGACCGACAGAACGCTGTGTAGACAGTTTTCATTAAAGTTTCGATGCCTCGTATCAGTTCGACCTCTTTCCATGCATGAGAAATTCCCAAGTCTTCACGGTGTGCAACACAATGTTGCTGGAGTAAGTGTGGAATATCACGTTTCAGCTGTGCCGCTACGCCATTAAGTCTTCCCAACATCACGGAGGCACCGCCAGACGTGAGCATGACCATTTTCATTAGGTCAAGTTTGTATTTTTGATAAAACTCTTTGATTGCAGAGACTATTGTACCAGCATCACATGCTTGTGATTGTAATATTCCACTAAACCAGGTTTTATACTCGGTAGAATTTGTAGATCTAAATTTAAAGTAGAGTATCAAGTATTTGTTGACAAATATGTCTGTGCTTTCATCAACAGCTAAAGTATGAAAAGTTGCCGATGTTATTTCATCCATCATATCATTTCGTACAGTGCTGTTGATAATTTCTAGAAATTTAAAAGCATAAATTTTGCTTCTCCAGCTATCTGCTGTGCGCACATACTTTTCCATGTGCTCATTAATATCTTGAACGGAAAGCATCGAACTATTTAATAAGAACCTTGATTTCTTCCGGGTTTGAACGTCCGCGTTCAAGGTTAATTTGCCTTCTATGCTTTTCAGCTGGACTTCCAAGCAGCAGAAGGGTTTTTGTTTCTAAGTCTTTCTACACAGTCTATATGAGACTTACTCGACAGGTGACGCTTTAAGAAATCCAGCTTCCATACATCCTCCCACATTTTTCCAGTTGAAAATTCTCCAGGAGCTTTGGCATCTCCACAATACAAGCAAACAACCCCATTGTCCTCATTATATGTGAATATTTCACGAAGATCAACACGCATCACACTGGGAATTCGGTGTAGACGTTTCTACAAATTCAACCAGCCATTCAAATTTAAATGAAGTTGCTGATCTCTTGCGCTTCAGACCTCTCGTTTTTTAGGATGGATTTTTTGGCAGAATTGACTTTATATTTCTTATTTAAAAATTACTTTTACTACACTAACTTTGATAGGTCCAACCGTGTGGCTCGCTCTCAACAAAAGGCAGATCTGGAAGTTTGTTTTTTGATGGAAGCCATAGACTATAATTACAGCTAAGTTAGAGAAGCGACACCATCTATAATCTATCATCTATGATTAATTTTATGGCGCCATCTGCTGATCAGATTGTAAGATTCCGTGCGCCGATTCACGCTAATTAGCAACGCTTAGCCGTTAGAACTTACCTAGTGGACGCGAATCGTTCGGTTTCGGGGTGGCACTTTTATATTTCTTAATTCCATTCCAATCGTAAACTTAATAAACAGTTACTCTCCTCTTTATAAAACCCACGTCGCCTTCCGCATTTTCAGACCGAAAATATTTCGCAGCGACAATTGCGTGATTACAAAAGAGAAGCCGTTCTTCAAGAAGAGGTCCTTCCAGGGGCCTCGCTTCGCTGGCATCGGACCCCGTTGGGCCCTTCTCCTCAGCTGCGATAAACCGAAGCAGTCATCCGAAAAAGGAAGCGGCGACATTACCCTCCCCCACCGGAAGCAAGTCTCTCAAGCGGCCTTCGTGACTTCTTTCCTCGCTCACACTCCATTATCCGCACACCATCCAAACCGTTCTTCTCCCGATAAGTCATTGCCCCTCGAACGGAATCAAATAGCCTTCTCATCCGCCCTCTTCCCTTATCATCCTCCCCCTTTACTCCTACACTCTTCCATTCTATAGTTCCTTCCGCTTGTCGAAATTTTCTTTAACCCCTTTCGTTTACCCTTATTCCATTCACCTTCGCTTTGAAACCCTTACACTTATCCTGTATCCCTTTATCCCCCTCCGCTTACCTTTATTACACTTATCCTTATTTCCCCTTACCCATAAACTCACCTTTATTTCTCCTCACCTTCATGCACTCACCCTTATTCTACCGGCTCCATTTCACTTAACCTCTTTCTCATTACCTACCCCTTGATTCTTCTTCTTCTCCTCTCATCATCCTTACCCTATCCCTGAATCTCTTCCATTCTCGACTCCATAACAATATGTGTATGTGTATATATATATATATATATATATATACATATATATATATATGTGTGTGCTAACGGGAAATATAAAGCAGGAAATCCGCAAGAGGTTGATAAAATGCTATGTATGGAGTATAGCTTTGTACGGAGCAGAAACATGGACGCTAAGGAAAAATGGTATTAAATACTTGGAAAACTTCGAAATGTGGACACGGAGAAGAATGCTGAAGATAAAATGGACAGATAAGATGAAAAATGAGGAAGTACTACGAAGAATAGGAGAGAAGCGAACGGTTATAGATAGATAGATAGATAGATAAGTGGCTTTATTTTCAGGGCGAAATTGAGACCATAAGGTCCCCTCTTCCATTTAACCCTACAGACTATCAGAAAGAGGAAGGCGAACTGGATTGGGCATTACGTGAGGAGAGAGTGCATGATTAAAGAAGTGCTAGAAGGAAAACTGGATGGAAAAAGAGAAAGAGGTAGGAAAAGGTTTCAGCTAGTAGACGACGTGAAAGGGAAAGAGAGCTATCAAGACATGAAGAAAACTGCGGAAAATAGGAGTATATGGAGAACCAAGTTTAACCTAGAATAATCACGGACCTGTCAACGGACAGACTACCTATGATGATGATGATGTGTGTGTATATATATATAATGTATTTAACGCTTTCCCCATTGTTTAATGTTTAATTATTCGTGTATTTTCTGATACACGCACACATATATACAGTGTATCAAGACATGAAGAAAACTGCGGAAAATAGGAGTATATGGAGAACTAAGTTTAACCATGAATAATCACGGACCTGTCAACGGACAGACTACTCATGATGATGATATATAGTGTGTCCGTAAAGTCATGTGCGGTTACAAATGGCTATAATGTTGCAAGCAAACAATGTAGAAACACAAAAGAGGCGCCAAATGAAAGAGCAACTGTCATAGTTTTATCCCTGTATGTTGCTCAAGGGCAGTGGAACTAGTCAAGGTTATGCCACCGTGTCAGCTATGATGCTGTCAGTGCAAAGAAAGGTGCAGTGTGTGTTATGGCTCGCAAAATTTGAGTCTGTGATTCGTGTGAATGTTATTCTTGTGTGGCGGGTGTTCATTAAACACGATGATATTCACATTGCATATATATATACATATATATATATATATATATATATATATATATATATATATATATATATATATGTTTCGGTTCTTATAACGTATGATAATATATTGTGGAAGTCACCTTTCTTCCCAAACTTTTAAAACTGACCAGCTGATTGAACTACCTCTTTGATATCCATTGTGCGTAGGTAAGAGGGAATCAGCAGGTCGCAAAATATAATATAAAAATTTTGTTTCTACTTGACATAAAATTACTCCAATTAAACTGGGGCACCGCGTTGGGAACCACTGATGTAGAGTGTAATGAACTACTGACGAACCTATTCACTAGAAAAGGGGTGGGCAAACCGTGGCCCGCGGCCCATATGTGGCCCTCGAGATCATTTAACGTGGCCCGCGAAACTTTGGTGAAAAGCAATCTGTAAAATTTAACACAATTTTATATTACTTTTTGTAAAATTATGACAATAAAACCTTTGGTTTTGAAAATTTAGTCCTACAATCCTTGTTTGTGCTTGTTTTTCACTTATGTATGATGCCTAAGAATCTAAGCAATTTCCGATTTAAACTCTAATTTGGCCCGCCTAAGCATTGGCATCTTTCAATGTGGCCCGCTGAAGAATTCGCGAACACCGATGCGGCCCGACATGCAGAAAAGTTTGCCCACCCCTGCACTAGAAGATTAGTAATAAATTCGTTTATATCGGAAGGGATTGGATGAATGAGACGTATAAGGGTAAAGAAAGGAAACGGAGGGGATGGTAGAGAGGCTGCAGGGGGGAGGGGGGAGGAGGAGGATGTGGCGGAGGGGGCTGGCAGAGGAGAAGAATGAGAGGTCGAGAGGGTCTAATGCGAAGGGAACACGATTGCTCGTGCTCTGCCTTTTCGTGTGAAACCATGAGAAAAACGGCCCAACTAACGTATTCTTCCTCCTCCCCCCCTCTCTCACTCCACTCTCCCTTCTTCAGTTTCTCTCCTCTCTCTCTCGTTCTCCCTTCCACTTTCTACATCCTTTGTTAAACATTTCTCCTCCCATCTCTCTCTCTTTCCCTCTCTCCCATCCTCATTCAATCTCTCTCTCTCTCCCTCCAATCTCTTTCCTTCCTTCATTTGTTTTACTTTCCCTCTCACTCAACCTTCTTCCTTTTAGCTTCTACGATTTACAATCCTTCCTGTATCTCTCAATGTTATTTTCCTAAACAAGGTGTACCCAACCTACGGCCCGCGGGCCGGATGCGGCCCACTCAGAAATTTTATGCGGCCCACCGCCAGTGTTTCATAGTTTCAAAAACTTTTTTCATTTATTTTAATTAACTAGCAAATATTATTTTTCATGTAGCAAAATCTGTTAAAATATCTATCGTCCAATTGCAGCCTCTTATTATTTCAATTCATGTAAGTTCTTTTTAATCTGTTTTTGATTTTTTTCTCGAAGATATTTCTAAGATTGAATTCCATCATGATTTTCAATATTGAAATGTTAACCCTGAAATGATATGTCTAACTTGATTTCCACGCATACCGTGCCTAAGTATCTAGGTAACTTAGGATTTAACTATAATCCACTGGTAATTTCCAAAGCGGCCCACCGAAGGATTCACTGCCACCGATGCGGTCCACCACGCAGGTTAGCCACCACTGTCCTAAGCGATCCATGTTTTTCTGACTGCATCTCGAGCCTTATTATGTACAGAACATCTGTAATGGATTAAAGAAGTTATCTATGTCTACTATAACGAAATATAGTTCCAATCTGTCATTGTGTGTATGATTTTAAAAAATTAATGAGAATAACTCAAGAATGGCCATTCGCTGGTTTTAAAGGAGTCATTTTCCATGATGAGGCAATGGTGTCGTTCATAGAAGAGTTTTAATTGTTAATTTGAATAATATATGATTCATTTTAGGATATTTTCTTTTTAATTTTAAAATTAGATTCGAGATACTAGCTCGGGGCAGATGCAAGAAGTAAAGAAGACAATAAAAGTCATTCAAAATGGGATCTAAATAAATTAATGCACAAACGTCTAATGTTCAGAATTTTCTCTTTCTCTGCGTCGAAACTGATGTTCATTATGTACACGTTCATTCAGAAAAACTTCGTTTACTTACACTACTATTGTATGTACAAATTTCATCATTCTTTTGAAATTGAGATATTGTTTTTTCTGCATTGCGTGAGGGAGGATATTCAGTATTGTTAGATTTAATACGTAGCACCTCCTCTCTTGAAACATCTGCGCAAGAGATTAGCTAATGCTACAGACTTGGTAGCTTAATTGGCTAAAGCGCCTGTCTGGAAAGTTGAGGAGCCGTCAAGTTAATCATTTTTCTCCTTCTACACGTGGATAGCCATTCAAATTAAATTAAAGTGACAAGACGGCAAGAATCTCAATACTATACGCGAAGCCTCAACCTAATTATAAATCCAGTGATCATATGAGGGACAATTGCTTCAGTATATAGGAAAACACATTTCTTAATTTGACTCCAGTTTTGTTCTCTCGTGCGTGTAACTACCGCGTATTTTGCCCGCTTTCGTAGAGGGGTGGTTAGCGTGTCTAACTCCCAACGCTAGGATCGCGGGTTCGGATCCTGTCGAGGGCATGGTCGCATGTGTTCGTCTTTTTATTGTTATTGCGCACATTGTAAAAGGCCGTAAAGTGCTGTTTATGAGCTCGTGAAAATAAAATAAAATAAGTATTAAAGCCAGACGATTCCTTTATATAATTACATGTCCGAGGATGCTACACGAAGAACCCTCGCCGGGTATCGATCCCATTTGAAGCTCTCGAAATGGAATGCGGACGTTATACCAACAATAATTTCTATCTTCCGCGAGACAGAATTCCCAGAGGAGAACGCACGCTATGGGAAAAAGCGCACACTCAACGAAGGCCTTCCGTGCGACAGGCGTCCGCCACGCTGCAGGGCAATCCGCCCCGTCGCAGGGCAATCCGCTCCACGACATTAAGAGTGGCGCGATCTGGATAACGGTCGCAGGTTTCGCTTTTTTCCCGTCGGTCCTCATTTCAGCTCCTCCCTCTTTTTCTAACCACCCTCTCTCTTACCCTAACTCCCCCTTATTTCTCCCCCCTCCTCTCCTTACTCTTCTCCCTCACATTCAGCTCCCTACTCCCAAACCCTCCGTCTCTCTACTCACTCCACATCTACACAACCCATCCTTTCTCCTCCCCTGCCTCCCTCCACTCTCTCTCCTCCCATGTTTCCTTCAATCTCTCTCTCCTCCCTCCCCTCCTTCCCCCTTCCTTGACTCTCTCTCTCTCCTCCCTCCTCTGCAGTTTTGTTGAATTAATCTGTGGGTAAATACGCGTAACTGTGTTTTTATAGAAGTATGTATGGAGACGTGTGTGTGTGAATGCATGCATATATGTATATACATATTTATTTGTATGTACATATATGTGTGTGTGAGTGTATGTGTGTGACTATGTATCTAATTATGTATACGTATTTCATTATTATCATCACCTATCTCATATGTTGTCATGTATGGCTGTCTATATGTGGTTTATTCTCCTCTCCATATGTAAATAATACTATCTGTAGGTTTCGCAGGTTTTTCACACCCCCTTTCTTATGTGCAGTGGGGTTTTTCCTAAGGTTTACTATATGTTAACAAATCTTAGCTTTCTTCACAAACAACTATCTTTATCTACTTAACTCGTTCTTGTACATATACATGTAGCAGACTGCCTAATGTGTTTTTTCATCATTCATATATTTTTTTATGTACAGTTTTTTTAAGTTTGTAATTGTTTTGTAACTGACAATGGGTTAGATGGCAGAAGGTACTGTCCAGTCTCAATCTCGCCCAGAAATAAAGATGATATTCAATTTAATTCATCTCCCCTCTCTTCCTTGCCTTCTTCATTTATCGCCTAAGATACTTTGGCCTCTTCTAACCCTCCGCCATTTTTCTCTTTCCGGAAAATGAGACTTTTATAAATGATGCATGGTAGAGATTTTAAAATTACTGTTACATGCTATCTGAGTGGCTGATGGGCGAATCCTGTAATATCTAGGAGCCAGTTTGAAACGAAAGGGAGCCAAATTAAAATTCTACTACCTATTATTTTCGCCACGTGAAACAGTCGTTTCCGGTAAAACGGATTTTTTGTTTATATACACACTAGAAAAATTACCCGACGTTGCTCGGGGTTATATTTTTAAATCGACATTACTGCAAATTAAAACAATTATTATGAATGAAATTTTTTATTTTTATCTTATATCTATAAATTTACGAAAGTTTGTCATTATGTACACTCAAATTATTATACTTAGATCAACCAAATTTGCTACTGTGATTATTTGTATCATAACTTGATGAATGGTCAAGGTTTGGTCAACCGGGATTAGTCAGTGCTGCCAATATAGGGGATTAACATTTTTTCATAAGATAACACGTATAAATCGATTGCGTGACATGACGTGACGTAATGAATAGTATCACTCTACGTCGGCTGATTTCTTTTCGTAACTTCTCTTCTGCTCAGCTATCGTTCTAGGGAAAAACGAGCCTTTATACCTCTCAGTCCTACAGGCTATCTCTCTTATTTTACGAGGATGGTCCATTCTACCAATATAAGTTGGCGCTCTTATTATTTCTTCGACATCGCTGGAGAATATATGCGTTGTAAATCTTTCAAGAAGTTTTAACCTAGAGCGTGATCGGCGCTCAGTTAGTGATTCCCGTCCTAAGTCCTGTATCAAGCCTGTAACACTTTTGTTTCTATAGTAACAATTTTTGACGAATCTAGCGGCTTTTCGCTGCACTCTTTCTAACTCTGAGATTGATCCTTTCTCGTACGGATCCCATATGCTCGACGCGTACTCTAATAGCGGTCTTACTAACGGGAAGTAACATGTCTCTTTGACTTTTTCCTCACTTTTACCTACTATGCGTTTGATGAATCCTAGTTTCTGTTTAGCCTTCCCGCATATATTTCGTATGTGCATATCCCACGAGAGGTTGCTTGTTAAAGTAACGCCTAAGTATTTGACGGAATCGGCTAGTTTTAGCTGGACGCCTTCAACAGTGTAATTCGTCGTGTCATTGTTTTTGTTTCCCCAGAATCTCATAAAGGAACACTTTCCTAAGTTCAATTCTAACTGCCACTCTTTAAACCACTCGAAAATTGCATTTAAGTCGTCAGAAAATAATAATTGATCATTAGGACTGTTAATCTCTCTGTAAACTACTGTATCATCCGCGAATAACTTGATTTTACTTTTAATAACCTTATCTAAGTCGTTTATATATAAAAGGAGTAATAGGGGGCCGATTACACTTCCCTGTGGAACGCCTGAGGCTACGCTGACTGAATCTGATTTAAATCCATCTATAACTACTATTTCTTCACGCTCATTAAGAAAGTCCCTGATCCACTCGATTATCTTTCGATTAATTCCAGTCATTTAATTTCTTCACTAACTTACTGTGCGGAAATTTATCGAAGTACATACAGTATTGAACGTTTTTATATCCACATTAATCGCAACACATGATGTTTGTCATCTCAATCAACCTAATTCTATTGTTCATCAATAAATTAGGTTATGTTTTGAAGACTCGTGGTTGCATCGAATGATTTACGTATTGCACTGTATTCCCCATTCAACTATCCGAGTATTTCATTTAACCAATGCAGCTTCGGTATTATTCTCGATACAAAATGAAATTCAAATAATACTATTAGCTATTGACTCATAATTTAAGATAAAATGAAGCCTTTGCACTTACAAAATTCGTAAATTCGGTCATTTCAATTAATTTGGTTTTGCTTATTGACGTCTTTATTTTTCAACATTGATTGTGGCCGAAATTCTTTCGCATCGACATCATCTTAATTGAAAATTGTTAAGAGAACTAAAATTTTTATTTTGTATTAACTATTTATCGAAATCCCTTGAAACGATCTTTGATTTCGTAAAAGCAGGGTTTGAGAATTATGGCCTGCTACGGCTTCAGTTGTCATGGCTGCCACATAAACGACTGGAGCGGGGAAAGCAATTCTGTGGGACTGAACTGTGCAACTCATTTCACGGATAAACGAATCCACTTGCATCGAAAGAAAGGGGCGAAAGGAGCCGCCAATCTGTCGAGACGAGGCTTTCTCTCGGCACATCAATGGAACCGTGTGCTACTCGCAATTAGGTGTTTGCTAATACCGAAAGTGTTTACCGTTTTCTTCCTCCTGTCGCTCCAAAATGACTGAAACTCGTTTCCGCAGCCTGCTAACAGGTGGCAGCACCGTTACTCATCCATCGCGGGCACATTGCTAAAGGGACGTCGGTGTAGTCGGAAATCCGACAAAATCGAGCGTTTCAAAACGATTGAATGGCCGCCTATTGGTCGACGCCCTGGAACAACGCCCCTCGTCCACGTCCTGTGTATATGGACGTCATCGTTAACATTTCGTTCTTTTCGCTTTCTTCTCTAAATATTTACTTTATAATTATTTTACACGTGAGGTTTTATTATTTAAGTTATTTTCCTAAATGGAAATAATTTTATTACGATACAGTAATATATATTGCTTATTAAGTAATCTTAGAGGCAGTAATTTATAAATCTCTGGTAAAAGTCGTGCCAGCCACCGCGGTTATACGAGAGGAGAAAGTAAATATTATTGGTTAGTAGTTAGATATAATATATTTATTAAAATAGTAGTTTTTAGGTGAAATTTATAATTATTATTTAATTTTGTTGATATTGAAGCTGTGAAATTCGATTGTTCGATCACCGAAGGTTACGAAGTAATGTGATCGTTCGAATATGTACATGCATTGAAGGTTTTATCGTAATTTATTTACTGTACTGATACCTACATTATTGTACTATACCAGAGGTTCGCGACCTCCAGGTGGTTCGCCAGATATCTCAGGGAGTTCGCGGCAAAAAAATTCGTGATAGCGAGCAAAGTTTTTCGGTAAATCACTTGATGGCATTCAAGTTTTTTAAAAATTCTATGTTACTATTTTGTTAAAAATGAAAAATAATCCATTATTTAAGCAATAAGTATTTACATCAAAACTGTGTTTGAAGCACGAAAAGAATGTGTCTGTAGCTAAACCTATTTTATGGTTGTTCGGAAAGGAGATCATCGCTCCCTTTTCACTACAGAGAGGAACATTTCGTAACAAAGCAAAATGTATTGGCATTCGTCTTTGTAAGCAATAAGTTGATAGAAGACAAAGAAACAGTGCACAAATCGATATCTTTGCGGATAATATAATTGTAATGCACTCTTAACGAAAGAGACGAGGGCGAATGTTGAGACAGTATTGTACGCAAATTGCAAAAAAGTAAATTTTGTTCTTCTGGGCGTGCTATGTTATAAATCTCGAAATAATCTCTTGATAATTCTTCGTCATTTTAATCTGCAAATGAAAATTACGCTGCTCTCCTTATAAACTACTAAAATAATAATGTCATAATAAATATTGTCTAGTTAAATTAATAAATATAAAATTGTTTAAAACAATAATTTATAAGATAATCCATGAAAATTTTTATTTTTAGGATGGGGTTCGCGAGATTTGAGTCTTTATAAAAAGGGGTTCGAGCGGGCAAAAAGTTTGGGAAACACTGTACTATACACACATGTATTAATACTTGTTATCCATCAAATCTCTGCTCTCTCTCTCTCTGTTTCCCTCCGACACGCATCTCACATTTTTTTTATATGGTTTGCATGCATTTAGCGTGAATTCACAGTTAATAATACGAATTCGCAGGGCACTTTTTGGGAACACATCTCTCGTGTCAAGCTGGGACTATGTACGTACTTGTATTAGCTTAAAAGAGCGGAATGCAGTAAAACCTGGTTAATTCGAAATTCACGGGACCAAAGAAAAAGCATTTCGAATTACGAAGAACCTCTATAATTCGAAATTTACAAAAAAGCGTGAATTACCTAATTTAAAAAATGCAAATATAAATTACAGAAAAACAAAAGAATATGACACCATATTAAAATACAGAAAAAAAGGATGTACTACACATGCATACCTCAAAATATGATGTCGATGAATAAAAGTCAAATTTAGGATTACTCATTTAAACATTGAAACATATATGAACATATAATTAAACCACTAAAATGTTAATAATATCTTTCACTTATTTCAACTTGAAAGTAAATAAACAAAAGTGTGTAATAAAATATTAATTTAAATTTATTTTAACAAGCTGGTTATTTTCCTGTTTCAATTTCAGGGCACTCCCTAGCGCAATGTGTTGCATAATGGCATCAACTTTTTCACAGATATTCATCGGCACGTCTGGCATCCCGGGTATCTTTAGCTTTTAAAACATCCTCCTTAGATGGCAATGGCACATCCAACCTAGCATCGACGTTATCCACATCTTCTTCTTCCTCGCTATCAGTCGCAACGGTTTTCGATTCGTCGATCGTAGGATCATACATAACCGACGTCACCAAGTCATTATCAAAGGAAACAAAGTCTCCGAAACTGACAGGCCCCAATACATTACTGTCGATTACTTCCTCCACTTCTGTACCTTGGAACACTTCTGCCGGCTGCGAAGATAGCCCGCTTTTCTTAAAACAGTTGGCGATGGTTTGAGGAGTCACCAATTGCCACGCCGATGACAAGGCTCGGCACGCGTCTAAAATCGTCCATTTTCGTAAATCATCCTGCGAACATCCATTTGTAATTTGCACCAAGTATAACGACAATAGTTTTTTTTTCTGTAATGACTTTAAATTTTGAATGATGCCCTGGTCGAGTGGCCGCAGAACACTGGTTGTGTTCGGCGGAAAATACAGCAACTCAACATTGGGCATATTTATCTGAGCCACATGGTGAGCAGAACAGTTGTCTAGTGTCAAGAAAATTTTACGATTTTGCACCGCCACACGTCTTTACATTCTTATTAAAAAAAACTTATGTCTGTTGTCATCCACACCTTTTTGTTATGCTCGTAAATTATCGGCAAATAATCACGATTAATACCTTTGAAACGGCATGGGTTGCCATATTATCCGATGATTACAAGTTTTTCTTTATTCGACCCATCCATATTTGTGCAGAGCACGGCGCGGCGATGAGACGCTCCTTACTACGTTTGCCGCCGTGACATTTTTCTCCTCGGAGAGCCAAAGTACGATCGGGCAACATGTTGAAAAAAAATGCGTTTCATCCATATTAAAAATGTCCTTGAGAGAGTACTTCTCCACAACATGTTTATTACTTTGCAGCCAGGTCGTCACTTCCTCTTCGTTAATTTTTTGGGCATCACCACATACTGCGAGACAAACAATATTGTGGTGTCTTTAAAACCATCCAACCACCCATTGGACGCTTTAAAATCTTCAATGTTCAAAGCGTTCGCAAGACTTCTTGATTTTTCAATGAGCATCGGGCTTGTCACAGGTAAATTCGCCGCTCGTACTTGTGAAAAAAAATCGGACAGTTCTTCTTCGAGGTCTTCGTTTTTCGCAGGCCGTGAACACTGACGTGTAGCGCTCCCTTTAAATTTATAAAAACTTTCTTCAATCTTCGTCCGATTCCTTAAAATTGTAGATAAAGACGAGTTCGGAATCCCATACTTTGAGGCCAGCTTTCCTTTCGTTTCCAACTTCATGTCAATGTCTTGCAGCAAAGACATTTTTTCAGCAAGAGTAAGAGTCTTATATGCACAACGAACCGGAGCCATTGGAGGGTATATTAAAAAAAAATATTTTATAACAATAAATTTAAATATAGTCTCTCTTGCAGTTATTAAACTAAGAATATTATTTAAACTAGTAACTAACAATGATAAAAAATACAATCTAATACGAAACAAACAACGAACCCAAGGAATATTGGAACGCGTTTTCCACACAAAACTCGCAAAACAGTAGATAAATTGAGGGAATGGACCGAATCTTGTGACAATACCCAACGCTCAGTCGGTATGATCACGATCGCACAATGTTTGTAAACCAGCCGACATAGTGCCAGAAATATTTTAGTAAATTTCATTTAGTTTCTTTTTGGTAAGTTTTATTTCGAATTATGTCGACAAAAATGCATTGATATTCCGAGAATCGGGCAAAATTTTTTTTCGAATTATGAATTATAGAGATTTTCGAGTTATTGAAACACATTTGTATGAAACTGGCTTTTTCGGTCTTTCAAGTGTTAAAAAATTTCGAATTACGTCGAATTTCGAAATATAGAGGTTCGAATTAACCAGGTTTTACTGTATTACATTTCTCTTATGTATTACGTTTGGAAAAAAAATTTCCGTGAGACAATTCACTTTATTTATAAATATCGCACATAAAATTATGCGTAAATATATATTTGTGATATTTGCGCCTTAATATATCAATAGATGTATAGTAAACGTGCAGTAAGTTATTTGACAACATATTACCATTATATTAATCCTCCTTTGCAGGGGCGGATTGAGAGCAAAATTCGGGCCGGGCAAATACTCGGATATCGGCCCACCTAACGACTAAAATAATGTGGTTCTTCCGCCTGAAAGTACGTCAGTGGAACTTCTGAAGCTGCCGGATGAATGGAAATCAACGGGCGGATCAGATGTCCGTCCATTCCTCATTCACGATACCGAGCCAAACAAGGATCGAGTTTTGGTGTTTGCGTCGGATGCAGCATTACAATTTTTAGCTCCTCAGAACTTTGGTTCATGGATGGAACCTTCAAAATGTCTACCAACTTATTTAAACAGCTGTACATAATAAGAGCTAGAAGGGGAGGCAAAACAATAACTTGCGTTTACGCATTTTTAACGGGTAAGGCTGTGGAGACGTACGTAGAAGTACACCAAGCCGTAAAGCGGAGGAGTGACGAGCTAAGGTATTATTCCTTCTCCCAAGGAAGTGATGGTGGATTTTGAAAAATCGGCAATGGTGGCAGTTCAAAGTGCATATCCGGGTGCCCACGTCCGTGGGTGCTTTTTCCACCTGACACAGTCGACGTGGAGAAAAATACAAGAGCTTGGGTTGTGTACCTTATACAGGCAAAATGAAATGATGAGGGTCTGTGTAGGTATGATTGACGCTTTAGCCTTCCTTCCTCTCGACGCAGTTTGTCTGGGGATGGAGCTGTTATGGTCGATTAGCCCAGTAGAGTTAGATGAATTGCTGCTCTACTTCGACGTCACCTATGTGTCTGGAAAAGTTGGGGGGGAGCCGCTTTTCCCGCCCCAGTTATGGAATGTGAGTTCACCGACTTTAAGAGGGTTCGATCGAACGAACAATATATGTGAAACATGGAACAACAGTTTCAGAACAATAGTGGGACAACCCAATCCCAGTTTTTTTACCGTGCTGCAGAGGGATGAGGCTCTAAATTATACTAAGTTGTTACAGGGTGACGAGGAAGCACATCACAGACAAAGCAACTACCAAGAAAAGCTGCAGAAGGTATGCGCATCTTTCAGTAGATCAAACCGATCCGCTGCAGAAGTGCACGCCTTCTTAAAAGAGGTTGGTTACACGATCAGGTTTTAGGGTGGTATTCAGTGTTGAATCCAGACGTTCTTCTCCGGGGGGAAACTGCATGGGTCGGGGGGGTAAAGTAAATTAATTTAGCTGTTATTGATTTTGAGTTTTTTTGTACAGTTGTGTTCCAATGTACTGAATAAAACTTACCAACTGTTTTTTTCATTCTCGAGATTTCTCATTTTCTCCCAATATTTATTTTCTCGAGAATTCGAGAATTTATTTTCAGTCTCGAGAATTCTCGAGAAATCTCGAATGCGAAAGCAATTGCTCGTGAAAATTTTCATAAAATGTTTTTTTCTTAAAAAGTGTCAATGAAAGATAATGATTCTGATTTTTTTAAATTAATTTTAATTAATATTTCTCATACAAAAGTGAGCTACTTACTATTTTCGATAATAATTTTGAAACTCAATAACTAACAAAGGTAATATGACTTAGAAAGGTAAATAAATTAAAATACAATTATCAGTGCATTACTTTTTATCTTTGGAAGTAATGTTTTAAAAAACACAGACAGTCTATTGATTTGTCGGATAATCTTGCCCTTCTCTTAGAGACCAGATTTCCACAAATAGAGAAATTCCTTTCGTTTTGGGTCGAGGTTGGTTTAATTGTACTAAGGCATTTTTCAGCTTTTCCAAGTTGGTTGTAATTTTTCCCGTTGCCTCGTACACGTTCATTTCTTTTGATAACGAACGGAAGTCATCGTCAATTACTTGGCTTGGCATCAAGCATTTACGGATCGATTCTTCCAATTGTTGATTCAGGCTCAGACTATCACCTTGATCCATTTTCAAGTTTTCTTCAACTGGTTCTTCAGCATGATTCAGTGTAGTATTCTTTTCATTTGAATAGTTTGTTCATGATTAATTTCGCTGTTTTGACGATTTCATTTTTTGGACTTAGCGCAAAGAAATCGTCTTTTTTACATAGCTGTAGGCATTTTGGGTCTTGAAGATACTTTATCAAAGAAATTAAAGGCACTGTTGGCAATTTGTTTTTTCAATGCAACAAGGAGATTCGCACTTATTTCAGAGGTGTTCTCGCCTAATGGACGGTTCATTCCTGTCTTGCAGAGAATCTCGAAATCTCGAGAAATTTTTTTCGAGACTAGAGGTTCTCGAATATTAGAAAAAAAAATTTCTCGAGAAATGAGAATTTGAAAAATAGGAATTTCTCGAGAATTCTCGAGACGAGAATTCTCGAACACAATCTCTATCCATACACACACACATACACTAAAATATTTATAAGAAGAAATCTCAAATTTAAGGCTGCCTGGAGTCGAACCGATGACACCTACGCAGGGGTTCTCAAATAATATGGAGATATTATCATGACATCTACAACCCCTGGAAATATCAGCTCATTATTCCTCTTAGTTTCGTCTATATGAAGGAATTTGATTTTTCCATGCTTTCTTATGGGAGATATACCGGGTCGTCTGGAGTCGAACCCAGGACACTTGCGGAAAAAGTGATGACGGTTCCCTATAGATCTCGTGGATATTTTACAACCATCCTAGATTGCATAGCATTATACAAAATATGCGCCGAACATCCGACATCTAGTAAATTGAGATTAATTTTCTCGCGAAATTTATAAAAGACATTGTTTTTGCTTTTCTCAACAGTTTGGCACGACATTCTATTTAAGATAAATGGAGTAAGTAAATTGTTGCATAGTCCATTCGTGTATATGAAAGCTTCAATAAATTCTCTTGAGCAGATTCAGCAATATTTCGGAGCTTGTAGGTCAGAAAGAACCCCAATTTTGAATCTGCACAGGTTGATGCAAGTTTTCATAATCCCCAAGATTATTTCCGAGTAATTTTTTTAATCTTCTGTTGGATCAAACAATTACTTCGATAAAGGAGAGGTTTCAGCGACTCAAAAACCACAGTGAATATTTTAGTGTCTTATATAACTTGAGTGAACTGAAAATCATGGATAATAAAATTCGTATTTTCATAGAATCAGCTCTTAGTGAAATACCGCAAAGTTAGGAAATAAGGTTCCGGTGGTAAATAACATTAAAAATTTTATTAAAGTTTTATATTTTCGCTGTAAAAAATTCATAAAGTTTGTACAATGAAATTTTTACCCCAATATTGTCCATAACGAAAAACACGTAAATCGGCGAGAATGTGCAAACTGTTGCGTTTAAAAAAGTTCGTAAATACATTACTATTTCCCGTAGGATTTCGTTTAAAAAATGATTGTAATCAGGGAAATGATTCCTAATCTATGCGTTTCTTCGTTTATTGCAAAAGAGTAACAATAATTCTTTAAATATTAGGGCGAAAGACGCGGTCGTTCACTCAAACCCCCCCCCCCCCCCCCCCCCCCCGAGGGGACCTCCACGGGTACGTTCGAACTGTGGGCGGAGAGGGGAAGAGAGAGAGAGGTAGCGGACAGCGTTGCCAGCTTGGTCCCTTCCCCATTCCACTACATCGCTCCCCCTCCTCTAAGGTGAGGAAATGTCGTACAGCCCCATCCCTCTCACTCCCTCTATACTAATAGCATGTTAGGAAAGTGTACAGCGTACCACATATAAGCGCGTTTCTTGCAATGGAGTATTTGAAAGAACTTATATACGTGTACGTAAGGGAGTTAGCGTTTTAAAATTCTTTTCTTCTTCATAAATAAACCATTTTCTTTTATATAAAAAAAACCTCTATATAACGAACCTCTATATATTCTTTTACCTTATCGCCATTCCACCGAAGAGGGTGGAATCTTAAAGAGGCTTTCCTTCATCTGGTCAAATTTGTTCGAAAATTCGTTCACTTCTTAGTGATCAACGCATTGATGGTTTGTTTTTCTTGCGTGCTCACTTTAATTCATGTAAAAAACTAAACTATAATTGAATAGTAATTTTTTATTTACTTAAAACTTAATGTTTATGTTTTACTAAATGTTATTTTTTTCTATTTTATTTTGTTATAGTTTTTACTTTAGATTCATTGAGTTCATTTAGTTTGTGTTTCACTCTACATTATATATTATACAACTAGCAAAAGTGTCCGTTGAAGTTCAACGGATTTAGTTAATCTAAAGCTTCGACCGTGTAACATCGCAACAATAAGATAATACACAGTTTTAACCGTCAAGTTAAGCAAAAATTTAGCTATTCAGATGAATGAAGGAAGAAAATAATGCACCGTGAAAAATCGAAAATTGTGTAAACTTATGGGAAAATAATTAGTGCATTAAGCACCCTCTAAATTTTTATCGTCATATAGCATGTGTTACTCGCAGGGTAAAATTATATACCTATGCAAAGTTTCGTGACGATATATTCAAAGGTGTGGAAAATCTACGTCTAATTATTCAGTTACGTAGTTTTAAAAAACTTTGCTTTGGAGAAGTCTACATCACACGAAAATATTATTAAAAACAGTTTATTAGTAATATTTCAATTAAAATCAACAAATATTTGATTGTCATGTAAACAACGCAAAATCACGCACAGAAATTGGAAAACCCTATTACTTTAACATTTTTCGCATTTCAATGCATTGGACTCTCAACTTCGGCTACAATGGGAGTTGTCATGGTAACTGATAATTGGCATTGCCATAAAACTGATCAAATCACGTATTTTTCTGATTCTACACGCATTGATATGAAGTATATTTTGGATTAATCTTGTGTTTATTTTACCTTAATTTTCCATGATTTTCTTTATTATTTCATACCGGTGTACCGGCAATGACGAGCATCAATACCGGTATTGGTTTTTGGGACCGGTATTGCATTCCCTACCTGATAAGCATTTATTACTCCTACAGGTCGTCGGGAAATTTATTTCATTTTACATATATGTGCGTCTAAATGTGAACTTGTATGTTTTTCAAAGATTTGATGTATAAATACATTTGAATGCATTTTATTTTGCATAGGTACTTATCTTTTGTGATGTTCTCAACCTTCAAATGCTGCTATCTGTAGGTTTCGCAGGTTTTTCACACCCCTTTCTTGTGTGGGTGTTATTCTGAATTGGGGTTTTTCCTAGGTTTTAGTACTCTAAGTATACGAGTATACGTAGTTTTTTCTCTACAAATAAATCTCCATCTATTTTCATTTCCTTAAATTCATGTAATACTTCATTTTTTTATGAAACAATTTATTTTATTCTTTTCTTGTTCGTAATTGCCAATGGATTAGATGGAAGAAGAGACTGCTTAGCCTCGATCTCGCCCAAATTTAAGACGAGAAGGGTATCTATCTACGTCCCACCCCTCCTTAGCTCTTTCCTGCTTTCCCCTCCTTCTACCTCCTACTCCTCCTTCAGCCTCACTTCCCATACTTATATGAGCGTGTGCGTGTTCACTTACGAATGGGATCTGCAGCTGTTTCGACGTCTTCCCTGCAATTGAATTACAATGAACCAAAGTAGAAGCGACTGTCACAACTAACAAAGGCGTTCTCTCTAATCTCTAGTCTTTTGTTCGCAAAATTAACGTCCTCGGGGCGCAGAGGCCATTGCATCGCATTACTCTCCTAGTTGATATAAAAGAGCGCTCATTTGCAGCCACTCGGAGCTTTGTCTGTCGTTTGGAAGACATTCAATTGTTTTAATATAGCTCCTCGTTTGTCCTTTGTCTGCCCACCTTATCGGGCCACGACCGTGACTCCCCTTTCTCGTGAGCCCGTGCGACGTCATGAAAGGGAGAGGGGAAGTCTCGTGTTGTCGTAAGGGCGTAAGCAGGGCCGGCCCGAGGTATTTTGGCGCCCCGGGCAGAGATCCATATGTGCGCCCCCCCCCCCCTCCCCCAAAGAAAATGAGAAGTGTTTTGTGACTGTTTATTTTTTAGCTAAAAATTGAAATAGTATACTAAACGAAAGCTACATTATATATATATATACACACACACACTAGTTAATGTGTGCTTGCATTCTGCAAGCATTTTCTCTCACCTTAATATAAAGAGTCAGAGCAGACAAGTAATTTATAACGCAAAAACTTGCACCTCTGCGCCGATTTACCTGTTTATCATTATGGACAATATCGGAATAATAACAACCCCTAAAATTTATAATTATAAAACTTTTATAGGTTTTCATCGTTTGTTACGAATCCCTCACATTCCTGCAAAATTTCATCGGTGTAACACCTCTAGAAGTGCATTTATATAAATTTAATTGTTTAAAATTTATGAATTTTTAACAGCCACAATAATAAACTTTATTATAATTTTCAATGTTATTTGCGGCTGGAACATTATCCTCTGTTTCTAAAACTTTTCAGCTCCCTAACTCCACTGAAAGTGCATAAACATTAGTCTATTTGTTTAACATTTATGAATTTTTAAGGCCGAATAAATAAACATATTCAAATTTCTATAATCCTGTTTTCGTTATTTGGTAAATTCTACAGTTAGAAATAATTTCAGCATTGTAGCACATTTAGAAGTACCTAAACCATTAAATGTTTTTAAAAATGTTTATAATATATGCTTGCATTCTGCAAGCATTTTTAAATTTTATGAGTTATACAATTTCGAATTATTCCCAATCAATTTTGTACAAAATCATTTAACCGTGTGAAATTTAAAGTTTGTAGCTCATTTAGAAGTGCCTTATAATTTTAATCCTCGTATGGGGCAATAATGGGCCAAACAACCACTAAGATTTTGAATTTTTACGATATCAGAATTCTTCCTTCTGTTGTAGCTAAAATCCCATAGTTCTGTCACATTTCAAGTTTATATCTCATTAAGTACCTTATAACTTTCACACTCGTATAGAGCAGAAATGGGGCAAAACCGCCCCTAAAAACCGGATTTTTTGCAATATTTTCTTTTATCTTCAGTTGCAACGAAATTTCTATAATCGTGCCAAATTTCAAGTCTTTAGGTCATATGGAGCTTCCTCATCTTTTTTGTTCTCGTATGGAGCAATACGGGGGCAAAACAGCCCCCAAAATAGGGATTATATCAATATCGGATATCCTTCATTAGTCGTAGTTTAACATTGATGGTACTGAAATATAAGCATCTGATTCTCATTAAAAGCTTAACCATATGAAAGCATTAAGCTCGTTGCCTAGGCAGGCGATTGTTGGACCCAGAAAAATTACGTTTTTTCGATAAAAACTATAAATTTACGTTAATTCCATTCGGATTTTAATTCTGTCTTCAAAAATAAGAAACTTCAATTTATATTCTATCCGATAGTTTAAGTCATGATTTCCTATCATGATGGGAAATAATTTTAAAATGCAAATATAAAAACCTCTACACCAAATTATATGTTTTCTTATGGGGCAAAAAGGGCCCAAAATAGGAATTTCCACAGTTTTGGATTTTATCCTTCGGTTGTGACCAAAAACCTATAATCCTACAAATTTCAAGTTTATAGCACATCTAGAAGTGCCTCATAATTTTCTTTCCTCCTGTATGATATATTGCAAAGTTTGTCTCTTAACCATGTTCCATGCATGGGAAATTCCATGGACTGCATCTTTAATGGTGAAAGTTGATTGGAAATTCTTTACTGTGCCTTCGTGATTGATTAATTTTCTTAAAAACTCTCTTTCATATTCTGTATAATTCTCTGGTCCCTGGGTTGTAATAAAGCTGACATCTTCTGGCAGAAAAGTGGTGAGAACCTGGCCTGATACCAATTCCGAGGGTGAGCTCTGCAATTATCCAGCAAAATAAGGACTTTAGAATTTTCTGGTTTATCTCTTTTCTTTAAATGCTGCTTCACCTCAGGAACAATATTATCATTAAACCATTTCTGGAAAATTTCTCTATCCATCCAAGCATTTCTTTGGGTCCTGTAAGTGACTGGCAGATGTTTAAATCCTTTAAAGGCTCTTGGGTGGTTTTATTTACCAATAACAAGTAATTTCAACTGTGTGTTCGTTTGTCAGACCCTGCTAAAGTGAAAGAAGGTAAATAACGCCAAAAAATGTGGTCTCATCAGCATTATAAATTTCTTCTGTAGTCAAACCATGTTCATCAATGAGAGACGCAAAAGACACAATATTCATGTGCAACCTCACTATCAGCTGATTGAAGTTCACCTGAGACATCCAGTTTTCGTATTCCGTTACGATGTTTAAAACGAGATAGCCACCCATCAGAAAACATCTGATGTGGCCAACACATGACTTTCTCCATATTTGGGGTATAGATATTTATGTTATTATGAATAGCGTTATGAGGCAAAATTATTATTTCGTATCGTAAAAGAATACAGTCGTCCTTATTGCCGTAAATTAGGTATATTTTGAATATGTTTACAGAATTCACCGCTACATGGTGGTGGCGCTGTATACTGGAAATTAAGATAAAGCAAAATATCTCCGAAATGGATGGTTCTACGAAAATTTGTTTCAAACAAAACCTGGAAGAAATATTATTATCTACAACTTTGGCCCTCACGAAGATTACCAAAAACGACGGTTTTAAAGAGATATTTGACGGAAACAGAAAAAACCGATTATTTATAAGTAATTCCTAAACAATAACTACTATGAAAAATTGTTTCAAATAAAAACTGTAGGAAATTACATTCTCTATAACATTTGTACAGAATTGTATATAAAATAATGATGTTTTATGGGAGAAACATCGCAAAAACCGAATCGGGTTTCGAATAAACCTCGACTTCCGGTTAACCGTTATTGTTCAAAAGCTAGTCAGTTCTTTGTGCAAATGCTAAAGTTTTCTATGTGAAGTTTGGTAACGATATGACAAGTACCTTTTGAGTTAGAGCGCCGAGAATCACACACACAAACGCACACACAGTCATCATTCCGAAAATACTCTAAACATTTGCTAGGGTCCTCAAAACGTGTACATCCGTTGAAATCTCGAAGCCGAACGATGTTTTTAAGGAGAAAACCGAAAAAATGGTGTCACTGAGACGTCATCTTCATCCTCACTATCCACTTTGGCGAAATCATCATCCCATAAGATGTCTTCAGAACCATTCATGGCATTTGTGAGGCAACACTTTTTAAAGCCATGCTTAATCAGCAATGAGTCAACTGCATCCCAGGACTCTTTGATCCATCGAGATTTCTTTTGGTTGCCAGACTATGTAAAGGAATGTGCACAAGCATAAAGCCACTCGTTCCACTTCTGACACATCTGCACTTTAAATGCTTCGTTGCAACTAACATCCATCACTTGTAACTGGCTTGTCATTCCTCTGGGAATGATGGCAAGATCAATGCGATGATCATTTAATATATCTTGAACACGCGGCATGCGATGACATCTAAGTGCATCTAGAACCAACATATGACACTTACGAACTTGGTCTTTACAACCACACACTATGTAACAGATCTTATATAAATTCTTCATCCATCCAGCCTTTTTCATTTACATGTACAAACACATTCTTTCAAAGAGTTTTTCTTTTAAATATTCTCTGCAACTTCTATCACTTTCAGTTTGTAGGTTGCAATGTAGCTTTCTCTTTTGGTTGACATAGCTATGGGTAAACCTTTAATTTAAAATAATGTATTCCTTTGAGAAAAAATCAATGCAGTAGAGAAGGTTCACCATCATTCATTATAATAGAATGCAAGTTGCGAGCAACAAATATTATTTTTACATACCTCGACCGGCTTGTATGAAGGAAGAGTCAGTACTAGACGTGATATTCAGGCAAACTATCTTGCTTGGTGGCAAGGCGAGACTGATATTCCAATTGACCAGATTATTACACAATGCGACATAGACATAATAATAATCTTTTTTGATGGGTTTGGAGTATAACACTCTTCGCCTATGAAATGAAATATAATACACTGCTATCACGTTAGTGACCTCCTCCACTCATATTTAAATACTTAGAGAGTAAATTGAGTTTCACTTATTACAGCCTAAATATAAAATACGTCTGTATATAAACGTTATAGTCTTAAAAAGCAGTGTATAAAATTATTCCACATATTGACAATAATACAATTAATTAACATCATTCCTTTGTACAAAGTAAGAGTAGTATAAAACATATCAGATACCTTTTTGTAACAAAGACTTTACATAAATAATTAAAAAATGAAAAACAAATACACACGCACGCACACAAACATGCACACACACACACACACATATATATATATAGGGTTATTTCTTAATAATCTAGATGGGACATGAAAATTGATAGCTGCCAGTAATTGTGGGCAATCAATGAAATAATTTATTAATTTAAACAAAAACAATGTCATTTTGTTTTCTGCGGTTCAAGAGTATGTTTAGACCTAACTGGAAGAGAATGGAGTCATAGGTATAATGTCCATATCTAAGTCCGATTTTATAGGCACATAGACGGAGAAATCTATTCTTGACTTTTTCTATCCTAGAGATGGAGGACGAATAAGATGGGGACCAGACAACAGTACAGTATTCAAGTATTGACCTTACTAGTGCATAATAAAGTACTTTGAGAGTTAGGCTATCCTGAAATCCTTTTGTATTTCGACTTACAAATCCTAGCATTTTTAGGGTTTTACTGCAAATAATATCAATGTGTCCTTTGAAATCAATGTTTGAGGTGAATAGTACTCAAAGATCCATCATTCTGTCTAAACGGTCTAAGTAAGTATTACTGTCAACTTTATATGGAAAAATTATGGGATTATTAATTTTGTAGGAGCTAATTACTTTGCATTTTTCAAGTTTTAAAGAGAGATCATTTGAGTCACACCATGATAAGAAGTTATGAATATCAGATTGTAATAAGTAGCAGTCTGTAATCGAGGATATTCTTCTATAAAATTTCAGTTCATCAGCATAAAGCAGAAAATCAGAGTTATACATAATTGATTTAATGTCATTAATAAAAATACTGAAAAGAAACGGTGAGAAATGGGCCCCCTGTGGCACTCCTGATGTCACCTTAATGGGTTCAGAATGAAATTTTTTAATTTTGACAATTTGTGTTCTTCCTGTTGTATAGGTAGTTAGCCAGGATAGCAGAGGTTTACGTATTCCATTGACTTTTAGTTTATTTCTTAGAATACTATGATTAACCGAATCAAATGCTTTACTAAAATCTGTGTAAAAGGAATGAACTTGAGTTCTTTGTTCAAGTGCTTCCAGTAAAAACTGTTCATAACACACCAAATTGGTGTAAGTAGATCTACCTGCAATGAAACCATGTTGCTCTTCATTTAAAACTAACTTGAAATGAGGGGTTAAATAGTCTACAATTATTGATTCAAATATTTTAGCAATATGGGATAACTTAGAAACTGGTCTGTAGTTTTGTATATTTGATTTGTCTCCGTTTTTATGGAACAGATTCAAGTAACTAATTTTCCAAAAGTCTGGAAAATTAACTGTTTGTAGGGAGAGATTATACAATTTTATAATTGGAGAAACCAGAGCAAATTTACATTTTCTAAGAAAAATGGTGAAATTCCATCCGGACCTAATGATCTGGAATCTTTCAATTGTTTCAACTTCTAAAGTACATTGGATAAAGTAACATTACATGAATTTACATATTTTATCACAAGAGGAAATTTGAGGTATATAGCAGTTATTCCTTGTATAAACAACCAAAGTGAGTAGTAAATAAATGTACAATTTCTTGTCCATTTTCACTAAATTTATCTTTTAAATACATCCTATTTGGCATACCTTTTTCAGATTTCTTGGATTTTATGTATATCCAGAAATATTTTGGATTTGATTTGAGATTGTCCTCTATGGACCATATATATGGTCTATGACAATTTGTAGACATGCTTTGCATTCAGCTCTTAACCATGCAAACTTATTGTAATTTTCCATCCGACCAAATTTTTTATATTGTTTATGTGACTCTTTTTTCATAAAAGTTAGGTGCTTCAATTCATTAGTAAACCAGACAGGAAATTTAGGATTTTTGAATTGCTTTAACGGAACGAATTGTGATATACCTGTATATAGGATGTCATAAAATAAGGTGACTGCACTGTTTATATCAGTGTCATAGAAAAGTGCATCTCAATCAATCATGGCATAGAATTTACACAGATTATTATAGTCTCCATTGAAGTAATCATAGTAGAGATGGTCGCATTGAAGGGTCGTTTGAGAGGCATGAGCTGGGATTTTCAATTCGATAGATAATGGTGGATGAAATGGATCTGGCTGCACTAAAAATTCAATAGATTTATTTACAGAGATTTCTCTATAGTTTGTAAAAACCTATGTCAAGAGTATTTCCTTTTGAGTTGCAATATGAGTTCATTTGAGTTAGATTGAGAAAATTATATGAATCAAGAATGGAATCGGCGTTAACTGAGATTTTTCCAGTTGGAATTAAGCATGTTTTTATACATTGTATTGATCTTTAAAGTGAGAGTCAAAACAAATACAGTCGGTCCTTCTCCAAAGCGGGGTTACGTTCCACGAGAATGCCATGTTGGGCGAATCTGCGTTGGAGAAACTTATGTTAGTGTCAAGTCTCCAATAAATGCCTAGATACAGTAAAACCCTATTTAACCCTTCAGCACCGGGGTCAGTACGTGGTACGGATCCAAAATTTCTATCTGTGTCGCCGGGGTCCGTATGCGATACGGACCCTTGCCGCACGTGTTTTAATTCGCATTATTTAGATTATTACACCTTCTCTTTAAGATCTTCTTTCACTATAGCTTACAAGAATGTTTGCGTTTATGAAATTAATGGTTAGAATATCTTTTGTAAATCCTCAATTAAATGTAATTAATTTTATTTTACGCGTACGCGAATTGACAAGAGCAAAAATCGATTTCTTATAACTTTTCTATACTCGTGCTATTTAAAAATTGTAACAGTTTATTTTAATTTATAAAATACTTTGAGACATTTTTCTTTTGTTTTTATCAATATTAGTAATTATTTAAAATAAACTGACTTGTAGTAACATAATGGAAAATAATGTTGGTAGTGATGAAAAGGAACACTCCTTTCATCCGATTTATTTATGTCCACATATCGGCAAATAAACTTTAACATATATACATATTATTTGAGCAGTAAACTAAATGAGCAATAAAATATTTTATTTACCTTAATAGTTCAGTTTTGTATGGTAGATCTTGAAGCACTCCTCAAAACAGAGTCCAACGTTGCATTCTCTACGGCAGTACACCGTATTCTTTTTCTTGCCATGTTTAGTGCACACAACACATCTCCTCTGCAGTCTTGATTTCTTCCCCATTGGTTGCACTTTCCTAATAAAATGTCTTTCTCTTAGTCTTGAAACTGTATTGTCTGACGGCCTTGCACCTGCAACATTTCCGTCTCCTGTTACCACATACTTTAGAAAGAGTCCTTCTACTAGCTCAATTCTATAGGATAAATGGTCCACTTTTTTCCCAAGGTTTCTACTATATATAATTAGTGAATTTAAAACAGCGGAATTTAGCAGCCTTTTGAAGAGTTTGATGTACCATTTCATCGTACGTTTCCTTTCAATCAAATATGCTTCTAGCATTTGATCCTTTAGATCTACGCCTCCCATGTTCGTATTGTAATCAAGTTTACACACAGGTTTTCGGTCTCTTTTCCCCTGACTATTACGGATTTTTTAATATCATTATAGTATGTTGATATCATCTGCAAATCTTCATCATTCACACCAATTCTATTCCTTCTCACCATGTCTAAGTAATAAAGGATTGCAGTTTTCAGAATTTATTACTATGAAAAACTAAAAGCACTGGTATTGAGTCACAGAAAAATATATACCTAATCTCTTAAAATATAATTGCACTTTTTAAAAATGAAATGAACGGATACGGAATAACTAAATTTACGTACTCATTCTCAGAAGACAGCTGCACCGAGGTAGGTTAGTGTCGTAGAGAGGCAAGAAACGAAATGAAAATGGGAGGCTCTACAGTGTCTTTTTTCATTGATGGAAGGGATAGGATCCCTTCCTTCTTTGCGTCTCTCTTCTGATGCGTAGCACTTATCTTCCTGTGCTCTCATTCACACGTTATAACCACGTCCAATTCTAAAGACTAAACAATCTCAAGAGGCAATATATCCTTCAATGCTAACGCCGAATTACCCATACCTCAGGGATGTTATTTCGGTGATTTTTTTATGAGCTAAGAAACAGACACGCAAAGGATGAAGCAGAATACGATGCTTCACTTTCATCTGCACACACATGCGATAATATTCCTAAAGCGCCATAGGGTCCACAGAGTCTGTGCTTAGAAGAGAGCACGTAAGCAAGAGCAGTTGAAGCTTGATAGTTAAAAGAAGAAAGCTAGGCGAATACAGAGAACTCAAACGTGAGATAATATATTACATGGAGGTAATTGCGACTGTTATTCATATCAATGAATTTATGAAGCAGATATAAATTTCTGTAGCATGATTTTTCATATTCAGAGATTTTTTTTTTCGAAAAAATCGATATGAAATTTTTCAAAGACTGCAGTCCATGAAATTTTCCAAAACTATAGTTTACGAAATGTTTCAAGGATTATATTCCATGTAATTTTTAAGTCTATAATCTATGAAATTTTTCAAAGACTATATTCCATGAAATTTTTCGAAGACCATGAAATTTTAAAAGACTAAATTCCATGAATTTACCAAAAACTATAGTACGTGAAATTTTTCAAACACTATAGTCCAAGAAATTTTTCAAAGGCTAGGGCACATGAAATTTTTCAAAGACTATAGTCCAGGAAATGTCCATGAAATTTTTCTAATACTATAGTCAATGAAATTTTTCAGACTGTAGTCCATGAAATTTTTGAAAGATTAATCTCCATGAAATTTCTCAAAAACTATAGTCAATGAAATTTTTCAGACTGCAGTCCATGAAATTTTTCAAAGACTATACTCCATGAAATTTTTCTGACTGTAGTCCATGAAATTTTTGAAAGATTAATCTCAATGAAATTTCTCAAAAACTATAGTCCATGAAATTTTTGAAAGATTATAGTCCGTGAAATTTTTCAATGAATATAGTCCATGAAATTTTTTGTACACTATCGTTCATGAAATTTTTCAAAGATTACATTCCGTGAAATTTTTCAAATCTTATAGTGCATGAAAATTTTCAGACTATAGTCCATGAAAATTTTCAGGCCACAGTCCATGTATAAATAAATTTGATATTTTCAAAAATTTCGAAATTCCCTACCGTCGAAAATTCGTCGTAGATATCAGCGCCTCTCCCGTCGCATTTCAATACAACCTATTCGAAATGCCGTTATTTTCGAGTTTTAAGAGCTTTAAAAAAAAACTTTTTTCAAAAAAATCGACAGCCCCCGTCAACATTTCCGAAAAAAACTTTTTTTTGCAAGTTACTCACCTTCAACGTCAAAGCCTCACGTTACACATTTCGCAAAAATTTTTTCGAAACAAATTGCAGATATATCCAGAATTTATCATGTAGAAATCGGTGGACAAACTCTGTGTTTGCAATTTTATTTTGTTTTAGACAAGTTGCGGAGTTTCTGCTTCAGAGTGAAAACACACAAATTGAGCAATTTGTGCATGTGCAGTACCTATTGTATCAGTTGCAGTTGCGCAGTATACTAGGTGTATACTGGCAGGGGCTTGGTATCACTTTCCCGAATATCATTTTCATGAGAAATGTGGAAACAGGTGAAAAAATTGCTATGACCAGGAATTGAACCCGGGTCTTCCCCTTGCTGGGCAGATATTCTACCACTGAACTGCCATAGCAGGCAAATTCTCCTTTTTCAGAACAGGAATATTTTCTTAGGTTAGCAGGTCATTACAGCTTATGCCTGTTGCATAATGATCTTCAGATCATTCATTCCATCAATCATTTTCATGAATGTTATTTTCCCAAAAGTCATTTTCCTGAAATCATCCTCCAGAGTATCAGAATATATGTGGTTTTTCTCTTGCTGTTGAATCTCCTTGCAAGATTATTTTCCATAGGTGGTACAAAGGACAAAAAAAGGTGCAACAAAAAGAAACAAGTTTGGCTGAGACTGATATCCTGCAAGAACTCATGCACACAAATGACGGTCAGTTATTTTTATTCAAAGACATTGGAGTTGGGGGGCAAGGATGTTTATATTTATGTAAAGCAGAAATTTCTGAGTTTTGGCAAATAGTCGGGTGTGACTTATGGATGGCACATTATGAACCTTTCCAAACATTTTTTTAATCAATTATATACAATTGTATGAAGTTGGTGAAGCAAACATTTTTTGTCAGAGATATGTGTGTTGATGACTGGGAAATCAAAGGAAATGTATAGTAGGATTTTGAAAGAACGAATGGACAAGCCAGATAGCATTGTGCTGAGTGATGAGCACATTACGGACCTTGAAATGGCAGCAATTGCTGCAATAATAGAAAAATTAGCCTACATAATGCATAAAATATTCTCCTATCAAGTTATTTGAAAAATTAAAATAAAGTAGGCTTTGCTATGTTATATGGTGTAGATGAGGAGGTTTGGCTGCTCATGAGAAAGATTGGCTTTAGCTTTTCTGCCATAAGAGAAAATTAAACCTGCATATGAAGCAATGCATGAATTAATTAGAAAAACTGCAAACAAGAAAATGATACAAGTGTGTGAATGGTATGGAGAGTATTATGTTTAAGATAGGCTTAGGCTTCAGCAAAGAAATGCTGATGGAAGGGATATTTATTTTGAGTCCATGTGCAAACCATCTGTTTGGTCCATCTATGAAAATGTGGAAAATGCTAAATAATTTAGAAGGCTAGTATAGATGATGTCAAGAGTTATTGGAGAAAAGACATATTGGGCTCTAATTTTATCAGTGGCTAATGAGAAGAAGAAGAATACAGCAGTTGGAAGCTTGAACACTTAAATAGAGGTGAAAAAAGTGACAATTCCAAGAGGAGTCGGTAAGAGGGAAGAGAAAATTTTAAACCTTCATCGAACTCGAGATGGTCGAATGATAGATATTCTACTCACTGAATTTGCTTACAAAACATGGTATGCTGTATAATAGTCAACATCCTTATGTTTATACGGTGAGTTTATAGCTGATCTTGGTTGTTTTCTTTTCTACTACTAGATTAATATTAAATGTACAGTGGTGGGCAAAAAACGCACCACTTTACGAGCACTCCACCGGAATTTCAGTGAACTACTAGTCTCGAACGAACTGTCAAGCGATATGGCAACTGATAGAGGAGGGGGTGAAGGCACTTTTTCCTCTCCCTCCCCCCTTAGAGAAGGGTTTACGGTTGTCTCCTAGATCGGATATTTTCCCTCAAGATAATGGTTTTGAATTCAGTAGCGCTTACTTTCCCCATTGCGGTAACACGTGAATGAGTGTCAGATATAATTCCTTTCATTTCAAAATTAGTTATAATCGAGACACGAATTCAGGAGTTTAACATACGGGCGTCAACAAGAACGATGTTTATTTCTCCATTCATGATTAAATTAATGAAATTCCGAGTTAGCATAAATATTTATTAGGAATCGAAAGGAATACACATTTCAACGCCTTAACAATGAAAAATGTTTAGTTGCAACTACTTCACGTAATTGAACTAATAAAACAAATAAAGTAAAAATATACGCTTTTTATCTTTTTTCAATAAATCATCTTTTCTACACCAAGAATCCAACTCGATATTAGGGATTAAAATGAATTCAACACGATTAATTTACCCCACATATTTAATTTGTCACTAAAAAAATCCATTTAGCTAATTATTGTACTATTAAATGTCACAGAGCAAAAGGCTCTAAATTATTAATACACTGCCGAAATTTTTCTCGATAATTTAAATTGCGTATTTTTATTATATCTTGAAATTATCGGCATACTTGAAGATTACAAAGGAAAGCCGACATCTTTGCAGGAGTCGTCTATGCGTGTCAGAGGAAGCCGAGAGTATTAAGACGCGTATCAAAAGGATCAAGATAAATTCATATACTAAATTTGTAAATCATTTTCAAAATTAACTCTTTTTGCTATATGCAATTAATTTATGTGATATTTTAATGTGCTGGATTATATTTTATTCAATTGTAATATTATATTACTGTAACGAAGTTCAACACTTGGAAATAATTCCTATGAAACCAAACATCCATCGGGTTCGAATAATCGGCTTTCTGTGGAAATTTTTAACAACTGGTTCTAAAATTGCTTCAAAATTTAACAACCGGTTCGCGCGAACCGGCTGCAGCTCACCACTGGATATAACCCCTTCATAATAAAAGTGACTAAACTTCACGATTACCCGATATTCTTCCGCTATCTATTCCTGCGCTATACTTTGGGAAAATAAAATCCGTCCTAACTGGGATAGCAAACCTGTTGCACGCAAGACAATTGAGGTTAACATGCAACAGAAAAAACTTTTTATATTATAATATAATCATAGTTAAATCATAAAATTATTTCTTTTGGTTATATTTAAATTGACACATAAGCTAGTCATTTTGTTTCGATTGGAGTAAGTGCGAAAACTTAAATTTCCACACTTCTAATCATATTGAGTTGAACTTTTTTTTAATAACTCGAATTAAGATTAACTTATTTCATAGAAAATGCATCCAAACGCATGTTTAACATTATTATATTGCCAAGAAAATGAGCAACCATGCCCTCAGCAGGATTCCTTCTTTCGCAGCGTATTAATTCTCGAGCGTTTTCTCTCGCTGTCTATACGCCTACCGCGTTCTCTCCTTTCAGACTCTCATTCTTTCGTACGTGATACTTTTCAATCCTTCTCTTTTTCCTATATTCCTCCAGCAGTTTCTTCTTCCGTTTCAATAAATCCCACAAAATATCAGTAGCGTAGATTTATTATTACAGTTTTCAGATTTAAAAAAATCCTAAAACAAAATTGACATCAAATTTTTCGTACAAATTGTGTGTGCATTCCGATATTCTTTTACTGATTACAGCGCTAATACAGTCAGAAATAGGAAACTTACGTTGTATTTGACGTAATTCTACGTCCAGGAAGAGTCGGGTCGTGAACGGGTAAGTAACTTTCCGTTCGTAATTCGCAAGAGATTTACGTTGACCTCGTGTTACTGTGATTGATTGTCGGTTTTAAATGCTTTAGTTAGAATTAAGCGAAAATTTAATTGTCGTTGTCGGAACGCCGCATCGGGGTAGCATCATCGCATTAATATTACCGTTCAATTTTGTCTCAAGGTCATTATTTCTTCTGATCCTTAGTTCATAGCTTTTGTGAAATTATTTCTTAATTAAACGAAATGGTTGATCTCTTCACTGAATTTTATGTCGGCATAATCTTTACATTAATTAGGAGAGACCTTTACATAAGATATATGTGGATCTATGCAATTATTTTCCTTGGTGAAAGTTAATCACGTGTATTTTGGGTGAACTGAGTCAAGTTGAGACATGAATATGGTTATTAATTTGTCGAGTGGTTGTGTAAGCGTATAGTTTGAAGGTAAAGGTTCGTTTTCTATCAACTTTGATTTTTAGAAATGATATATGTATACGGTGTTAGCCTATGATCAGATTGGCCAACGGTGGGAGTTTGATATGAGTTTCTGAGGTAATCCATCTCATTTTCGTGTATTTTAATCTCGTTAAAGCGTATGTTTGATAAAATAATAATATTTTAATGCGCAACTGAAAATATATTGATAAGGTTTTCTCCTAATTATTCAGTTTTCAGACAGAATTCTCCGTGTGCAGCTGTATTTGATTTTGGCAACCATTATCGAGAAATTCATTCAAAGCAATGCTGTATTTCGTTTATTGAAATGATATTAATTACGTAATCAATACATACTAGTGTCATGGTTTTGAAATAAGTATTAAGCTTAACTTAGCAACTTAAGGAATATAAGTCTTATATTTTACAAATCTTGGAATTTGAGTTACAATACAATATTTTCGAATATTATCGGAGTGATTTAGCACGAGAGACACTACATAATGTAATCAGGTTATCAGAAATAATATTCAGAATTAAAATACAGTAGGTACATATTTTAAGATTTCATTCTCTTGTTTCAGAGGAATGTTTGCAGAAGACGTCACAGAACAGCTGTCATGTTCCCTTGTGTGATATCAAGAAATACATATTAACGGTGAGTACAATCTTTTAAGTAGTTTGCCAATTGCATTTGTATTGGCTGTTACTTGAAGTTTCCAGTGAGAATTATCGACGTGTTTTACTGAATAGATAGGATAAATTTAGTCGTGTAACCACGCATGTGTTTTAATTGCGTCTATATATGTGCAGTACTTATTGTACTAATTTTTCCATCTATTAATGGTGAAAGTGTAGTAACTTAAGCTTACATTGGAAAGTGATAAATCTCAATTTATTTTAAGTGAATATTTCATTGAGAGAATAAAATTGATTTTATAATTTCGACTTTGAAAGGTTTGTTAATTATCGTTAACATAAGTGTTATCAATGCTTCAATTTTTGGCATATTTTATGAAATACTTTGTACCTGGGAAATTTTACTTTTCAATCTACTGACATCCATTTCAGCATAAATCAATTAAGTATGCTCTATAAACACGAGATGATTTCATAGAAACAAAATTATTACTTTGTAGTGACAGTGTAACGTGAAATGTTCATTGACTTTTAACTCTTTGGTGAGGTGTAAACTAATGTTGAAATTATGGAGACATTTTGAGGAAAGTAATTAAAATATTTTGCTTGGAAAAGGCTATCTATATGGAAATTGCTAAAGCAATCAATGAAATATTTTGAGGAAAGGGATTTCTTAGTCAAAGTTAGTCGAATTCTTGGAATACATGCAAATTTTTGAAAAGTTTGCTATGCTAATGAAAGTTTATCGTGACAATTGGTTTTTATTCTGTTTATTTCCACCGGTGCACAGTGGGACCGCGGACTCCAAAAGTGTGCCAAAACCTCTGATTCAATTTATATGTTGTTTCCAATCAAAAATATATATTTTTGGAACTCTCAAAGGTAATTTATGTATTTTAGGATAAAATAGAACATTTTACCAGGTGGATACCATAGTTCATTTTAGAACCTTGTCGTAAATCATCTTTCAGTACTTCATGAATTAATGATGCCAAAGAAATTACCACTGATATTTTAATTATATTTTACCAAAGAGCTATGAAATCGAAGGTTGAAGTCTTGTTATTATATTTGTGTAATTTATATGCCATCAATACTGCTGCCTTCATCATTCGATGATGACATATCTTCTGATTCCGATGCATCTTCTTGACTGCTACCCTCAAAGTCAGGTGCTGCAAGGAGTTGTATTACATCTCGGCTGATTTTTTTTTACTTCCTCTGGACATTTCTCATTCCTGAGATGACAGGGTCTGAAGAAACCAACAAATTATGTAACAAGTCTGTATTTGTTGCAACGCGGGAAATTTTCCTTGCATGTCGCTCTCTAAAAGCTTTCAAATCCTTAAATCGAGCCTCATGAGCCTCCTCAGATAGCTGGCCAATTGGAAGAATGGCCTTCTCTATTATTTGTGATCCATGTATCAAAATTTTGTGTACAGTTATGGGCATAAGGTACCATGGATATTCTGCGACAAACTTCTTTGCAGTTTCCAGTGCGTAGGAATCAAATTTTGTCGTATCTATTTCACATCCGCTTGAAATTGCTTGGAGGATCATAGAGAAGCGTTCAATTATCTCTCTTTTAATTCCAGTTATTTCGGATGTCATAATAGGATCAGAAAAAAATCGTCTTGCTGTGTTGCCGTCGTTAGTCGTGCCACTTCCACCTGGTTTTGGAATATCAACTAACAAGCCCATTTTCGATCTAAATTCCTTTTGTATGTGTTCTTTTCTTGCTTTCAGCATTTCTTGAGCCTCACCGCGTGCCTGCCATTTTTTAAAGTCGCGTCTATATGCGACATGAAGCAAGCACTCAAAGAATCTTATCCAGGCGTGTAATGTTGATAAACCAAAATTCAGCCTTTCCACGTCCACTATTGCTCTTTTTTTCGCGTCCTCTATTTTGTTCATGTCTTTCGGTGAGGCTCCACACACAAAACAGCTTTGTGTCGAATGGGTCTCGGTTATAACATTGCATATTTTTCCATCTACCATCGTCAGTGCTAATTGATGACAGACCTTCACAGAGTATCCATCTAACTCCACTTTTGACGGTTGAAGTACATCAATCGCGCTATGCATTCTTTCTATTTCATCTTTTATAAGGGTATGTGATTCCTTTTTAAAGATAAAACGCACAGGACGGCAGTATTTCGTGGATGACGGTCTAGGATTCTGCCAAATGATTTTTTGTCCGGTCACATCAGAACTGTACATTTTTAAAGGCACTATTGACGTAGAAAAGATGTCACTATCACTTGCGTTTTCTTCGCTAAATTTCTGTTTGTACATTCTCTGGCCAGAGCTGCCATCACAGCCCCACTTGCTGATGAGCGTAACCTGGTCTACGGAGGGTAGAGTCTGCAATACTGGGCGCTGCAAGATGAGGATACGCTCGGCTGTGTGGTTCAATAACGCTTGCAATTTTATTTCAGCACTACTTTCGGTCACAGTTATTTCTTCTTTAGGTGGGTAACAGCGTAACTTTGCCGTAACGATTGATTTGTAACCTGGATACAAATTGCAGCCTTTAGTTTTAGACGCCATCCTATGCAAAAGGTACTGGTTTTTTGTCATCTTCGCATCAACAAACAGTGCCAATGCTTCATCTTCAGTGAAGGGATCGTGTTTAGGTTCACCTAGATATGATCGCCAAATTTTTCCCGCTCGTGTAGGAGTCGTCATTGCCTCATGAAGAACCTTGGCTGCTTCCAGTTTTCCTGCTGCTCTCATACTGCTTTTAGTAGCAAACGTAAGCTGTTCTACAGGAATAGTTTCTCGCACGGATTGCGTCTTCCTGTATTTTGTGCGTCTGCTGCTTTCACCAAAATCTCTTTGCGGTCGGCCACCGGTGTGTATTTTCTTCTCTTGTGAAGCAGCTTTAATTACAGAGGCATCTTGAGGAAACTGGAAATTGCCGTCCAGCCAGCTAACGTTCTTTTCGAAAAAGCGTTCCTTTGTGCGATTGGACTCCTGCCACCTCCGACGATATTCACTGTAGAACTTGTCAGCAGCCTTCTTAATAGATTTCTCTTGATTTTGTGACATCTTTTCCAATCCTGGTCTAGAACACACATAACTGACAATGTGTTTCACCATGTCTGATTGATTTTTCTTCCCAGAAACAGGTAATATTTCAACCAGTTCTCGTCTCGTAAACATAATCGTAATCTACGAACAAAGATTTAAAAAATCAAATTATGTTTTATATAAATAATAAAAAATTCTCAAACGATTGACAAAAGAATATTTTCGACACAAAGTGTCGACATAGTTTCAAACCTAAACCAAATTATACCAGTTTGCTCCATATGAAGCAGGAAACACAAAATCTCTACCTCTCCATCATGTAATTAAAATAGCGTAATAAAAAATCGGGCAGACTCGGGCAGCTAATTTCTCTGCCTAAATACGTAAAATTAATTGGCCAATGATTTAAAATAAGAATTTGGGCATGACTCGGCCAGACTTTTTTTATAGGCCAGCGTGAAGCACAACTTTCTGCTGAAATTACTTAGAAAACCTCAAGGACTATAAGTTGCCTTGTAGTATATTTCCAGTAATGGAAATAGTATTTATAAAGGGATAGAAATATTAAGATATACCTACATTTCCCGATTACACAGCTGGAATTAAGTTTTTCACTGTAAATTCAATGATATACCACGTTAAAACTCTTATAAGCTCCCAGTCAGAAAACGCCCGTTCACTGCGTAGGCACAACAGTAACTGATACAATGTCGTATTTCTTGTAAACTGTATACTCCAAATTGAAAAGAGCACAACCGTTAGAAGGAACATTCATTGCAGTTTCATAAAATGTAACAAAATTGGGCTTTTTCCATGAAGTGTATTTAGGGGTTTTGGCACACTTTTGGGGTCCACGGTCCCACTGTGCGGTGGTTGGCTAATCATCAGTTGATCATGCAAAAATTGTACAGGATTTATTCAGATACTATTTTAGTGCATTTTATTTTATAAATATTCAGTCAATCAAATCAAAATAGCAATTAAACTGTAAGAGATAGAAGGCTGAAATGTGGTTATGCCATTTATTACTATGACGAAGGATTTTATTTTAATGAATAATTGAAAGTATATTGACAAGGTTTCTTCCCAAGTATGTATTCAATTTTCGGGCAAACTCCTGTCTAGACTTATTAAATGTTGGAAACCCTTTACCGAAAAATTCATTCAAATCAATGATTTATTTAGTTGATATTCATTTCCGTAATCAATATATGGTAGTCAGGTGGTTTTGAAATAAGTATTGAGCTTAACCAAGCCACTTAAGTAATATAAGTCTTTAATTTCATTACAAATCTTTGAATTTGAGTTACAATAGAAAAGATTCCAATGTTACCTCAGTAATTTAGCACGAGAGACATTACATAATGTAATCTGGAATATTATTCAGCATGAAATTACAGTATATATTTTAAGATTTTATTCTCGTTTCATAGGAATGTTTGCAGCAGACATCACAGGACTGAGCTGTTATATTCTTCTGTGTGTGATAACAAGAAATAATAACAGTGAGTATATTCCGTGTGTTTCTTTTAAGTAGTTTGCCTATTGCATTTGACATATTGGTTGTTTTGTGATACTTTTGTTGGCTGTTACCTCAAGAAGTTCCCAGTGAGAATTATCGACCTATTTGAATGAATAGCTAGGAGGAATTTAGTCGTGTAACCATGCATTTGTTTTTTTACTATATGTTCAATACTTATTGTGCTAGTTATTCATCTATTAACGGTGAAAATGTAGTAACTTCAGCGTATATCGGAAAGTGATAAATCTCAACATCTTTTAAGTGGATATTTTGTTGATAGAATAAAATTGATTTTATAATTTAGACCTTCAAAGATTTGCTAATTATCGTTAACATAAGTGTTATCAACGCTTCAATTTTTGGCATATTTTATGAAATACTTTGAGCTGGAGAACTTTTACTGTTCAGTCTACTGACTTCCAATTCAACGTAAATCAATTAAAAATATGAGATAATTTCATAGAAACAAAAATATTAGTTTTGTAGCGACAGTGTAATGTGAAATGTTTATTGGATTTACTCTTTGGTGATGTGTAAACTATTTAATGTTGAAATTATGGAGACATTTTCAGACAGTTGAAAGTGATTAAAATACTTTGGAAAAGGTGTCTGAATGGAAATTGTTGACACAATCAAGGAAATATTTTAAGGAAAAAGATTTATTAGTCAAAGTTAGTCGAATTCTTGGAGTACATGCAAATTTTTGGAAAGATGCTATGCTAATGGAAGTTTATCGTGACAGTTGGTTTTTATTATGCTTATTTCCATCGGTGGTTGGCTAATCATCAGTTGAGCATCAAAAAATTGTAGAAAATTTATTCAAATACTATTTTAGTGCATTTTATTTTATAAATGTTCAATCAATCAAATCAAAACAGAAATTTAACTGTAAGAGATAGAAGGCTGATGTTTGCGGGGTGTATGTCATGTGTTATGCCATTTATTACTATGACAGAGGATTTTATTTTTGGTGGAACTGGTGTGCGACAAGAGGTCCAATGCTTTTTAAAATGTGAAACATATTTCATAGCATTAACATAACGATTTTTATCTTATTAGCCTGTTATTTACAAAGTATTAAAGACAATGAATAAAGAAGTGAGATCAAGTCAGAAGCGATAATGTCAGTTTTTACCTCTTTAAGTGCAGTCTTGTCACAATGCAAGCTTTAGGAAGATTAGAAATATTTTCTTACTATTCTTTGGCTTAAAATTCAATTCTGAATTCATGTTCTTTGATCGTTTTTTAAAGGTAAAAACAAACTGTAATTTTATCCAATATGACAATGGTTTTAGGTTGTATTATAGATATAGACATTATAATAAATGCTGTGATTTGTCGATAATTTCCAATTAAGAGTACATGGAATGATTTTTATAAAGTTAATTGATCAATTTAGTTGATTTTATAGCATAAATTAAAATGAATATTGCTGTTACTACTTGAAATTATTAACAGATAATATTTAATACTTGTCAGTAGTTAAACCTCTGTATTAATTTCCATATTTCCTACCTGTTATCACTAGTCTATTTATCATTTTCTGGAGTACTTGATCGTCCTCGTATTTCACTGTTCTTATAATCCTTCCTCTGATTTAGAAATCTCCCATGCCTTCTAACGGTTCCTGCATTAGCCTCTCTCCATATATATTGAATAGAATCGGCGATAGACAGCAGCCCTGTCTTACTTCTCTACCGATATGTACTCCGCTGGTATCCGCATTCTCCAACCTGACTTTTACCAGTTGATTTACGTATAGATTCCCGATCAGTCTCCTGTCTTCCCAGTCTACACCTATATCCTTTAATATCCTCATCAGCAGTACCCAATTTACTCTTATCAAAGGCCTTCTGCCAGTCGAGGAAACATACACAGCAATCTTGACTGTATTCTATTGCCCTTTCTGATATGATTCTCACTACACCGATAGCATCTCTGGTTCCTCGTCCTTTTCTGAAGCCGAATTGATCTTCCCCTAGCATTTCTTCGGCATTTTTCTCTAGTCTTTTATTAAGAATCCTCGTGATGATCTTCGAAGTGTGTGACAGTAGGGATATCGTTCTGTAGTCCTTACACTGCATTGTCTTTGGCTTCTTCTTTAGAGGGATCATTGTCACATCTAAGAAATCCTGAGGCCTCTTTCCCGAGTTGTAAAGCTTGTTAATTAGTTTCGTAATCACTTTTAGTCCTTCCGATCCCATGACTTTAAGTACCTCTGCCTGTATTCCATCGCTGCCTGTAGCTTTCCCTTTATCCAGTTCCAGAATTGCCTTTTGTACTTCGCTTTCCATATTACTTGTTCCCAAGTTTGTCTTCTTCAATGTTATCCTCTTCTTCCGTTCTATTTGTGCTGATCCTGCCTGCTTGCTGTATAGTTCCTTAATGTATACTTCTCATACCTGTGCTACATCCTTTGGTTCTGCGACTATTTTTCCATCTGCGTTCATAATTGCTTTACCACAAATCCCATTAGACTTCTAATCTTCTAACTCCAGTGCCCTAGCATACATCATATCATACCGTCCTAACTTCTCAGTTGTATTTCCTCACATTTTCCTTTTATTCAAATTTCCCTAGCTTTATCTGTTACCCTTCTCGACTCATTGTTTGTGCATCTATAGTTGGCTCTACCTTCTTCACTGTTAACATTTTTTTCCATTTTTTTCTCTCATCCATTATCTCCAGCATTTCCTTAGTGATCCATGGGTTTCTGATTTTCTTCTCTTGTTTCCCAATCTCTTTATTCAAGGTGTCTTTGATGCTGGCTTTAATTTCTTCCCATTCTGTATTCACGGTCTCTGGTTTGTTTTCCAAATTTCTAAAGCGACCTTCCGACTTCATGCTGAAAGCATTCTGCCTTTCTTTCAGTTTTTTTAGGTCCCAAGTCTGTCTTTCTCTTCTCGTTTTCCTTATTTGTTTCAGCTTTGTGGTTACATCGAGTATTAGAAGGATGTGATCTGAATCAATGTTTGCTCCTGGTAATGTCTTAGTATTTTTTATGCTGTTCCTGAATCTTTGTTTTACTAGGATGTAATCTATTTGGCATCTCATTTTATCTCCTGGGCTTTTCCAACTGTGTTGTTCCAATCTCCCATTATTGTGCAGTTCTACTTCATAAATGTCATTCTTTTGCTCATACATCTCCCTGATTTATTCTTCTTCAATAGCGGTTGTTGGCATATATACCTGGATTATCAACATGTTAACTGGGACAACTTTTAGCTTTATTGCCATCAACCTATCGTTCGTTGCTGTTATTTTTGTCACGCTATTCATCATATCTTTTAAGTACCAGAGCTACTCCCCTTGCCTCACTATTTCCTCCGGTGTAAACTACCGTGAATTCTTCCGAGTGGATCTGCCCTTCTTCTTCCCATCTGACTTCGCTCAGCCCTATGACGTCAATCCTATTTCATTTTTCAGGTTCTCTAGCTTTTCTGCCTTCCTCGTGGTTTTTAAATTCCAAGTATCTTTGCATAAGTTACCTTCGACAGTTGCTTTCCTCAAGGCAGTCCATGCCCGGAGATCTGATTGGGGGACTATTTTACCTCCGGAATATTATATAATATAATCATTATTAGGGAAATGTAATGTGGTAGTTTCCCTCTTGCTTTCCACATCGCAGTACTGTAGCTGATCAAATCATGCCTACTGTTCTATTGAATATATACCCAACCAACATCATTTGTTTTCATCTCTATACCGTACCGACAGTACTGCTGCCTACTGCCAGACACCAATGATAGTTTTTTATTATTAATTAAGTAATTAATTTTTTTGTGAAAAAAACCTCCATTTGCGGGGATCGCACCCCGCAGCTTTGTAATGGGAAGCTGACACGCTAAGCACTACACCTTATGGAAGGTTAAAATTTTAAAACTAATTGTCAAACGAATCTTTCACATAATAATTTGAATAAACTCGTAAAGAATTTAAAATTTTAAGATTCTAAATAGACCTTGATAAGTGAATGTGCTCTTTCATGTTGTTTAAGCAAATTAATCTTTTATATTTAGATTTTTTAGTTAATATTTCTTTATTGAATTCACCACAACCATTTTTCCTCTTCATTGTAGGCATTCACAGTTGATGCTGAGTGAAAATGCGATGGTTTGAGGCGTCGAGGAACCATGAATCGAAGAGTACTGCTTTGCTGAGACGACAATTGATACACCTGGGTGCGAGAGTATAGAGGAATCTGAGCTGGAGGCTATACATATGGGATGAGAGAAGGTTTTTATACCTATATGTTGCTATATTCTGGTTTGTTCAATATGTCAGGCGATAAATATCTTGTATAATATGTAGCTGCATCTTACGGAGGATGTAGGAGAGATTGTAAATTATAAGTCCCTTTCAGATGAGCTAAACGCTTCAAATTTGGCATTATTATAGCTTTATGCTCACAACCAATGAAAATAAATACAATACAATAAGAATTCCAATTTTTAGGAGGTTTTTCTCCTGTCATTCAGAATGAGCAGAAATTTACGATAGGATTAAACGATTCCCCAAGAATTTGATTTCTTTTAAAAATATTGTTTAATCAACTTACACTAAAAGTAAGTAAATGGAAAATATAGTGCTACGTCTGAAAAAAAAGTTTTATCTGATATCGTCTGTAAGAGTATTTTATTTCTGAGAATGTAGGGCATCAATTTTCTGTTTGAACTTAAAAACTTTCTGATAACTCAACTTTTTTATAAAATGCATTTAATTTTTTATTATAAATTTACAAGAATATAAGGTGTTGGTTTTCAGTTTGAACTCTGAAAACTTTCTTTAATTTGATTTTATAAAGAATATTCCATTTTGTTTGTAAAGGTTTATTAGCGTACTTCTATAAATTTTAAATTTTTGTTAAATTCACTTCCGTTAATAAGAATCAAATGTAGTAACAAGTTATTTACGAATTTCCGAAGATGTTGAATTTAAAAACTTTAGAAAACTTATAAAATTCCAAGTTTTCGTATTGACTTCTGAGACAGCACTATTTGCTCATGTTTGCAGACTTGTCATGTGAATATCGTTCCGCAAATTGGATGTTGGAAAGTAATTAATTAAATTTAATCTTAAAATAGGAGCAGCCATTAAAAAAGATTATTTGTATCGGGATTTTTGGTGTTCTACATTTAATATTTTACCAAGAGGGTTTGTCGTGGTTAAATAATTCCAGATTTAATTTAATAATTTAAAGAAATTTGGAGATGTAGGATCTGCTTGAATTAATTCAGAAAATATTCTTTGGGGTTTTTATTGTTGTTTATTCAAGGCAGAAAAAATTCTGAGGCAATACAAATTCAGTTCATTATTCAAGTTATCAAAATCAGATAAAGAGATAAAATGCAAATGAAATTTCAGTTAGTTTTGAGAGTTTTGATTGAAAATCCAGACTATGTAAAGTATTTTCATTGTGAAAAGTTTATATTCTCCAATTATTAAGCCATGCATCAGAAATGGTAGTTTAATTGTTCTTGATTCTAGACGATATTTAGAAAAAGATTTAACTTTGTGGAGAGTTAAATTTCTTAATTAAGAAAAATTGTGCAGGTTATTTTATTCTTAATTAAAGTCAATGTCCAGAAAAAAGTTCTTTTAATAATTCCATCAATATCCAATTTGCTAGATGTTATTTATTTGTAAATACGTTTCCAAAGTGTTGTGTTATTTATATATTATTCAGAACAATTGCAAATTCTTTTGTCTAAATGTATATAAGCTATTGCTTTTCCATTCTGTATAATTATTGCCATTTTTTTAAATCTGAACAAACCAGAATTAGCAGCGCTTTTGGGTATATATTTATCGTCTCTCATTTCATATTTTTTTCTAAGCCATGCTATTTTTCCTCTCTACTTTCTCACCAATAGAAATGATTAAAGAAATATTATCCTTGCCGAAGTACTTTGTAAAAATGTCCAACTTTTATTCTAGTGCTTGTTATATTTAAAAAATTTTCTGCAGTTCATGAATATTTTTAAATGGCAATTTTGATTTGTGCTAATATTCAGATCTTTTTAAGTCCAGAAATTTTTTAAGTCGGATATTATTCTAAGTCCAAAATGTAAACAAATTAATTTTTTTCAAGTTCTAATTTCAGAAATCTTTCAAGTCTAGCGTTAAAAATTATTGTCCAGATTGTAAACAAATTACTTTACAAATTGGACAATAGTTTTTAACTCTTAGACTTGAAAGATTTCTGGAATTGGGACTTTTTCAAAAGTTTTTCTAAGTACAAATTGTAAACATCAATTTTTTTTCCCAAGTCAAAAATTCTTTTAAGTCCAGTATAATTTTTATTTTCAGGTGCAGGATAAAATAAGTAGACAAAATGTATTATTTCAGATTGTAAAATTTTTATTGAACTTGTATGTATACACTGTACATTTTAATTGCAATAAAGACTTTTATTATGATCAAAACCTGTTGACTCCTTTTAGATAGGAATAATTTCTTTTTCTCGGAGCCTCTTTTAGGTATCGTTGGACTTAAGGGGTTTTTTTAGGTATATTTTTGCTAAATTTAGCACATTTTTAACCTAAAAATGACATTTTTGACCACCAATTCAGCCAAATTTTGCTGATTATTGAACAAATTATTCAACATTATGGCAATTTATCTGCATTTCAACTATTCAACAACTGACATATTACATATAACACAATATTTTCAACTGTTGTTCAAAAGCTGACATAAATACATATATAACATGAAAAAATAAACCATCAAACACATTTTGCAGCTGAAATAAATTATTGAACAAGCACTTGAAGAAGTTACTTGCCTCTGATAAAAATAACTGCGACTGAGCTGTGGAAAAATTAATACAAGCATTTAGACTACAGAACAGCCATCATCAGTGGCGAAATGCCACTGACGACAACTGCTCTGATGTCGAAATGCATGTATTAATTTTTTCACTACTCTGTCGCAGCTATTTTTATCTGAGGCAAGCAATCTTTCAAAGTACTTGTTCTGGAAACACTTAAAAAAGAAACATTTCACATTATCAATGACCTTAATTACAATTAACAATGTCTCTTATTGGTCAAGAAATACGTAAAATTGAATGCACGCAACTGATTCCAAATGGGAGCAATGTTTGCATAAATGACGAAAAAATAATGAATCTCGCAAAGCAATGCTTAATTGGAATTACTTAAATGCCAGGATAACATTTTTATAAACTATTCCAAGTCAGAAATAAACTTCAAAAATGCAATATTAAAATTTCATGTCATACCTATTTCAAATGTTAATAAAATTAAACCTTTATATTTGCCAAATTAATTATTGTATAAATGCACAAATTATATTACCTCAATTAGACGTATTACTGTTTTTTGAAAAAGATTAATAGCATAATATAAACAAAGATTTACTTCTGATAGCAATTTAATTTTTATAACAGCAAAGATTGAACTAAATATATTTTGTCTTTAAAAATTATCTTGCATTTAAAAATATAACTGATTAATCAAGGTGAGATTATATTTACAACATCAAAAACATATTTGTTCTAATGTAAAGTTCAGATTCAAAGCTATTATGCAAAAATATAACTGATTTAATCAAAGCAAACACCCTATTTATGAAAAAATATAGCATATTCTCAAAGTTTGTCTTATATTTCCAGGTAATGTACAGTAAGTGCGTAAAATTTAACGACTTGAGGTTAATTTACTTTAAATTTAAGTAGTAATTGCATTGCGTGACTCAACTCACTATCGTTAACAAATCACAGTGCTCCTTATCGATAGCTTAACACTTTCATGGCCAATTTGTCAAATTTAAAAGGAAAATCAGCAAATCAAATCATTAAAAATTTATCAATAATTATATTTTTTAACATTATAAATGTGCAAATTATAAGTAGCAATACATTATCATTACAAAACATTTATTTAAAAACTTATATTCGAAGAATTTTCAGATTGTAATTTATGAAAGTATTGAGTGCACGAAAAACTAAAGTATTTCATTAAATATTTGTATACAATTGAGTTATTTATGTTAATAAATTTAAAGAATTCCTTTTCAGTAACGCTTATGTTAGAATAAGTCAAAATCTCATATGGAGTTTACCGAAATTATCGTTACGATAACTTAATGAAGATATTTTAAACAACAGCCATGAAATTGTTAAGTAATCTAAAATATAACTCAACCAACAAGAGACAACGTTAATATTTACATAGAGACCAACCTGAGAATCAAAAGAATAACTACAAAATTGAGAAACAAAATAAATATCCTATAATTATTATACCAAATAGAACTGAATGAGCTTCCCACAATCTATATATATTTGCAAAAGTTTGTTTGCGTGTCTCATTATGCATGCCATAAACTATAAGACACGAATAACTAAAATTTGGTACAATTATTATTAACATCTTAACTTGATGAATGTATAAAAGGTTTGGTCAATTGGTTAATTATAGTCAGTGCTATAATAATAATAATATAGGGGAATATAACATTTTACAATTCCACTAGAGATGCCTGCATTTCAAATTTGAAATGTTGACAGAATTTTTTACAATAAACAAAGAAGCTTCAAAGTTTATTGTATATTAGGATTAGCTATGATGCTGGTCAACACAGACATCCATGACATTTGACGGTGCGATGAGACACTATTACAACGCCAACCTTCATAACAGCCTACTTAGTTAGACAACAAACCCATACAGCGGCCGGGTTACGCAATCTTACTTTCGATACTACACAATTTATACAAGTGAAAACATTTACCACTTACTTTATTTGCTCACATTACACTGTGTTGGATGTGGTTTGGTTAATACAACACGACAAACAACAGATGAACAAACAAAAAGAATTAATGCAACGAAAAACAAAAACAGTAGAAAAGAGAATTAAAATCACACAGGAATTCAATGCTCTGACTCTTAGAACGATTCTCTAAGCAAAGAGTTTTGTTAAAATAAATTTATGTCAAGTGAATAATACTTTGTTACAATAAGTGGGCAATACCTTTGTTAACACGTTACAAATTGTACTCGACAATGCCTTATCCCCCTCCCTCCCTCTGCAGTTCCCCCCCTTATCCCTCGCTAGGCAATAATATGAATCTCGAGTCTCAACAATGACATTCGTTGTCCAGGAAACTTATCGATAAAAGTCAAAATCTGTCACATATTCGTTAAATGTGAGTAATTTCAAAACATGTGGTGCATTACTTTCTGGGAAACCCTCGTACAATGTTGTGTGAGACAGACGCTCCTCTCTAGGAACCTGGTATTATCTGAATTTTTAAAGAATGTTTATTTTGAACTCCTGAGCATCCCGCATATAACTGTCCATGCGTAAAGCAAAGCTACCGTATGGTAACTGACTTAAGAAGTCACCTCTCTACTCTGCGTGCAAGGGGATTTCCCTTCTAGGAAGCGCGCTCACCTTCAATGCCCCTCTATTCTAATGGAATTCGTTCCCCTCCACTCTACATATTACCTCCGATCACTGAGGCGTAAGGTAACTTCTAGTAATTTTCAATTGCTACATTAGGCGGAACTACCTGTACTCTACATGCACGTTCTCTACCGGAAGCTTAGAGAACGAACTCCACCTGGCAAAAAGCATCACCTCACAAAATGAATCGACTGCGTTGATTGTCAATTTTAATTACGAATCCTCAAAATATTTTCCAACTCTTTCATTTATATCAATTAAAATATGAAAAAATTCCCAAATAAAACTTAATTCAAGCATAGATATAATTTTTTGTTCATAATTATTGCCATAATTTGAAGTCACGATGATTTAAAACATAACCTGAGCAACGCTGGGTAAATTTGCTAGTTATTTATAAGCAAAGAACTTTGCAATACCATTTTAATTTAATTTATTCACCAGAGAACTATATAAAGATGTTTGTGTAGCATTGTAAAATAAATTCCAATAATTACTCCAAGATTTGATGCACAAAAACGATTACAGTGTAATTTTCCTAATAAACGTTTAATGTGACTAAATCTTAGAAGGATATTTTGTAGTTTAATTTACATTCTTCGTTAGAAATAATTTTATGAACTCTGTATTTATCTCAGAATCACTACAAATGTGCTGTCAACAATTTGTTGTTAACATACATTAAAGTTATGGTAATTTAATGTTGTGCTTACGCAAACTGTTTAATTATAAAATATCAGTTGATTACTTCGTTTAAAAATTAGTACAAGAGTTTAAAATAACACTAATATTTATAATGAGATTTTAAGATATAAACAAGTTAGGAAAGTGTACAACGTAACACAAATGGGTGCGTTTTGTGCATTGGAGTATTTGAAAGAAATTATTTACGTGTTTGGAAGGGAAATAGCATTATAAAGTTCTTTTCTTCATCATAAATAATCCATTTTCTTCCCATTTAAAAATATTACATGCATATGTAAGGAAATTAAACATATTTCCGTGAGATTTTTTACGTTAGCAACAATGAAGAAGTAACCATGCTAGAAAATTTCAGTTCAACTCAAATTACGACTCTTGTTCGATTTTCTCGCAAACGGCGACTCCTACGATAAAAATGTAGAGGAAAAGAAATACCCTGCTTTATTAGTTGCACAAGTTTTACTTGATAAATATTTTGATATGACCGATACTTTACGAGATATGAGGGAAAGTTCATATTTTATCACCAGTAAAGTGGTACCCCTGATTGCCTTACGTGACTCATTTATGTGATTTTCTTATTATCTTTGACCGTAAGTCCTTAATATCAAATTTCATGAAAATCTGCTTGGTAGAAGCAGATAACGAACATGCGGACAGACCAGATGGAGACTAATACTAATAGGCGCTTATGCTGGAAGCGAAACGCACCTGACAAATAACCTTGCATGTAATTACATTTACAGATACACATACATTACTAAAAATTGTCTTTAATGACAAGAATGATATGTTACTTATTTGTTCAATATACAAGTAGAAGGTACTTGCATTCTGTAAGCGTTTCAAGTCATTATTTATGGCTTTTGCAAAGTAAAAATTATAAACTAGTTAAATAAATAAAACAACTTCAAGTACTCATTAGAATAAACTTCATTAGACCACTGATTCCCAATGAAAAGACAAAACTGATAATGGTTTGATTCCGATGCAAATGAATTGGAATATTTCGAGGCGGTGCTTACTGTAAAAGAGAGACTGACTGATATTATTCACTTCTTTCGGTAAATTGTGATGAGATTAGCCATGAGGAAGTGTATCATCCGAAACAAAAGTACCACGAAGCCAATGAAAAGGAAGAAATCCAGAGTACATTGAACCCTCTGCATACTGGACCTTGATGGAACGTACTTAGGATATAACGGACAGAATGTCCGGCGATGCAAAACAGTTAAATGACGCCACTACTACATTGTGTCTCATGCGGACCTATCACGTGCGTTATTTGGAAGGCCTAATGAATACATCGCAACATTATAACTAACGTATATCACAGCGTATAAGTCGACCTTTGAAGCTTAAAAAAATTTTCCTAAAACTTAAAGTCGACTTATACGACAAATATAAAATTGTGAACCTTAAATTACAGATGAATAACATCGATATTTACCAACAAGGGGAGGCCATAACATTAATATTGAAATTCGTAATACCCTTTTAGGAGGTGAAACTAGAACTAAAACATCACCTATATCTCTCTGCGTTTTTGCCAATGGGCCCTTGTTTAAAAGATCTTAACAATTTAAATTCAGGTGTAAGCACGGATGCAACATATACCATTAACCTTAAGGTTACAAACAGAAGCAGCGATAGCTGAATGGGTAGAATGAATGTCTAGTATCGGATGGGCTGGGGTTCGCTCCCAGCAGCCAGCATTTTTTTCTTTCAGAAGTGGTCTGTACATATATTTTAACTAGTAAAATTGTATTATTATTATGTCTTTTTTGTATTTTTGTTTTTTTCCTCAATTTTTTGTGATTATTTTTTTTGTCTTTTTCACGTACCTTTTTGTACTTAATTTATTTGCACCTTCCACATATAATTATGATATTATAATTATAAATAAATAATAAAATTTAGAATGTTATAATCATTACTTGATTGTTTATTAAAATATCAATTCTTTAATACGACATTTATGAAATGTTTATTACGGACAATTACCTTCTTTTTTTAATTGTATCATCCAAAGTATTGTAATGCTGTAGAAGTAAGTGAGATAGAAGAGGTACACTTCGATCGGAATTAACCATACTAATTGCAAGTTATAATTATATGTGGAATATGCAAATAAATCAAGTACAAAAAAGTACATGAAAGAAGACAAAAAAAAATAATCAAAAAATATGCGGAAAAAACATTTCCTTTTTTGAAAAGGGGAATAATGTAATTATCAGAACCATCCTCACGCCTGCCAACATGCGATACTTTATTGAATTTCACCACCGTAGATATTGATTGCGATAACTAGGTGCAGTTAATTTTGATAGCATCATTAACAGCCGACATCAATCAAATCATAGGAACCATTATTTAGTTGGTCAAGCTCTCTGAGAATAGCAGTTTCTTATTGGTTGAAATTAAAACACCTGTCAAATGGAAGGCTCAAGAAGAATAGCACGGACTCGAAAAAATATTCCTATATTTTTTTATTACTATGTTTATTTCTGTATCTTGTTAAAACTTGGATCGTACAGGACCTTGATTTTGCCTGGCAACGATTTCATGAGAAGTATTTTTAAGTGAAACAAAGGGGGTCGACTTATACTGCGAACATATACCTAATCTAGTATTTTCAAGTTGAAAATTCAAGGTCGACTTATACATCGCAATATATGGATATATATATATATATACATATTATAATGTATATAATTACTGTATATACTCGTGTATGATGCGTCCCAGTGTATAACTGCCGTGTATAATGCGCACTCGTACTTTATTCCAAAAAATCCCGACTTTTTCTGATACCACGTGTATGACACACATCCTTGATTTTTGGGAGGTATATGAATTTTAAAACGTTTGGACTTGTCCATAAGTGTATTACGTTCAATAAGCTCCATATTATGTCTAAGAGAGACATCGTCAATAATTAAAGCGACTGAGTTGAGATGGCAGCAACCTCACATGGTAAGTTGGGCAAAGTGATGCCGTGTAGAAAACTGCAGCGCCACTGTTGCCAATCCTTTTAAATCAGACAAAAAGGGATCTATAAATTAGTTTTGATTTAAAGTGGACGTTGGTTCTCTCTTTCCTATCTCATTCTAAAACTGTTTAAGAGAAGGAATAACGTAAAAATTTAACAAACAAATCTGGAAACAGGAAATGCGACAGGTATGATTAAGTTCACACACGAGATTCTATGGGTTTTAAATTACTTACGTTGTCAATCGTAGACACTAGAATCATTTACTAAATAAAATTATTTCAATTTGCTTATTCTATGTTTTTTTTGTTTTTGATGTGTGTTTTGCGGGAAGACTATCTTGTGATTTTGCAAAAATTACAGCAATCAGCTGATGAGCTAGTGAAATGCGGAATAATTAGAGAGGATGGAATTATAAATGTATAGAAGTAATTAGGTGTTCTATACATATAATTATGTATGTATAACCTGGAGTATCAATAATTATTGTGCTTTTCCCATTAATTAACCCAAAAAGCGTGAATCTGGTGCGAGGTAGGTTCCCATTTTAAGTGCAGAGAAGTGTTACCTGTGTATAACGTGCACCCTACTTTATGACCTGAAAATTTGGTCTTCAAACAGCGCGTTATACACGAGTATATATGGTAGATACAATGTATAATTTATTGGTGTAGCAAATCCGCAAAAATTAATTGTTCCTCCGTTTGACCTTTGTGACTGGTTGAAATTGACTGACTTGCATTACTTGTGGGGTTTGTTTGTCTTAAAACATTCTTTGTATTCATTGTTACTTTCTGCCAATTTCCACCAGGGTCCGGAAAAATCTAAAATCTCGAAAAAGTATCCCAAGTTCCATTCCTAAGAATAATTCCGTTTCAAATAAGAACGCAAGGGAAAGTCAATTTTTCTTATGGTCACTATAATTTATTTCATTCTTAATTATGTTCTTATAAAAGTATGCTCCTGCTAGCACACTGCAAGCACCTTTTACTAGTAAAATATAAAAATTAATACGATTCCTATTTTCCTAAATTAATTAGAAAACTCTGTGCTATTATTTCATGCGCTCTTAACAATTTGTATAAATATATAGCAGAGTAAAACACTGTCTTTCATAACATGCGCATTTTAACAATTTAAGGCAACACATACGTTTCCTTCGGATGTTTCGGATATAACAGACAGGCCTTCCCCTCCTTTTAGTCCAATATATCGAGGCTTCACTGTACGTATGTAAAGAATGCGATGTCGGACTGTGTACAATACCACGTTTTGGAATATACCATACACGAAAACGTATCAAGTATATAATCGCAAGCTCTGGAATAATAAAAATTAAAATAGTTATAACGAATCCAACGTATATTTTCAATCCTTTCAAACTTTTACAAACCTATGCCAACAGGTGCTTATAATGGAATCTTAACTTAGTACTTAAAAAGAGTTAAAAATGAAACAATCTTTTGTTATTCTAAAAGCTCCCAATTGCAAGCGTTATCTGAGTTTATATAAACATTTGAAATACAGTTGGACCTCTATAAACATCACCATTGATAATCGTTGTTTTGATCAACCCTCATTTGTCGCCAAATGGTACAAAAAAATTAAAAAGTTCCGATGCCAGTTTTGAATGAAGCAGACAAATGAATGATGATTGCACTGTGACCGAGAGAGAAAGATTCCTGGCATTGCCTCCAATTCAATTAGTGCCAATTAAACCTTCAAATAAGTGAAAGAATAGTGTTATTCGCTTCACACTTTAAGCATCGAAATTAATGCTGTAGCAATGTCAAACTTTATAGATAGCAACACAAATATTTACGGATAATTATCCAGTTAATAACTGTGTATGGGAAGCATTTCTAGCAATTTAATCAAAGCAATTGATCTTATTTAAAATCATTCGGATGCTGGAATCTTACTTTTTCAGTAAGTAAAACTATTAAACATCTATAATGCTTATTAAGGCAAATTGTCTCATGCGTAAATTTAAAATCAGATGAGAATAGGGACGTACATTATTTTTTAACAAATTGAAAGTTATATGGTTATGTCACCTTCGTAGATAATCTAAATGACAAAGAATGTTAGGCGACGGGCTACGTTTATTCAGGAGCAGCATGAAAACATTTCTTTTAGATTGATAACCTAGAACTCGCCGAAACTTATCTTCTCTTCATTGTTAATCTAAATAAACGGTTGCATTGATTGATATATGAAAAAAGGACGTATACTTCAATAAAAAGAAACAAAGAAAATTAAAAACATAAAAGTTTGCAATCAATTACTGTGTAGCATTAATTTCCTCTCTAATTTGACTTTTAAAATACAGATTTCTTACTGACTTTGCATAATTAATTGTCAATATGCACACACAGCCTCGCCCTCAGCGAGATTTCTACCCGCTAACCTTACCTATACTGGGGAAATGCATTATCAGAGTTAAATGCGAATTATTGAGTTAAACGTGAAATATTGAGATCAACTTATTCTACACAATTCTTAATTTTTTATAAATTAATTGAAAAAACAGTGAAAACACTGTGTGGGTACAGCTAGTACTCCGTTAATTCATCAAATAGAACTTATAATTTTGTTTGTTTAGTTTACATAACAACGCTTTTACTCATTATTACCTCTGACGGTAAAGCACTATCAATTGCAATTTCCCAGGTTGTTGTTACTATCAGCATTTTAATTACTACAAATATAACTTTTAATTAAAGTTTAAGGCAATAATAGCCCATTAATTCATCAAATGGAAGAAAGAAGAAGATAACGAGGCCTTTGAATCTGTGTAATTTTTACTTATGTACCAATGACGTGAATCTAAATTGATTCTTTCGAAAATTTTAATGTAAATCTGATTCAAACGTACTTTATCGTGTCATTTTATGTTACTTGTCGCCACCTGGCACATCCAGCCACCATGTGACTAAATGAATAAATAAATAAATATTATAGAGACAGAAGAAGATAAAGAAGAACGACGTAGAAGAGAAAGAGTGAGAAGATAAAATACGGACAGATGAGCAAAGGCAAACAGCGAGAGAGACCATAAACGAAATCAGGTAACAAAGAAGAAACGAACAAACTGAAGAAGGGAGTAATATAAGAAGAAGCCAAAACAGAATCGATGCAGCCAACGGCGGAAGACGAAGAAACGACACAAATTTAAACTCAGCAATAGGAAACGGATTAGCTACTCGACGAGATGATTCACATTTAGGAAAAATTAATAAAGAATGTCAATATCGTAGAGCTTTGTTTTTTAATAACTGAGAAAAGCATAACAGATGCTGGTACGAGAAGAGCACTTCCGCAGCTTCCAGATATATTAAAACTGCCGTAGAGAGAAAATACCCCTATGTGTAAAAATACGTAAGACTAATGTAGTTTCTGCACATGCCAGGACATGAAATATATATTTAAAGCGGGAAGCTCATTAGTTCTAACTTGAAATGCAAAATCAATCACACTCACCCATCTTCTTTCTTGACATCGCAAAGCAGAGCTGGCCTGTGGAAGATCTACCATGCTGGCTGCGTTTTCAGACTTCATTCTTCGGAGGCTCGCATCTGAAACAACGACAGAACCAACTCAGAAATCTCGCACCCAAAGGATAAAAATTCTACAAAACCTTAACAATAACTTTTGATTTGAAGTTTATAAAGTAATGGAAACCGGCTAATAATGTATTATTCATACGTTTTTAAAAACACAGATTCTCATTTTATGAGGTAAACTATCATTTTTACGTTCAAAACACAATATATATTGATAACAAACCCTTAATTAATCCTACGTTAAGAGTGTAACGCCATATCTTGGCTATATTTGCCCATAAACAAATCCGTCCTTGCAAAAAATTTTACCAACTCTTCACAGAAAATGATACTTTACAACGATAAAATCACTCATTAAACATGTTATGCAGTAACAAAATGTTATACATAAGGACTAATTTATAAAAATAATTACTCCATTATACATAAATATGATAAATATAACATTTCCTATATACATATATATACGGTAAAGATATTTCAACTATAAATCAAAGATGAACAGAGAAGTTATTTAAGATTTCCTTACCTTTGTAGATATAAATCCTCGAGGAGATTGACCAGGACAGCTGTATCACACAATAATAACAGTACATTTATTTTCCAGAAGATCAAAGTTACATGGCAAATCAATAAGACAAACTCAATCACAAAAGAAAATACAAAGTAAAACAATATAACAGCACGAGTGGACTAACGAAAAACAATAATACATCAAAACATCACCATAAATTACAATTAAGTGGCAAAGCAGGGCATACTGAATAATTACATATACAAATTCACATATCATTGTATTATAAAATAAGAAATAGTACTATTAAGAGAAGTTAATTAATGTCCAGTAAGCAATGTGAAGATTACACACATTGAAACTATAAAAAACTTTAGATAATACTTCACTTCGCTTAAAGTGTCTTAAAACGTACACAAATCAAACTAAAAGTACATAATTAAAAACTGCTGTCAAAATGCGTCACATGCACCACTGTTTTCGAAGAATAAACGGCCAAAATTTTGTCAACATCAAAACTATCGACATTAAATTTCGAATACAATAAAAAGGATTAGTTTTTTACTTGTAAAAAGTTCTGGTGTAAACACATAAAATAACCAAAAGTATTAAAACTCTGCTGTCAAAATGATCATCACGTGGACCAGTTTTCGAAGAACACACGGCCAAACATATATCACGATCATAACTATCAACATTAAATTTCGAATACAATAAAAAGGTCTAGTTTTTTCCTTCTAAAAAGGTCTGATGGAAACAAAATAAATTTCGAACTGTATTACGCACATAACAGACAACCCCGTCAGCCATTTTAAGATTTCTACGAAGTAACCAGAACAACGCGCAGGCTAACCAACATTTCCCCTTATAAACCTGGATATTTACAATTTCGACAAAAAAACCACAAAAAATAAACAATTCCTTTTTATATCTTGATTTCTCATTTTAGTAGGAACACAATTATAACTTATTGTAGCATCGATAAAATTTGCTTAAATGTTATAAATTACTTGCAGTAAATCAAATTTATTGTCATTAAACTTTTGCTTTGCAAACCTAAATTTGGATTCGTCATGGAGAGGGGTAAAAATAAGGCATTAAAATATATTTTCAGATTGCTTAATAACCGACAATGTAATTAATTAATTAATAACGAATTTTTGGTCCAAATACGTATGCGTTTTTTTGTAACATTTATTTTTCTGTAGGACGTCTTCATAAACAATTACATGGGTAGTTTCGGCGGCATTTACAAATTATGCGGAAACAATTATTAGTTATTAAAAACTATTCACGAGTGTAATTATAAGAATAGCAATTATACTCCGGAAAATACTTTCAGGTTTTTATCTTATCCATGTACTTTGGAAACCTGTGGTATATTCAATTGATACCGATAAAATATTCGTATAAATTTGAAATGTAGGTACCTACCGTAGGAACCTACTGATTTACATACACAGATGTCCGGAACAGGTAGAAAAATACACTTGTAATTGTCCTAACTAAGATACTCTATTTAGTAAGTGAATTAGCCTTCATAAGAACTTAAGAACCATAAAAAACTCGGGTGATTCCTTCTTCACGGTAAACTTCCACCTCATTTCCTATTTGAAATCCAAAAACTCACGTAATATATTTTCAAAAAAAGCATTCGTGCGTCAATTTCCAACAAATCCTTTATCTAATTTTACAATTGTCCGACCGTCTTTCTCCATTTGTATCTCCCATTATTACAGCTAATGCCTGTCACATAAGTATATTCGAATCATCCTTTGCATCAATTTATAGAAATTTATAAAATTTTATTATTGTAATATTATCGTATATTTTATAAAGGTAAACTCCTCTCTATTATGAATTTTACACTGATAATAATAATACTCTATTTACGGGACAAGGCCTTTTCCTAAAAATACAATCAGAAATGTATTAAAAATAAGCCAAAATATTTAAACGTGCGTTCTAATACAATATAAACCATTAAAGCACAAGAGTAAGAAAAATTATACTATCGCACATAAAAATCACAAATCCTATAAAAATTATACTCAAAATCCATCTGACAATATAACAATATCGTACAAACCTTTGTATGAACTCAACATTAACGAGGATATGTGCTAGTTATAATAAGTACTTCTCTAATCTAGACATTTTTATCAGAAAGTCTGAGTATATAACATAATTATCGGCTTTATTGGGGTACTCAATAAAAGATATGTATGAATTTATAATTTCACCATTGTTTGAAATTATGTACATATCTTGAAAATGAAGGAATATATGATTGTTATCTGCCTCACTTCTTTTATAAATATATTTCATTCGTTGTTATTGGTAATACATAACTACAATTGTATAACTACCATTGTTACTTGCCTTATTTATAAATAGTTCATAGGTCGTGTATGGTAATATATATATATCATTCTATTGAATAATGAATATTTTATGCTTGTGAATGTATATGCTTTTGTATTGCTTTTTCGTTACATATATAATTTGCCATCTTGATATCAAGATAATTAGAATCAAGTGTATTTATTAAAATGTAAACCAGTTTATCCTGTAATTATTTTGTTGGGTAAACTTTAAAAATGATAAATAAATAAATATTCTAAGGCATAAAGTAAAATTATATCAGATTCATGGTACTTAATAAAAATTTACCTGAATTAAAATAGACATAAGTTGGCATAAATTTCTACCACATTTAAGTTAGGCATTGCAGCTTAGTTTTAAATGATTGCAGTGATTCATTGAATATATCAACTTTATGACTTATAAGGTTGTAGTCTCTCATCATAGTATACAAAGGTAAAATGCACATATAATTTGTCCATATATGGTATATGAAAAGTCATATCTAACCTTGTATACATTAAAGGCACTCTGAGGTTTATTAAATTAAGTAATTCTGGGCTTTTAATATGGTTATTTAACAATTTATATAAAAACATAAGGCCACTATTCCTCCTTTGAATGTAAAGGAGTAGCATATCAAGTAGTATTGTCACTCCTAACAGTAAAAAAGCAAAAAGTGTCAAAAGACTTATGTCCTTAACAACGCTTTCAATCTATTATCAGAACGTAAGGGGATTAAGGACAAAATTAGAGCAACTTAAACTAGCTATTTCTACCGCTGACTATGACGTTATCGTACTCACTGAGACTAGGCTCAGTGAAGACATAACTCTGAATTGGACTTACCTCATTTAGACATTTATAGACATGATCGCAGTGTAATTACTTCTAATAAAGTTCGTAGTGGTGGGGTTTTAATTGCTATTAAAACAAAATTGCAATCTGTAAAGGTTATAAGCCAAATTATTAATGTAGAACATTTTTGTAAACATTTGTAGTCAAGAGGCAAAGGTTTTAATTGGGGCAGTGTATATCCCCCCAGCCTCTGCCATTGATAAGTACTTATCTCATTGTGAAGTGGTTGAAGATATTGTGAATAATAACAATTTTTTGATATTATTGTACTGGGGACTACAATTTACTTGATCCCTGTTGGAACACTGACTGTGATAGCATGTCTTTCACCACTCAAGCAAGAATTATAAATGAAAGTTTTACATTACTGGGTCTTAAGCAGATGAGTACTATTTGTACAATTTACTATTAGATCTAGCTTTTTCTAATTCAGGGCAAGTAACTTCCGAAAAGGATCCATATCCTATTTAAAAATGTGTTAATCATCACCTTGATATTCATTACAGTGTAAAGTTGGCCAAAGAACTAGATTATAACAATTATCAATTTACTATTTATGATTATAGAAACTGTCATTATACTACATTGACTAACTACTTAGATACTTTAAACTGGCTAGGAATATTGTGCAATTTGGAGATTAATAATGCTCTATCAATTTTCTACTCTATTCTTTATGAAGCTATAGAACTGTGTATTCCTACCTTAACAATCAAAACATCATCTTATCCTAAATGGTTTAGTGTTGAATTAAAGGAATGTATCAAACTCAAGAAACATTACCATAAAATTTTCAAAATTACTGGGAGTAATGATGATTATCATAATTTTTCTAAAATCCGAGGTGAATGCAAAAAACATTCTGGTTCATGTTGCAAAAACAATATAAATAACATGGAAACAAATATTCCCTATAACTTAAAGTATTTCTGGAGACATGTTAAAAATCATCAAAAATTGGATAGAATACCAAGCATAATGTATTATTATGAAGAACATGTTGCAAATAATGACCACGATATTTCAAACCTCTTTGTAAGGAACTTTTCTAAGGTCCACAGTACTGTGATACCTGACACAAAGCCTGCCTTTGACATAAATTACACGTTTTCCTTTGGCAAAATGACAGTTTCAACTGAGGATGTACTATGGAAATTATTGTCTACAAATGTTACAAAGTGTACTGGCCCAGATGAACTCTCTCCCTTTTTTATTTAAAAAGTGCAGTCAATCACTGGTTTACCCACTGTTTATACTATTTAAAAATCTTTTAGCAGTGGCGTTTTTTCTGACCTCTTTAAAATTGCTTACATTACACCGATTCACAAAGATGGTGACAAAAGCAATACTTGTAAAATCAATATATGTAGTGGAAAAGGGAAAATTAGGTTTGCAGTAGCATTTAAATTCAGCCAAGCATATGAGAAACAGTAATTCTGGCACTACATGAGGAAAAATTACAAATGATGCTATTACTAAAAATAGAAAGTAGGCTGAAATTGTTTCTGCTTGTAACTTTAGGCTTTCATTCAGTTTGACATCACTTTGAGTTATCGATCAGTGATTTGCACAAATAAGATTATTTGCGGATTCAAAGATGGCTACTAAAATTTCACCAGCCACAGCTAAGACATAAGCAATAGTTGACAAGGTATTAGCTCCACATTCTCTACCTTTAATAAAAATTAAACTTGAATATGTACATCAGGATCTCCACTGATGGTAGCAATAATTTATCACGAAAAATTTTTCCAATACTCGTACAGTATTTTGATCGTCATGTTTAAGGACTCACACAAGCTAGTTGAATTGAAATGTTTAAAATGAATCAGAGGGGACTATAAGTCACCTTGTTTTAAAAACATATGATTGGCCAGAAGAGTGTATCGCATTTGGAGGGGATAACTGCAACTCCAATTTTGGTTATGTTGATGGAAATGGACAGAGCAATGTTTATGTACTCTTGTCTGCGGAAGTTGGGGAATTACTTGGAATAAAATGCCCTGCCAGTATATCTTACATAATTGTGTTCAGCATGCAAGGGATTCCTGGCTAATTGATATTGAATCAAATTTGGTTACAATTTATAATCGTTTTTCTGTATTCACAGCCAGAACAGAAACCTTGAAAGAACTTTGTATCTGTAGGTAATAATCCATGTGTGATCTCTGTTGAATTGCTAATGTTTGAATTGAGATTTGGCAACTGTTTGTTTTCATCTGGTACTACTTTGTAATGTAACTGTGCCATCTTTCTGAGTGTATATCGCAAATAATTTGTGATGTTTGCAAAAACCTGTTTGCAATCTCAGCTGAAATGCTACAGAATTGTTTCTCACTTAAAATACGGCATTTACTTGTTATGTGTACATCTAACGAAGCTTAAATAAAGCAATATCAATAACTTACAATAATTTTGTTGTTTTTTCAATTTTATATTTCTATTTAAAATTTTGCGATCATATATATTAAGCATTTTACGAGGAATAAATAACCTGATATTTTAAACGCGCGCGCTTGGTGCGACGGTGGTGCCATCTATGAACAAATGTAGTCGTAACTTCAACCTATTCTTATATATTCTTATTCTCAGGCAATTAACGATTGAATGGATTTCCATGATAGTAGAAAATTTAAGTTGGAAAACTCTGATAAAAGAATAGGTTGGAAATAAAATGACCTATTGTTGTTAACGTTTCAGAGAGCCAAGGCTGTTTGAATCAGTGCTGGAAATGGAAAATGTTACACAACGGAATGCTTGTATTGGTAGTGGAACGGAAATTTTTACGAAACGGAACGCTTTTTATAATGGACAGTATTTATAAATGTCTGACGAAATGGAAGGGTTTCATCGGTTCGTATGACCAGCCAGAGAGGCATTTCGAGCACAGGTTTGAATATTGACTTGCATTAAATTTACCACTGATTGTGAGACATGAAGTAGGTTGGGATGATTATTACTGAGATTTGTAAATTATAGCTGTACACCTAGACTGAGAAAATGTTATTCATATATATATACCGTATTTACCCGAATATAAGACGACTCGAATGTAAGACGACCCTTTGTTTTCAGCCTTAATTTTAAGAAAAATAAGTTTTATGCAGTTTTCCAGCTGACTCAAATTTTTCCTGAGCCACAATTTAATACTACTAAAAAATAAATCAAATATGTTTACTTACAAAGTTTTGAAATCATTATACTGATGTTGTCCTTAACACACATGGATGCTTGTAAATTTATGCAGCATTTCTTTTACAGCCCAATGTTGCAATAACTTTTTTTATAAGAAAACTTGCACTGCTTTCTATTAGAGATTTTATGAATACATATACACAAAATTGATGCAAAACAAATCCTACAAAGTTCAAATTTCAAGTCTGTAAGTGGCCTGTCCAATAGTCCATTGCTAATCACTTTCAGAGCATTCACTTTCATTGGAAGATTCTTCAGTTTTATCACCGTCATTCCATATTAGATCATCTTCGGAACCATCCAGATTGTTTGTCACACAACACTTCTTGAAGCCATTCTTAATGGATTCTTGTGAGATCTTTTCCCAGGAAGTTTTGATCCATTGCCCCAGCTGAGCCACCGATGGTTTCTTAATGTTGCCAATTGGAGTTAAAGGGCAGTCTCCTGACAATAACCATTCTCCATACAATCGACGAAGGTGGACCTTGAATGGCTTGTTCACTACGACATCAAGGACTTGGAGTTGGGATGTCATGCCACCAGGAATGACTACCAAATCTGTGTTTAGTGTAGCCACTTCATTCTTCACTTTGTCTGTTAAATGTCCCCTAAAGGCATCAACAGTCAGCATACCCCTTTGCTTCAATAGAGCACCTGGCCGTCTATTCCATACCTCTTTTAACCAAGAGACCATTAGTTCATCAGTCATCCATCCAGTTTTGTTACATTTGAAAATTATCCCACTTGGCAATTTCTCTTTTGGGAGATTTTTTCTCTTCAAAATCACAAATGGAGGCAGTTTTCTTCCATCGGCGAGCACAGCTAACATTACCGTAATTCGTAATTTTTCACTGCCTGTGGTTTTTATAATCACTGACTTTTCTCGTTGATGGTTGTACTCCCTGGCATATCGAAATATACTGGCGTTTCATCAGCATTTCCAATCTGACCTAAGAGGTAGTTGTGTTCACATCGTAGTCGTATTATATAACGCTGGTACTGGATCAGCTTCTCTTCATAATCTGCAGGAAGCTTCTGCGCTAGTGATGTCCTCCTCCGAAGACAAAGTCCATTTCGCCGCATAAATCGAACTGTCCACCCAACACTAGCTTTGAACTCTTGCCTTGGTATCTTTCGTTTTGACGCTTCTTCTAAAGCCTTCATGCGGATTGTCTCTCGTGTAATGCCAAGTCCTTTTCTGCGCATTTCTCGGACATACTCGAATATGACTTCTTCCAACTCCTTATATCGTCCCACTTTAGGACCACGAAATGCTTTTCTCATGGAATGAGCACATTTAAACTGCTCCTTCGCCTTCCTCCATCGCCGAACATTTGCTTCTGTAATACTAAAGTGGCGCGCAGCTTCGGAATTGTTACTCTTTTCGGCAAAACGCACTACCATTAATTTAAAATTTGAGTCATAACTGCAACGCTGCATTGGTTTATATTCTTTAGTAAATGAATAACCTCTTTTCTCCACATGATCGCCCATGATTTTAATGATCAAAGATAAAACACAACGTCAAAACAAAAGAGTTAGTATGTTATGGTCCAAGAACGATATATCTGCCGATATTTTATCACCGATAAATCTGATCAATTTATCGACGGGTAGATATAAACGAAGAGTTCAGTTGCCAACGATATATCGCTCCGTTCAGGTTGGCCAGGTTGGTTGGGATATTCCAGACGACCAGCGATCAACGATTTATCGGTCAAACTGAGCGATAAATCTGTACAATGGCAACAAACGAAGCGAAAAACGTTCAAATTAAAATATCGGCCGATTTATCGTTAGACTAAAACCTACACGTTTGTATCCTGGTAACGATAAATCGTATAGATTTATTGCTCGCGAGAAATCTGCCCGATTTATCGGACGATGAGATCGGCCGATAAATCGCACCGTGTATACCCACCTAATGACAATAATGTATCAAGCTCTTATAAACTGTTCTAAACCCAATGGAATATTTGTATGATTATTTTACGTAATTGAAACTCAAACAATTAGAGCAGTAATAATGATATCTGGACTGAAGCTAAACCTCGTGTGGTTGGGCGAGCTGAAAATTACTTCTCGTAAGCTACGTGAATTCCAATTCGTCTGACCGATCGTCTGGGTCGAATAAATGGGCTTCGACAGGTCCAATTCTCTAGTTAGTCGAATCTTGGGAGTCGCCTGTATATTATAATTACTTGATTATAACTTAAAATGTTAAAAATTGAAAAAACAGATTTTGTGTAATTTGTGTTGTTGTTCGCGAATATAAGACGATCCTACATTTTTTGGTGCCTAAATTAGTAAAAAAAACTCGTCTTAGATTCGGGTAAATACGGTATATTCGAGGCTTATTTTTAATTATTTATGTATCAAACAGTGTTTTGCAAAAGGTTCTCAGGAGATGGTTCAGAATATAATAAAACAACAATTTTTAATGGTATTGAAACAGTAATGCAATTATTCAGACATAATAAATTTGATAAACATGACTACAGCATGTTTTTCCTGTTCACTATAAATTAATTTAGTATTCCTTGCTTTTATGGTAGCAATGAGTTAGTATGGCTGTCAATTTTAATTATGTATTTTGATTATTTTTTCAGAATCTGTCAACAGCAGAGGAGGAAAGGAAAGCTGCACTGGAGGTGAAGAAATTTTCAGACATAAATTTTGTTAGCTTAGAGTGCCACATTAAGTGGAGATTAAAATTTGAATGGGATGCAGGTAATAATCTTATTCCAAATATGTTTATTCATAATAATTCCTCCTTCGGGGACCCAGCTATCAGCTTTAATGGTTAGCAGGACAGGTTTGTTGAAACTAGAGTCAAACAAAACACATTGAGAGATAAAAACTACGATAAAATAATATCTTTAAATATTGTTATCCAAGGTTTCAAAAATCCATTTAGATGCGTCTCTTAATAAGGAATTTTACTAAGCGTTTGTCTTGCTTATAGGTAAATTTTGAACTAGTTGCATATATATTCAAGGCTTATTTTTAATTATTTATGTATCAAACAGTATTTTGCAAAAGGTTCTCAGGAGATGGTTTAGAATATATTAAAACAACAATTTTTAATGGTATTGAAGCAGTAATAAGATTTTTCAGACAATAAATTCGATAAACATGACTACAGCATATGTTTTTCCCGTTCACTATAAGTTAATTTAGTATTCCTTGCTTTTATGGTAGCAATGAGTTAGTATGGCTGTCAATTTTAATTAATTATGTATTTTTATTATTTTTTCAGAATCTGTCAACAGCAGAGGAGGAAAGAAATTTTGTTACCTTAGAGTGTCACATTAAGTGGGGACTAAAATTTGAATGGCACGCAGGTAATAATCTTCTTCCAAATATGTTTATTCATAATAATTCCTTCCTCAGGGACCCAGCTATCAGCCTTAATGGTTAGCGGGACAGGTTTATTGAAACTAGAGTCAAACAAATCACATTGAGATATGAAAACTACGATAAAATAATATCAAAAATCCATTTAGATGCGTCTCTTTATAAGGAATTTTACTAAGCGTTTGTCTTGCTTATAGGTAAATTTTGAACTAGTTGAAAAGAAAGAGTATATATTAAAATAATATTTAACCCGTCAGCGTCGTCATGCGTACTGGGAACGTCGGACGGAAACTCCACATGCGTACTGGGAACGTCGCGGAGGTCGCTAGCTTTCTTTACCTTTTTGACACAGTAAATTTTCTTAGATATGGATAACCTTTATATATTTTAAAAGAGGAACCTTTGGCCTTCCTATTGTGCTTAATTCTGTAATTTTTACTCTCCTTCTTTTTACTTTTATTATACGTTAAGTTTTGTGATTAAATTTTCACGTAGATAGGAGAATTGGGGAATTTTGGCTTCTAAAAAAGCTCCTATTCAACGAAATCTTTGCACGAAAGCAACTGTGAGGTGTAAGAAGAGGATATAGGCCCCATTTGTCTGCTATCAGACATCTCCAAGTTCGGAATCAAGACCTTCGAGCTCTGTGATTTGACTGGCTACTTATGGTCATTTCTTGTATACACGGGGAAGGATACTGTGTTTCATTCGCCCCTTGTCTCAGCTAATGTAAACAAGACCATGGCAATAGTTTTGAATAGGTAGGCCAAAGGTTCCTCTTTTAAAATTATGAAGGTTACCCATATTTAAGAAAATTTACTGTGTCAAAAAAATAAAGAAAGCTAGCAATCTCCGCGGCGTACCCAGTACACAGGACGGCGCTGAGGGGTAAGAATCCTTATTTGAAGGTTTTTTTTTCTGAAAAACTTACGGGGAAGAAGTTGAAATCCAAGATAAAACAGTAGATGTGAAGTACTCCGTAAACTTTGAATAAAGAAAAACTGAGTAAATGGCTTCCGTGATTGAGTGAAAGAATTCATAGGCGTATTTCACGCGAATAATAATAACTAAGATGGTGTGAAAAACATAGGTAAATATGCATAGTTTTACGTAAAACCTCAAAAAATTTCAGTCAAATTCCATAAATATCTAATAAGTTACGAATTTTTATATGGTTTCGCTCAAAAACTGCGAATTTCCCTAAATCTCTTCCGACCTGCGTGACGTATTATAGTTAAATGTCCTCCGCGCTTGAGGGGTTAATGAATTAAATGTGCAGTTAACCCTTTCTTTATGCAGTTTACATGGTTTGCAATTCATTTATTGTGATCTAATTTAAAAATGCCTCCATACTGACCAATGTTTAGTCAAAAGATGTTGCATTGATTCAAAAGCATCTTTTTCAAATGGGCTTTCCTAAAATCCCATTATTATGAACGAGAGCATCATAGAAGGATGGTAATATAAGTTCCAGCTAGTATTCAATGCATATGAGACTGGCTTTTTTGGAAAGTAGATACCATTGAGAACTTAGGCATGCCTGTCCCAGTGTCATTTTTGTGCCTTAATTGTAGCCATTGTTAAATAGTAACTTTAGGATTTGAATTTAGATATATTGTTATTCTTTTTGGAAATTAACTACAATTTTACCGGAGAATTATGAACATTCAAATCAACCAGAAAGTGCAGCATTTGTAATTTGTTACATTTGAATATTCCAATTAAGTATTTCATAAGCATTTTGTATTATGTTAGTTTATGCCATCAACATACCTTGCTCATCTTCTTACAACTTGATTTGCCAGTGTTTTAGTTCATTGTTTGTCGGTTTCAATTGAATGTTTTGGTCTATTTCTTAAGCTTGATTTAACATTGTAAGGCTAGTTTCATAGATTAAAATTCAACTTTCATGAAACAATCAATGCAGTGAATCATAAATATTGAAATGAAAGAATGAGATAAGGATATCTTCTAAGACAGTCATCTGATTTAGGAATTCATACAAAAGAGGTTCAATTCTCTAAGAAAGGTTTTATATCAAGATGATTGGTGATGTGATTGTGATTTCAAGGTAACTTCAGTTACTCTTGGACTACACATTCATTTAAATGGAGCCATTTATACCAAGGTGACGGAAATGTGATAGTGACACAACTTTGAAGCGACTCTGCAACTCTAGTCACTGAGTGACTTTTCCTGCCGATCACCCGTGATTCTAGTCACCTGCCAGTCGCCTATTATCACCTTTAAAAATATAGTCACCTAACCTTCCAGTGTCTATAATTTCACTACCGCTTATGCTGTAAGGAAAGCAAAGACACTTTTAAAGACTGAACTTTAGCCTAATAATCTATGCTTGTCAAAAATGGTCAAATAAAATACGTAACCAAGTAACTCCTTTTCTTAAACATAGATACAGTAAGTAGGTTAGTGTAAGAAATGAGGTGGTCCACAGGGCTTGGAAGGGCTGCTGAAGTGGTCCACAGAGTTCAAAAGGTAGGGAAATGCTGATCCAAACCCACATTAACAGTTTTTGAAATGGGTAATAGAAGAAGACAAACAATTTGGAGGGAAATTAAGCAATACAACAGATGAAATAGAAAAGCTAATATAGTACAAGCACTTTAATCCAGTGCCCTTGGGAAATAGGTCATGCCGGACTATGGAATTTTCCTGACCACGGTAGTTGGCCATAATGAAAGGTAAACAAAATCTATGCAATAATTTTTTGTTTTATGATTTTATTTCACATAACTTTTCAGATTCACTTTGTTCACATCTCATTGTTCATATTTTGTTTTATTACAGTGTCCATTCGAATGGTAAGTAGTTGAAGCAGTGAGAAAAGGGAAAGATATTAACTTGTGGTGACTTTATATTTAAGTGATTAGATTTGAGTTTCCTCCTTCCTATTCTTAGAGGCATTTAGTTTGTTATATGATGTGTATGAAAGAATTTAGTGAGTTTATAATTTAAAACCGGTATGTCAAACTGGCGGACTGTGGGCCACGTGAGTCCATTTCTTTCCCTAACTACAACCCAAAAACTCATTTGATTGAATTAAAGCACTCAATATTTTATATAAATGCTTGATTTTTATGAAAAGGACATTATTCTGTCATTCTTACTGAGGTCGTATAGAACATGATTGAAAAATTGCTGTTTTTAATGCCAAAAAAGGCATCCAGTCTTTTTGAATAAATCATTTTTTTCTAAATCTTACTTCCATAAAGTAACTGCAATCCTAATGTGGCCCTTCTATAACATCCATCGCTTTAATGCGACCCTGCTATCTCTTCGAGTTTTACATGTCCGATTTAAATGCACGGACGTCAGAGTTTAACTCTTAACATTTTGGTCTCAACATTCAATCGCAGTTTCTTATTTCTGAAGACAGAATTAAAATCCGAGTGGAATTAAAGTAAATTTATAGTTTTTATCGAAAAAAGGTAATTTTTCTGGGTGGCAACAGTAAGCTGCCTAGGCAACGGGCTTAATGCTTTCATATGGGTAATTTTTAATGGGAATGAGAGGCTTATATTTTAATGCCATTAATGTTAAACTACGACTAATGAAGAAAATTCGATATTGATATAATCCCCATTTTTGGGGCTGTTCTGCCCCAGTATTTCTCCATAAGAGAATAAAAAGATGAGGTAGCTCTATAAGACCTAGAGACTTGAAATTTGGCACGATTATAGAAATTTCGTTGCAACTGAAGATAAAATAAAAAATTTGCAAAAATTCAAATTTTTAGGTGAGGTTTCGCCCCATTTCTGCCCTATACAAGCGTGAAAATTACTTCTTAATAAGATACAAATTGAAATTCGGCAAATTATGTGTTTTTTGTTACAATAGAAGGAAAAATATCCGATATTGTAAAAATTCAAAATCTTATGGGCTGTTTTGCCCCATACGAGAATTATAAGACACTTCTAAATGAGCTATGGACTTGAAATTTGGCACGGTTACATGAGTTTGGACATATTAGATTGGGAAAAATTCTAAATTGTAAAAATGCTGAAATTTAAAAATGCTTGCAGAATGCAAGCACCGTCTACTACAGTGGTTCTTAGCCCGAGTCGTGACCCAAATTTGGGTCGCCAAACCATTTTGAGTGGACCATCAAAGATTTTCCATTGCTTTCTATATCCATATATATCATTCCTCCTAACAACCCGTTCAATGCTAATGTCCTGAGAGCTTATTTTCATTTATTTATTAAATTCCTATTAATTTTATTACTTATTACAATTAGGATATTGGAGGAAATAGGTCGCCGCAACCAGAATTTGGGTCACAGCCAAAAAAGGTTACGAACCACTGGTCTACTATAGTCGGTCCATCATCTGAAGTCTGATGGCCTCGAAAACTGGGCGTGCACGAGTTAGCAGCAGCCAATATGAGACTGTTTGTTTGGGAAGGTAGTGGGGAGGAAACCAGTCTCACTCTTGCTCTCGAAGAGATCGCATCGGACTGCGTTGCCGTTTCCTATTTAGAAACTGCGTAGTATATCAGCTGAGCAAGAGCTGGCAGCACGTACCGGTATCTGCTCTCCCGCACGAAAGTTGAGAGGGGCGATGGAAGGGGAAACGTTCGTGATTGGCTACTTGCTCTAAGTAGGCGAAGAGACTTCAGATGGGGGATCGACTATAGTATAATATATGAGTTTTCTTTTGATCTTACGTTGTATTCTCTTATGTTACATCAGCATTTTTTTTGAGTACGTGCAATCTACTCATTGATGTTTTAAATAAAAGTGCGTATTTGTTTAATATTTTTATTTTTTCAGAAATAAATTTTTATTTTTACATAGCATCACAGGTTCAGAGAGGAATTCCGGTGGTGACAGAACCGCACACATTTGATTATGGCGTTAGAATCCACCGCCTAAAATCAGAATACAATCGTCATTGGAGTTTGTAGAATACAAAATCTGGTGTAGTAGGCAATTGATGGTTTTGACATTTCCAGTTATCCAGCAGAACCAGGACTATTGCCTGCGGCTACAGCAATCCCTCTGCTTGTCTGCATGCTTGATGGTGTAGTGCATGGACAGAAATATATGACGACGGTCTGGAATGATCATCATAAAGTGGACGTTGCTGTAAAAGTGAGAGAAAACAAATTATGATGGGACTACTACTCTAATACAAGAAAAACTTCACAGACTTTTAGGAGACAAGATAAATACTAAATTATAACTTCCACATTTAGTTTCACAGATAATAATTCAAGTAGCAGAGTCTCGCGCAATTATTGCATGGATTTTTTGCAATTTTCAAAGGATGTTGTTCGACAATACTGCTTAAAATACGATTCAAAGTAAAACTCACAGATAAATCCACCACAAAGACGAAATTAGAGTTCGTAGTTTAAGCATTTGCTTAAAACTTTCGCATATATAAAGCATCTGGCTTCTGTATGCTCTTTCCTGAATGGATCTCTTACTGCTATAAAAACGGCAAAGCTGCGGAAAATGATATCTGCACGTAAATGGTACTAATATATAGACCCCGTATGAGTGAAAATCAAGCCTGATAATTAGTTATACAATACATAAATATCAAATACATATAACGTGAATTGGCGGAGAGAGGTGGTGAAGCATTATTGCTGGACAAAAATGTTGATTGATGTCAGAGGACTGGGGAGATCTGTCGCGAAACTCAATATCGGAACAGCTTGCGAATTGTACAGCCAAAGATAGTAACACCTCCAGCCGCCAAATAATGTACTATCTTAACTTTCAATGTCATATGCAGTCTATGAAATGGTATCGCCACAGAGTGCTTACTTATAATTGTAAATTAGTCAGAACCCACTCAGAAATACCTACATTTATGGGTAAGTTGCTCAGAGTTCTTCGAATTGTTCTAAGTGATGGAAGTGGCAAAAAGGTTCTCCTGTACATATATTCTTTTGGACTTAAAAAGTGAAGGCCTAAAGCCATTGCCTTTATATTATCCTTGTTTTTATTCTTTTTACCTTTTTCAAACATTAAGACCAAAGCCTTCATCTTCTCTGGTAAATATTTATCACAAAGGGACTCCAGTGACGTAACTACTGCTTGAGCATCCTGCAGCTGTTCTTTCAAGAAATTGTTCAATCTCGATTCTCTGCCTGTTTATGATTTTCTTTAATCTACTGATGTTATCAATCATACTGTTGCCAGCAGGTGAAGAAGATGGTGGAGATAGAATATCCAAATTTTCACTTCCATATTCATCAGCAGTGCCTTTTGTAGCATTATCCCCTATTACAAGAGAAGTGTGAATGAATAAATGAATAATGTATTTGAGGCAGGATTGAGACTAATAAGTCTCCTCTTCCATCTAATCCCTTATCAAGCTAAAAGTCAGTTTAATACATACAAAGATATTGAAAAGCAAGAAAAATATATATGTACAAAACAGTGGACAAAATATATAAAAAGCCCACTTCATAACGAAAAAACTAAAGAAGGAGAGTGTGAAAAACCAGCAAAACATTCTGATATCATCTCAATTGCTACAATTATAATTAATTACTCAAACATAGGACATACATGGATGTCATACATATGCAGTAAAGCAGATGAATTCTCTTAAGAACACAAAAATGAAATAAAGGCATTTGTTAGATATTTCAAAGCAAGACTGCCAAAAATAAATGGATTAATTACTTAAAATTGATAAATGAAATAAAACAGAAAAATAAATAAAAATGAAATGGAAAAAATAATAAATATAAGTAATACATTCAACCTAACAGATGTTCTTAAAACTATAACATATCATGAACAGAAGAATAGATAGGATTCACATAAATGACAAATGCTTATATAGATTTATACAGTCACATAAGTTAAAATAGACTAAACTGTAACAAATTATTTGTGAAAAACTTTTATTAAGTTTTAAGTCACTTGAGTCGAATGAATAACGTGCTATGCCACAATGTGACATTTCTAAAGTACTGGGTATTTAAGGTTTTAAAATTAATATCTTATTAGAAATTTATTTGCCTACTTCCTCCTACACTAAGATTTATTTGTAAAGGATTTATACACACGGAAGTACGAATCAACTGCACATATTGTATTATTAATTACCAAATACACACATTAATAAACACGCACTTGCAAAAACATGTATGAGTGCGTTTGTGTGTATATATATATTGTATGTATAAAAGAGCATTCAGCAGTATAAATGCCAATCTCATTCATCAATGCTAACCCGTATACAAAAGACCCAGTCACTACATATACACATGTACGTACATACATACCTACAAATACACGACTATCGCCAATCGACGTGTTTTCCGAAGAACATTCTGCATTTACAGATTGCCTTTCTTTTGGAGGCTTTCTTTGGCTTCCTATCAGAGGTGGTAGATTGGGCACCTCGAATTTAGTCGGCACTGCATGATTATGCAGTCTATTTTTTAAGTAGTTGAGGAACATATTGTCTTCAAATGTACACTACATATTCTGCAGATGGCATGCAAATAGCTCGCACTCTTATTTTCGAGGTCTTTCAGGTGTGAGCGAATAACCCACTCCTTGCACCTGGTGAGTAAACACATGCTCAGAAGTTGGAAAGTAATCATATTAAAGGAAGGTATAATTAATTCAAAAAATACCAACGCTCCCTAGAGTATAAAATAAATAAAAAGACATCATTTACATTTACTTTGTAAACCTAGGCTCATGTAAAACTTACCTAATGGGATCCTTCGGAAAACGGAAGAAACTGTAGTTGTTGTTTGGCATTCCGGAGTTATTTCGGCAACTAATTGCCAAACACCAAGCAAATCCTCCTTTCTTTCTTCTCATTTATATCCCTCCTGTATCTTACAGAAAACAGGAATGAAGTAAATACTTCTCCAAAACGTAGCACTTTCTGAAAACACATTGAGCCATAGGTACCTAAGCCATGGAAGAATCCACCCAAAAAGAAATAATTTTATGGTTTAACCATGATCATTTTTTCTCAGACTAGAGCTCAGAAAACAATGCATTGATTACATAAAATTCAAGTTATCTAAAAATATACATTGCCCAAGATCATTTATGAACAGACTACATTTATGGAGCAACTAGCTTCTCGACCCTAAGCAAAAGGTTACTATATACAGTTATTTATCAAAATAGTTGTAATCTCGCTAGAAATATTCTTTTATATTTAGTCGGAAATGGAAAAATATTAAGTAGACAGCAAATAAACGATATTTGCTGAGTGCCAAACAAAATCATCTCACATGGCATGCATGCCATCGATTTGCCATCCATGGTAACTTTTAATCCAAATCCTGATTTTCATGAAAATTCAAGTCATTTTACTTTACTATTTTTTTGACAATTCTTCAATCAATTCCAACGGAAATAAAAAAATAACTCAGCTAACACTTCCAAAGATAAATAATTACTATAAATTTTGTCTACATCGATCCTGATAAAAATACAAGCCGTATTTAAGTGTAAATTTGGTCAGCACTACTTTATTTGAAGCAATGGTAATGTTCAGAATGAAAAATGTAAATTAACCATGTCATACAGGAATTGCAGTGTGCATGAAACCCCTCAAGAAATTTCTCAACTTATGGCTTCATATCATGAAAGTCTAATTGTCTTTCTGTGCATTTTCTCCTAGCATGTCTGTTGATCAAGTACAACTGAAATTGAAACATTCATATTGTAGTATTTTACAAAATTCAGTAAACGCTTGCAGTTCTCAAGGAAACATAGTGAACGACAAGACCTTGATTAAATGAGAAATAGGGAGTAAGGGACTTGGGTTAGCAGCACCTATTTTTTGTTAAGAGATCACCTTTTGTGACAAACATATACATAATCCTAAAATCAGGCATGGATGATTAACTAGTTATCTATAATATAATCTAGACACCATCATCTCACTGCATGACACTTATGCATTAGTTCAAATTCCTCCAATCACATTTAAACTTAATGAATAATCACTGTGTTATTATTAAAGTAGTTTCTAAGGAAGCAAAATCATGAAATGTTTAAATTATATGATAGTGTCTTTGACTAAACTAGCTAACAGAGAAATACAAAATGAAACATACGTATTCAAACACCCTTCTTGAAATTGCCTACACTCCAGGGGCAAAAAATGAGTGTACCCGTTTAACTGATCTGAAAACTTGTCACTTTACCCAAAATTAAAAACAAAAAGTACGGCTTATAACGAAGTATTGGACTCTACATTTTAAAATATTATTATTAAAATTTACTTAAATTTGTATGGCTTTAAAAAAAGTAAAATGTTAAAGAAAACGTTTTTTATAATAAATAAGAAACCTGCTAGTATATTCATAATAGTAATACCTATTTTGTTTAATTACGGCGTTGAAAGTTTCAGCATTCACATACAAGAATTAAATTTTTACAATTTTTTCACTTAGGAAATATCATGTCTATGCTGCCGTTATCTGAGCGGCTTTCGGAAAAGAAAATTTTTAGAATGCAAAATTTGACAAGCATAGATTATTAGGCTAAAGTTCAGTCTTTAAAAGTGTCTTTGCTTTCCTTACAGCATAAGCGGTAGTGAAATTATAGACACTGGAAGGTTAGGTGACTATATTTTTAAAGGTGATAATAGGCGACTGGCAGGTGACTAGAATCACGGGTGATCGGCAGGAAAAGTCACTCAGTGACTAGAGTTGCAGAGTCGCTTCAAAGTTGTGTCACTATCACATTTCCGTCACCTTGGTATAAATGGCTCCATTTAAATGAATGTGTAGTCCAAGAGTAACTGAAGTTACCTTGAAATCACAATCACATCACCAATCATCTTGATATAAAACCTTTCTTAGAGAATTGAACCTCTTTTGTATGAATTCCTAAATCAGATGACTGTCTTAGAAGATATCCTTATCTCATTCTTTCATTTCAATATTTATGATTCACTGCATTGATTGTTTCATGAAAGTTGAATTTTAATCTATGAAACTAGCCTTACAATGTTAAATCAAGCTTAAGAAATAGACCAAAACATTCAATTGAAACCGACAAACAATGAACTAAAACACTGGCAAATCAAGTTGTAAGAAGATGAGCAAGGTATGTTGATGGCATAAACTAACATAATACAAAATGCTTATGAAATACTTAATTGGAATATTCAAATGTAACAAATTACAAATGCTGCACTTTCTGGTTGATTTGAATGTTCATAATTCTCCGGTAAAATTGTAGTTAATTTCCAAAAAGAATAACAATATATCTAAATTCAAATCCTAAAGTTACTATTTAACAATGGCTACAATTAAGGCACAAAAATGACACTGGGACAGGCATGCCTAAGTTCTCAATGGTATCTACTTTCCAAAAAAGCCAGTCTCATATGCATTGAATACTAGCTGGAACTTATATTACCATCCTTCTATGATGCTCTCGTTCATAATAATGGGATTTTAGGAAAGCCCATTTGAAAAAGATGCTTTTGAATCAATGCAACATCTTTTGACTAAACATTGGTCAGTATGGAGGCATTTTTAAATTAGATCACAATAAATGAATTGCAAACCATGTAAACTGCATAAAGAAAGGGTTAACTGCACATTTAATTCATTAACCCCTCAAGCGCGGAGGACATTTAACTATAATACGTCACGCAGGTCGGAAGAGATTTAGGGAAATTCGCAGTTTTTGAGCGAAACCATATAAAAATTCGTAACTTATTAGATATTTATGGAATTTGACTGAAATTTTTTGAGGTTTTACGTAAAACTATGCATATTTACCTATGTTTTTCACACCATCTTAGTTATTATTATTCGCGTGAAATACGCCTATGAATTCTTTCACTCAATCACGGAAGCCATTTACTCAGTTTTTCTTTATTCAAAGTTTACGGAGTACTTCACATCTACTGTTTTATCTTGGATTTCAACTTCTTCCCCGTAAGTTTTTCAGAAAAAAAAACCTTCAAATAAGGATTCTTACCCCTCAGCGCCGTCCTGTGTACTGGGTACGCCGCGGAGATTGCTAGCTTTCTTTATTTTTTTGACACAGTAAATTTTCTTAAATATGGGTAACCTTCATAATTTTAAAAGAGGAACCTTTGGCCTACCTATTCAAAACTATTGCCATGGTCTTGTTTACATTAGCTGAGACAAGGGGCGAATGAAACACAGTATCCTTCCCCGTGTATACAAGAAATGACCATAAGTAGCCAGTCAAATCACAGAGCTCGAAGGTCTTGATTCCGAACTTGGAGATGTCTGATAGCAGACAAATGGGGCCTATATCCTCTTCTTACACCTCACAGTTGCTTTCGTGCAAAGATTTCGTTGAATAGGAGCTTTTTTAGAAGCCAAAATTCCCCAATTCTCCTATCTACGTGAAAATTTAATCACAAAACTTAACGTATAATAAAAGTAAAAAGAAGGAGAGTAAAAATTACAGAATTAAGCACAATAGGAAGGCCAAAGGTTCCTCTTTTAAAATATATAAAGGTTATCCATATCTAAGAAAATTTACTGTGTCAAAAAGGTAAAGAAAGCTAGCGACCTCCGCGACGTTCCCAGTACGCATGTGGAGTTTCCGTCCGACGTTCCCAGTACGCATGACGACGCTGACGGGTTAAATATTATTTTAATATATACTCTTTCTTTTCAACTAGTTCAAAATTTACCTATAAGCAAGACAAACGCTTAGTAAAATTCCTTATAAAGAGACGCATCTAAATGGATTTTTGATATTATTTTATCGTAGTTTTCATATCTCAATGTGATTTGTTTGACTCTAGTTTCAATAAACCTGTCCCGCTAACCATTAAGGCTGATAGCTGGGTCCCTGAGGAAGGAATTATTATGAATAAACATATTTGGAAGAAGATTATTACCTGCGTGCCATTCAAATTTTAGTCCCCACTTAATGTGACACTCTAAGGTAACAAAATTTCTTTCCTCCTCTGCTGTTGACAGATTCTGAAAAAATAATAAAAATACATAATTAATTAAAATTGACAGCCATACTAACTCATTGCTACCATAAAAGCAAGGAATACTAAATTAACTTATAGTGAACGGGAAAAACATATGCTGTAGTCATGTTTATCGAATTTATTGTCTGAAAAATCTTATTACTGCTTCAATACCATTAAAAATTGTTGTTTTAATATATTCTAAACCATCTCCTGAGAACCTTTTGCAAAATACTGTTTGATACATAAATAATTAAAAATAAGCCTTGAATATATATGCAACTAGTTCAAAATTTACCTATAAGCAAGACAAACGCTTAGTAAAATTCCTTATTAAGAGACGCATCTAAATGGATTTTTGAAACCTTGGATAACAATATTTAAAGATATTATTTTATCGTAGTTTTTATCTCTCAATGTGTTTTGTTTGACTCTAGTTTCAACAAACCTGTCCTGCTAACCATTAAAGCTGATAGCTGGGTCCCCGAAGGAGGAATTATTATGAATAAACATATTTGGAATAAGATTATTACCTGCATCCCATTCAAATTTTAATCTCCACTTAATGTGGCACTCTAAGCTAACAAAATTTATGTCTGAAAATTTCTTCACCTCCAGTGCAGCTTTCCTTTCCTCCTCTGCTGTTGACAGATTCTGAAAAAATAATCAAAATACATAATTAAAATTGACAGCCATACTAACTCATTGCTACCATAAAAGCAAGGAATACTAAATTAATTTATAGTGAACAGGAAAAACATGCTGTAGTCATGTTTATCAAATTTATTATGTCTGAATAATTGCATTACTGTTTCAATACCATTAAAAATTGTTGTTTTATTATATTCTGAACCATCTCCTGAGAACCTTTTGCAAAACACTGTTTGATACATAAATAATTAAAAATAAGCCTCGAATATACCGTATTTACCCGAATCTAAGACGAGTTTTTTTTACTAATTTAGGCACCAAAAAATGTAGGATCGTCTTATATTCGCGAACAACAACACAAATTACACAAAAATCTGTTTTTTCAATTTTTAACATTTTAAGTTATAATCAAGTAATTATAATATACAGGCGACTCCCAAGATTCGACTAACTAGAGAATTGGACCTGTCGAAGCCCATTTATTCGACCCAGACGATCGGTCAGACGAATTGGAATTCACGTAGCTTACGAGAAGTAATTTTCAGCTCGCCCAACCACACGAGGTTTAGCTTCAGTCCAGATATCATTATTACTGCTCTAATTGTTTGAGTTTCAATTACGTAAAATAATCATACAAATATTCCATTGGGTTTAGAACAGTTTATAAGAGCTTGATACATTATTGTCATTAGGTGGGTATACACGGTGCGATTTATCGGCCGATCTCATCGTCCGATAAATCGGGCAGATATCTCGCGAGCAATAAATCTATACGATTTATCGTTACCAGGATACAAACGTGTAGGTTTTAGTCTAACGATAAATCGGCCGATATTTTAATTTGAACGTTTTTCGCTTCGTTTGTTGCCATTGTACAGATTTATCGCTCAGTTTGACCGATAAATCGTTGATCGCTGGTCGTCTGGAATATCCCAACCAACCTGGCCAACCTGAACGGAGCGATATATCGTTGGCAACTGAACTCTTCGTTTATATCTACCCGTCGATAAATTGATCAGATTTATCGGTGATAAAATATCGGCAGATATATCGTTCTTGGACCATAACATACTAACTCTTTTGTTTTGACGTTGTGTTTTATCTTTGATCATTAAAATCATGGGCGATCATGTGGAGAAAAGAGGTTATTCATTTACTAAAGAATATAAACCAATGCAGCGTTGCAGTTATGACTCAAATTTTAAATTAATGGTAGTGCGTTTTGCCGAAAAGAGTAACAATTCCGAAGCTGCGCGCCACTTTAGTATTACAGAAGCAAATGTTCGGCGATGGAGGAAGGCGAAGGAGCAGTTTAAATGTGCTCATTCCATGAGAAAAGCATTTCGTGGTCCTAAAGTGGGACGATATAAGGAGTTGGAAGAAGTCATATTCGAGTATGTCCGAGAAATGCGCAGAAAAGGACTTGGCATTACACGAGAGACAATCCGCATGAAGGCTTTAGAAGAAGCGTCAAAACGAAAGATACCAAGGCAAGAGTTCAAAGCTAGTGTTGGGTGGACAGTTCGATTTATGCGGCGAAATGGACTTTGTCTTCGGAGGAGGACATCACTAGCGCAGAAGCTTCCTGCAGATTATGAAGAGAAGCTGATCCAGTACCAGCGTTATATAATACGACTACGATGTGAACACAACTACCTCTTAGGTCAGATTGGAAATGCTGATGAAACGCCAGTATATTTCGATATGCCAGGGAGTACAACCATCAACGAGAAAAGTCAGTGATTATAAAAACCACAGGCAGTGAAAAATTACGAATTACGGTAATGTTAGCTGTGCTCGCCGATGGAAGAAAACTGCCTCCATTTGTGATTTTGAAGAGAAAAAATCTCCCAAAAGAGAAATTGCCAAGTGGGATAATTTTCAAATGTAACAAAACTGGATGGATGACTGATGAACTAATGGTCTCTTGGTTAAAAGAGGTATGGAATAGACGGCCAGGTGCTCTATTGAAGCAAAGGGGTATGCTGACTGTTGATGCCTTTAGGGGACATTTAACAGACAAAGTGAAGAATGAAGTGGCTACACTAAACACAGATTTGGTAGTCATTCCTGGTGGCATGACATCCCAACTCCAAGTCCTTGATGTCGTAGTGAACAAGCCATTCAAGGTCCACCTTCGTCGATTGTATGGAGAATGGTTATTGTCAGGAGACTGCCCTTTAACTCCAATTGGCAACATTAAGAAACCATCGGTGGCTCAGCTGGGGCAATGGATCAAAACTTCCTGGGAAAAGATCTCACAAGAATCCATTAAGAATGGCTTCAAGAAGTGTTGTGTGACAAACAATCTGGATGGTTCCGAAGATGATCTAATATGGAATGACGGTGATAAAACTGAAGAATCTTCCAATGAAAGTGAATGCTCTGAAAGTGATTAGCAATGGACTATTGGACAGGCCACTTACAGACTTGAAATTTGAACTTTGTAGGATTTGTTTTGCATCAATTTTGTGTATATGTATTCATAAAATCTCTAATAGAAAGCAGTGCAAGTTTTCTTATAAAAAAAGTTATTGCAACATTGGGCTGTAAAAGAAATGCTGCATAAATTTACAAGCATCCATGTGTGTTAAGGACAACATCAGTATAATGATTTCAAAACTTTGTAAGTAAACATATTTGATTTATTTTTTAGTAGTATTAAATTGTGGCTCAGGAAAAATTTGAGTCAGCTGGAAAACTGCATAAAACTTATTTTTCTTAAAATTAAGGCTGAAAACAAAGGGTCGTCTTACATTCGAGTCGTCTTATATTCGGGTAAATACGGTATATATATATGAATAACATTTTCTCAGTCTAGGTGTACAGCTATAATTTACAAATCTCAGTAATAATCATCCCAACCTACTTCATGTCTCACAATCAGTGGTAAATTTAATGCAAGTCAATATTCAAACCTGTGCTCGAAATGCCTCTCTGGCTGGTCATACGAACCGATGAAACCCTTCCATTTCGTCAGACATTTATAAATACTGTCCATTATAAAAAGCGTTCCGTTTCGTAAAAATTTCCGTTCCACTACCAATACAAGCATTCCGTTGTGTAACATTTTCCATTTCCAGCACTGATTCAAACAGCCTTGGCTCTCTGAAACGTTAACAACAATAGGTCATTTTATTTCCAACCTATTCTTTTATCAGAGTTTTCCAACTTAAATTTTCTACTATCATGGAAATCCATTCAATCGTTAATTGCCTGAGAATAAGAGCTTCCTCTTAATTGAAAAGTGTAGTTGACATAGCTAAATTATTTATCAATCTTAATCAGATAATTTGATGGAGTAATGCTAAAACCACATGGATTTTAAAATTCACTTTTTCGTGGGACTCCAAGTTTTAAATAGTGATACTCAAATTCAAGAACAAACACTAAAAAAATACTTGCCTCCAGAATCACCAATAGCCACAGTAAGGTTACAAAAAAAACATGGATTTAAGCTACAAAAAAAATCCATCTTCAGTGGTAATACACCATCGGTTAATTTAGCCGAAATGTACATCTATTTTTTTTATAACCTTGTTGGGGATATTGGAAATACCTGAGATAAGTATTTTTTTTCACCCTTTCAATGCTGAGCTGAATGTTTTGGCAGTATGTGCCATTTTGAAAACCATTCTCTTAAAGTCAGGAGTTTTCGCTATTCTCTGTAAAACCACACTGCTATAATATGATGCAAAACTAATTTGCTGAGGTGAGACTAAGCAAGTGACAAATCGTTTTGTCAATAGCACTGAAAGGGTTAAGTGCTTGTTCTTGAATTTTTTTCTGCCACAAGACAAGCTCAATAATTTAGTTGAATTAGTGATAGCCAAAAGCAAAATACTTCTTGAGAATACAAATGACTAAACTTCACCAATACATCTATAGCTATGGTTTGATTCTTTGTTAACTACCATAAGGATTTAAATGTTCAGCTCTCAGAATCCATTTTCCAATTAACACTAACTTCTGTTATAATTGTTTTATTGAATTAATGATCTTAAAATGATTTTTGTTGACAATGTATTGAATGTCGTAAAATCATCAGCATTACTGAGGAATTAATAAAAATAAAATACTATCCTAATTCAAATTTTTAAAAATATTATGAAAAACATACCCTTACCTTGGTGCGGAAGAATCTCGATCAATATGGAAGGCACAAATTCATAAGAAAGACGTAACTCTATGGACATCAAGATGGAAATATCCCATTACATAGATTTTCCTTCTATCTTCTTTACTCTTCTGGTAATTTTTGCAAATTGAGATTATCTTCTTTACATTGGGATATAGGATATCTTAAGGTGACCGAGTTTTCTAAATAAAATGGAGTACATATTTACGTTTTATTAACAAAATGGAAGGATACATTTGATGAGCAATATACTTACAAATATATGGTTTACTCCATATTTATTTTAATAAAATGATTATGAATGGGTCTATGTACTACTTAAGGCATCTGTATTGTTCATTTTATAAAATATTGTATGCTTACAAGAAGAAATGAATGCCACCTGGATTGACAGACGTTCGGAAATACATCGTAATTTACAACATAATGTGTAGCATTAAATATACTTCACCTTTCCGTGAGCGATTTCCATTTTTAAAATTTCACCCACTGACCACAAATTTTCCTCGTGGGGCTAATGAAGTAAAATAAATACAGTATAATTACGATGATTAAACCCTCGCATACCGCTACACCGTCAAATACAACGTTTCCTATTTCTGACTATTAGCGCTGTAATCAGTAAAAGAATATCGGAATGCGCACACAATTTGTACGAAAAATTTGATGTCAATTTTGTTTTAGGATTTTTTTAAATCTGAAAACTGTAATAATAAATCTACGCTACTGATATTTTGTGGGATTTATTGAAACGGAAGAAGAAACTGCTGGAGGAATATAGGAAAAAGAGAAGGATTGAAAAGTATCACGTACGAAAGAATGAGAGTCTGAAAGGAGAGAACGCGGTAGGCGTATAGACAGCGAGAGAAAACGCTCGAGAATTAATACGCTGCGAAAGAAGGAATCCTGCTGAGGGCATGGTTGCTCATTTTCTTGGCAATATAATAATGTTAAACATGCGTTTGGATGCATTTTCTATGAAATAAGTTAATCTTAATTCCAGTTATTAAAAAAAAGTTCAACTCAATATGATTAGAAGTGTGGAAATTTAAGTTTTCGCACTTACTCCAATCGAA